>CM036940.2:771985-996994 GCA_020352615.2 Yoshiicerus persimilis | reverse complement strand
TTCGAATGTCCAACTTCAACTTATGTCGTCACAGATTGAGATTATTCAGATCCGTTAAAGTTTAAAGGACAGGCGGCCATCCAATGCAAGTTGATTCATTAGCGAAAGTCAATTAGAATCGAATTACAGTTTAATACTATACTGTAAAACTCTAGGAATAATGTACATAAACAAATAATTCATTATTATAAATATTATTTAACCATGTCGCAGTTATATGGATAAAATACTGCTGCATATCGTTCTACGGTTAATAAAGCTGAAAAACATTCCGCTCATTTAGCCAAAGGTCTTACTATGTTTATTTCCATATTCTCATATATTTAATCATAATCTGCTAAACAATTATTGCTTTTTTGAATTAAACAAACATGGAAAATCTTCTTACAGATAGTTTAAGCGTTTTAATCGTGATATTAAGTAAAGTAAATTCATAATAAAGTCATTCACAATATTTTGGCCTTTTGGGGCAATATTGGTTTATGGAGGAGAGCTTAACCCTTGATACCCTCATGAATACGCTTTTAACCTAGAGCTATAGCTATTGACAAGAAGTGTCAAAATTATGAAAACATCAAAGTTATCAAAAACTACAAAAGCATATTAACATTACCAAAAAACGTTCTAAATTGGTAAGACACACTCCAAATGGTCAATAATACGTTATAAAAATAGACAAACCACACTACAATTTTGTCAATAAATGCTTAGAACAGGTAAAATATGGTCGTCATTTCTCATGTCATAAATGTCTAAATGTATTCAAAATTGTCAAAAAATTTTGCAAATATTCTATTCATCTGTTCAATAGTTTCAATAAAAATGCGGGATATTTTAACAAAGAATTGAAGATTGCCATGTACATGAGCCTACACGCTTTAATTTTCTGTTTAAGCTCCTTACGTTAACTTTTGGAGTTTTCAAACGGAGGAGTGTTAACTTTAAACCTAGAACTAGTCTAAAAAATTAGTAGAAAAGTACCGCCATGGCTTGCGTGACAGTTTCAAGAATTTTTATTTAGAGAAATAGTTTCCAGGCTTTCAGGTGTATTAGAAATTAGCTAAAGTGGTCCAGTAAGTCACGAATGCTTTAATACTCCATTTCTATCTAGCAGTAGTGGTCGGACCGTTTCGTTTAATAAACCGGTTATTTTCGTTTATTTCGTTTCGTTTCGTTTCGTTTATCGAAAATAAACGAAACGGTTTCAATTTTAAACGAAACGAAACGAAACGGTTTTAGAAATAAACGAACCGAAACGAAACGGTTTTTAAAATAAACGAAACGAAACGAAACGAAAAAAACCGGTTATTTTCGTTTATGCGTAAAACCTTAGAAATGAAGTTCTATTTAGCGCCAGATGCATAAATAGTAGTACACTCTTTACTTTGTTTGTTAGTTAAAGTGATTTGAAGCTGAAATTTTGCATTACATACTATTAGACTTATGATCTCTATAAGAAAAACATATTTTCAAATAGGTTTGATTAATTAATTTGTTGCATCAATTGAACTAAAACCTACACCTAGAGCACTAAAATGTGCATCTGCTTTAAAACATGAGTTCAAAATATACACTGTATTGTTTGAGCTGAAATGAAGGATTCACAAACATGTTTTGTTGGTGAATTTGAAAGATCGAAGGTGATTTTTACAACTAATTTCATTTAGCATCTGCTAAGACAAAGTTGTCTTTCACTTTAATTAAATTGTAATACCAAATATAGCATAATATTACTTTCCTTCTTTTGATTTAATTTATTATATTTGGCATTCCTATGTTTGAGCATAAAAATTTATTAAAGTAAAACTTTGAATAGTGACAACTTTTTTATTCCGCAAAAACCGTTTATTTCGTTTCGTTTCGTTTATTTTCGATAAACGAAACGAAACGAAACGGTTTTAAAAATAAACGAACCGAAACGAAACGATTTTTAAAATAAACGAAACGAAACGAAGGTGTTCGTTTCGTTTTTCAAAAATAAACGAAACGAAACGAAAAATCGTAAACGAAACGAAACGGTCCGACCACTATCTAGCAGCTGAAGAAAACAAGTAGAAGAATATACTCATTAGGAGAATGTATGATAAGCCTGAAATGTTTAAGAATTCGGCTTACCTCTAAATAAATTATGTTGTAATCAAATAAAAGAACACGTCAGAAATACTAAGACTCCATAAAGTAGTCCAATGGATAAGCTTATATAAGTTTCTTTTTCTTTGTAAAATACGAAACTCGAGTTCTGTGTCTTTAAACTGGCGTCTTACAGAATATTATAGAACCCACTCTGTCAAATAACGAATGGAACTAAAAAAAAGAAGCAATATAAGGAACTTTCTGTACCAGGTAACGGAACTTTTTTTCAGTAAGGATATCTACATACTCTGTCTTGTACTGTTATCCCTCAATCACAGCGGTAGTCAGTGATTCTGATTCTTCTGGTAGATAATTTTAGTCCACTATAAAGATCATCTAATAATTTGCTAAAATCCACCATTTTTTCAAATAAATAGTAAATTTTTACCATAAACATTATTTTACCTTAGAATCGTTTTTCAATACAACAATAATAATTTTCCTATATAATAAAAAGTGAAGCAGACACCTAAGAAAGAAATGGACTATGGACTGAACTTTTCTTTTGTCCACTGAAATATTAACTTTTAAAAGTTCATAAGGAGTCATTTACCTCATCAAAGTCACCATGGTCTATACAGTGACCGATGTTCACTTTAAGTTTCTGTTTTGTCTGTCTGTTTGTCTGTGAGTGAATAAACGAGGGTATAAAGTAAGAGTTAGTATGACTGTATAAACGCATTTACAACAATTATTGAATTACTGAACCTCGCTGTAGTTTACTAACTTTCATTGTTGGTTGCAAAGTAGACGCCAATTATTAAAACATTCATCACTTTACTGAAAACCTTTGACCAAGAGTTCTGTTTGTCTAAGCTAACATTGTAACATTCTTGTAAATATCACGCAGACAAAAATGTGCTACTCTTTCTTATCTTTAGTGGTTTTCTGACCTTCTATAATATCATTGTTATTTGAGAGAAATGCTGATCATAATAATATAATATTCTGTAAGACGCCAATTCAAAGACACAAAAGTAGCCTTTCGTAAGCGAAACAAAAACAAACCTACATAAGAAAGTCATTTGAATTGCTCTATATTAAAGAGTCTCACAAGTCGAACTAACTGCGACGTTACTTTGACTGGATTCGAAACATGTATTACGCTTTTCTTATTTTCTTCCATTGCTTATTGTCTACCACTTCGATTGACCTCATTTGTTGCTCGATATGCTATATAGAGATTTAAAACGCTAAATACCTCCCTTAACGACCTCTCTGTAGACCGAAACTCTTAAACTTTTAATTGTCTACGCGAAAATTCTTGTAAATATAACATAGGCAAAAGAATTCTTTCTTTGGTGATCTCTGCAGACTAGTTCTAGGTTCAAAGTTAACATTCTTCTATTTAAAAATCAAATTCTTAACATAAGCATCATAAATAGGCAATTAAACAGTATAATTTCATGCTGAGATGACAAAATGATATTCACGAGTTTGATGTATTCTTTATAAAAAACATTTATTACGCGACTCCGGGCTTGATGTAAAACTGTTTATAGCGCATAGTTTTTAGTTTTATAGTTTTTCTAGAATTTCGCGTCTATCCTCTACATAAGGGATCAGTTTGTCATGTACATCAGCCTACACGGTTTAATTACCTGTAAAGCTTCTTAAGTTAACGATTGGAGTTTTCAAATATCGGAGTATTAGCTTTAAACCTTGTAGAACTTGTCTGAAATATTCATAGAAAGAGTAGCGCAATTGCTTGCGTGACATTTGGAAGGATAATCCTTTAAACAAATTGGTAAGCTTTTAGGTTTATTTGAAAGTAGCTAAAGTCTTCCTGTAAAGTCACGAATGTTTTAATAATCCATTAATATCTAGCAGCTAAAGAAATCAAATAGAAGAATACACGCATTAGGATATTATATGATAAGCCTAAAATGTATAAGAAGTCGGCCTACCTTTAAATAAATTATGTTGCCATCAAATAAAATGACACATCAGAAATAAAGTAGTCCAATGGATAAGTCTTTTTGTTTCGCAACTATGGAACTTCTGAGACACTTTGAACTGGTGCCTTACAGAATATTATATCGCAAGCTATTCTCTCAAACACCGAATGGAACTAAACTTAAAAGAAGCAATATAAGGAATTTTCTTATATTAGGTAACGAAACTTTTTTTCGTAAGGACATATGCATACTACGTAGTGCAGTGTTATGCTGTAACCACAGAAGTAGTCAGTGATTCTGACTCTCCTTGTAGATAATTTCAGTCCACCATTAAGATCAGCTAATAATTTTCTAAAAAAACACCATTTTTCTATATAAATAGTCAATTATTACCATAAATATATTGTTTTACATAAGAGTCGTCCTTCAACACAACAATAATTATTTTCCCTCCAGTAAAATTGCTTTTCTTAGATATTATGCTACTTTTTCGGCATTATTTTAGTATAATTATGATTATGAGGACAATCATATTATGCTTAATTAAATTTTCCTTATAATTCATGCAAAAAATAGCATTTGTAATTCTGAGTAAAAATAGAAAACCAAATGTGGAAAACAATATGACTGATACATGGAATTAAAAGTGATTGTTCTTCTATGGTCCCTAGAGTTTTACCCCCAGAATTTTTTCAACCCTCTAGTTTTTCAACCCTGATTTTTCAACTCCATATTATTCAACCCCATGTTTTTCAACCCTATGTTTCAACCTGTCTTTTCAACTCGATGTCTCATTTTGTCCCAAATTAGTTGTACATTGAATAACTCAACCTACATCAAAATGGTAGAATAGTATGCTGGGATTTTTATCATTCCTAAGTGAGAAAAATCAACAGTCTCAAGGCAGAAATGTCATGCGACATCATGAAAACATGAGACATCATGGGGGTGAAAACATATGGGGTTGAAAAGAGGCAGGGTTGAAAAACAAGAGAGTTGAAAAGCATGAGATTGAATAATACGGGGTTGAAAAGATTGCAGGGTTAAAAATCTAGAGGGTTGAAAAAATTCAGGGGGTTAAAACGTCGGGTCACCAGCTTCCAACCCTATGTCTTTTCAAACCCGTGTCTTTTAACTCCGCGTCCCGTGTTATTCACCCCATTGTGTTTTCAAATCTGTGTTTTCAACTCGATGGTCTCATTTTATCTAAAATTAGTTGTACATTGAATAACTCACTCTAAATCAAAATGGTTGCATAGGATACTGGGATTTTTAACATTCCTAAGTGAGGAAAATCAACAGTCTCAATGCAGAATGTCATGAGACATCATGGGGTGAAGAGACATGGAGTTGAAATGAAAATATGCAGAGCTGAAAAACTAGAGGGTTGAAAAATATGGGTTGGGAAAGACGCAGAGTTGAAAAAACCAGAGGGTTGAAAAGCATGGGATTGAATAATATGCGGTTGAAAAGTTACAGGGTTAAGAATCTAGAGGGTTGAAAAAATTCAGGGGGAAAACGTCGGGTTACCAGCTATTTCTATACCTCAGTTAATCCAATACTCTTCAAAGAAACCTCTCAAGACATTCCATCACACACTCACAGGCACCCACACTCAACAAACAATAAAGTGCACTTCAGACAAAGAATCCATCTCTCCTCTACTACTAAAACTGCAGAATTCAATATATCCCAAGACCAGTTAAAAAATTACAATCATGATTTCACGTAAAAAATATATCCCCGCTATTCTGCTCTCTGTTTGTATTTTGAGTTCAGAATGTCAAATTCTACCGTCACAACTTGCAAATTGTGATTTTGATATTATTTCATATTCAAGTAATTTAATGGATTATATCTGTGAAAAAATTGTATTCTCACCACGAACCATAATTGTTTCGGCAATGTTTAACTCTACACAATGGTATGGGTATTACAAAGGAGGATATAAATACCCAAGTTCACTATCAAACACAAAGGACAATATCCTAATACTAGTCGATCCACCTGAGAAGAGAATAAAAGATATTCCAACCTTCCCTGTCATATTTGGTCGAGAAGTGGATCGGGCCGACCCAACGATAAGTTTCTAATAATTAGCACAAAGAGTCACTTTGATGGAATCAAAGACAATTTCGTGGATCAATTGAACTGGAGATTGACGAATGCAGTTTATTTCATGGTCATCGATTCTAAGGGGACATTGAAGTACTAACAGTGTCACTATTCACCAAAGAGTGGACAAACATTGATTTCACAACATCACAAGAACTACAGAGAGGACGCACGAGAAAAGGTTTACATGGAAATCTTCATGTGAACCTGAATGAAAGATATCCATGTTTATAAATGAACTTGAGATATTCAAGTAGTCGGCAATGTGCTTCGTCTCCATACGTTCTTATTAAAAAAAGAATACTTAGAGAATGCTTGGACGGATTTGTTCAGTATCCAGTTGTGGAAATAATGGCTGACTATTTAAATTTCACGTCTGCCAAAGAGTATTATCAGGAGATAATAAGAGACACGTTTTTGTGGCTTGATATCCTCGGAGCGTTTTATACCCGTTTATTTGAGTATGGCAGGGAGAAGTCATTTATTTAACATTCCCTATGAAAAGTAATTTCATCTACTGTGTAGAGAAGGAGTCGTATCACGACAAGCCTTTGTCTATCTGGATATGGATAATGGACGTGAGTACGTGGCTATTATTGCTAATCTGTTGTCTTTTAGGCAATGCACTAATATTTCGATTTACAAAACAAAAACTGACATTTGAATCTATTAGTAACTTCTTCCTTTCCGCCATTGCCATTCTTCTCAGACAAAACCACAACCAAAGGAAATTCCTCATCTACGCAATTCTCTGTTTGATGTTGACAACTCTTTTAACACAGTACGAAACTCGCATCACAACAGAAGTTGTTGCTCCTGTGGACAAAAAGAGAATGAACAATTTCAAAGAATTAATTCTAAATAATTATACACTAGTTTATGTCATTGGACGTCTACAAGGAGGAATGACCAAGAAGCAGGGCTATACTGCAGTGCATCATTATTTCGCACAATATGGTATTAAGGACAAAGAAAACTCGAGTACTCATCTGTATGATTCTTCTAACGTTAGTTTCAGCTCAAATTATGACATACGCAAATCGTGTTTGGCAGACCCAAAACAAAAACTCTTTGTTCAAGAGTGGAATTCTTATTCCGAAGATGTGCTTTACTCTCTGCAACAAGACCTTCCCTTATTGAAATGTATTGTAACAAGAGAGCATGCACATCGTTACCCCCGTTCATGGTTATTTGGTGGATGTTTTCGGCATGAACTTCTGAATGTTATCCAAGAACTGAATGAAATGGGAATACTCGACATTTGGCGACAACTAAAATATTTAAGTCCTCCAGAAGTTTCCAGATTCTTCGAAAAAGAAAAGCAATCGGAGCGTCAAGTTCGGAGTCTTAGTTTTGACATGAAAATTGGTGCAATTTTTCATGTAATTGGATATCTGGCCATTATTCCTATTTTAATTTTTCTTCTTGAAAGATATTTGAGTTTAGTCTATCTGAATATATGAGCTGTTTATATTTTCTTTCTGGGCAAATTTCAGCGATGTATAACCTGCAAAAGAAACTTTGTTTCCCCTGCTTAATTTCGTGCTAATTCGAATGTCCAACTTCAACTTATGTCGTCACAGATTGAGATTATTCAGATCCGTTAAAGTTTAAAGGACAGGCGGCCATCCAATGCAAGTTGATTCATTAGCGAAAGTCAATTAGAATCGAATTACAGTTTAATACTATACTGTAAAACTCTAGGAATAATGTACATAAACAAATAATTCATTATTATAAATATTATTTAACCATGTCGCAGTTATATGGATAAAATACTGCTGCATATCGTTCTACGGTTAATAAAGCTGAAAAACATTCCGCTCATTTAGCCAAAGGTCTTACTATGTTTATTTCCATATTCTCATATATTTAATCATAATCTGCTAAACAATTATTGCTTTTTTGAATTAAACAAACATGGAAAATCTTCTTACAGATAGTTTAAGCGTTTTAATCGTGATATTAAGTAAAGTAAATTCATAATAAAAGTCATTCACAATATTTTGGCCTTTTGGGGCAATATTGGTTTATGGAGGAGAGCTTAACCCTTGATACCCTCATGAATACGCTTTTAACCTAGAGCTATAGCTATTGACAAGAAGTGTCAAAATTATGAAAACATCAAAGTTATCAAAAACTACAAAAGCATATTAACATTACCAAAAAACGTTCTAAATTGGTAAGACACACTCCAAATGGTCAATAATACGTTATAAAAATAGACAAACCACACTACAATTTTGTCAATAAATGCTTAGAACAGGTAAAATATGGTCGTCATTTCTCATGTCATAAATGTCTAAATGTATTCAAAATTGTCAAAAAATTTTGCAAATATTCTATTCATCTGTTCAATAGTTTCAATAAAAATGCGGGATATTTTAACAAAGAATTGAAGATTGCCATGTACATGAGCCTACACGCTTTAATTTTCTGTTTAAGCTCCTTACGTTAACTTTTGGAGTTTTCAAACGGAGGAGTGTTAACTTTAAACCTAGAACTAGTCTAAAAAATTAGTAGAAAAGTACCGCCATGGCTTGCGTGACAGTTTCAAGAATTTTTATTTAGAGAAATAGTTTCCAGGCTTTCAGGTGTATTAGAAATTAGCTAAAGTGGTCCAGTAAGTCACGAATGCTTTAATACTCCATTTCTATCTAGCATAGCAGCTGAAGAAAACAAGTAGAAGAATATACTCATAGGAGAATGTATGATACTCCTGAAATGTTTAAGAATTCGGCTTACCTCTAAATAAATTCTGTTGTAATCAAATAAAAGAACACGTCAGAGAATACTAAGACTCCATAAAGTAGTCCAATGGATAAGCTTATATAAGTTTCTTTTTCTTTGTAAAATACGAAACTCGAGTTCTGTGTCTTTAAACTGGCGTCTTACAGATATTATAGAACCCACTCTGTCAAATACGAATGGAACTAAAAAAAGAAGCAATATAAGGAACTTTCTGTACCAGGTAACGGAACTTTTTTTCAGTAAGGATATCTACATACTCTGTCTTGTACTGTTATCCCTCAATCACAGCGGTAGTCAGTGATTCTGATTCTTCTGGTAGATAATTTTAGTCCACTATAAAGATCATCTAATAATTGCTAAAATCCACCATTTTTTCAAATAAATAGTAAATTTTTACCATAAACATTATTTTACCTTAGAATCGTTTTTTCAATACAACAATAATAATTTTCCTATATAATAAAAAGTGAAGCAGACACCTAAGAAAGAATGGACTATGGACTGACTTTTCTTTTGTCCACTGAAATATTAACTTTTAAAAGTTCATAAGGAGTCATTTACCTCATCAAAGTCACCATGGTCTATACAGTGACCGATGTTCACTTTAAGTTTCTGTTTTGTCTGTCTGTTTGTCTGTGAGTGAATAAACGAGGGTATAAAGTAAGAGTTAGTATGACTGTATAAACGCATTTACAACAATTATTGAATTACTGAACCTCGCTGTAGTTTACTAACTTTCATTGTTGGTTGCAAGTAGACGCCAATTATTAAAACATTCATCACTTTACTGAAAACCTTGACCAGAGTTCTGTTTGTCTAAGCTAACATTGTAACATTCTTGTTAAATATCACGCAGACAAAAATGTGCTACTCTTTCTTATCTTTAGTGGTTTTCTGACCTTCTATAATATCATTGTTATTTGAGAGAAATGCTGATCATAATAATATAATATTCTGTAAGACGCCATTCAAAGACACAAAAGTAGCCTTTCGTAGCGAAACAAAAACAAACCTACATAAGAAAGTCATTTGAATTGCTCTATATTAAAGAGTCTCACAAGTCGAACTAACTGCGACGTTACTTTGACTGGATTCGAAACATGTATTACGCTTTTCTTATTTTCTTCCATTGCTTATTGTCTACCACTTCGATTGACCTCATTTGTTGCTCGATATGCTATATAGAGATTTAAAACGCTAAATACCTCCCTTAACGACCTCTCTGTAGACCGAAACTCTTAAACTTGTAATTGTCTACGCGAAAATTCTTGTAATATAACATAGGCAAAAGAATTCTTTCTTTGGTGATCTCTGCAGACTAGTTCTAGGTTCAAAGTTAACATTCTTCTATTTAAAAATCAATTCTTAACATAAGCATCATAAATAGGCAATTAAACAGTATAATTTCATGCTGAGATGACAAATGATATTCACGAGTTTGATGTATTCTTTATAAAAACATTTATTACGCGACTCCGGGCTTGATGTAAAACTGTTTTATAGCGCATAGTTTTTAGTTTTATAGTTTTTCTAGAATTTCGCGTCTATCCTCTACATAAGGGATCAGTTTGTCATGTACATCAGCCTACACGGTTTAATTACCTGTAAAGCTTCTTAAGTTAACGATTGGAGTTTTTCAAATATCGGAGTAGTAGCTTTAAACCTTGTAGAACTTGTCTGAAATATTCATAGAAAGAGTAGCGCAATTGCTTGCGTGACATTTGGAAGGATAATCCTTTAAACAAATTGGTAAGCTTTTAGGTTTATTTGAAAGTAGCTAAAGTCTTCCTGTAAAGTCACGAATGTTTTAATAATCCATTAATATCTAGCAGCTAAAGAAATCATACTACAGTGTTGGCCGCAAGTCACGCATCATGGGGAAATAACATTACCTGTGGCCACAAATAACGCATCATAGGGAATTAACATTACATGTGGCCACAAGTCACGCATCATAATGAAATAACATTGGTGTGTAGGAGAACCTTCGATTTCATTCAATAATCAGCTCCAATGCACCTTTATTTGAGCAGACTAACATTTATTTTGTAAGTTCTTTTTATCGAGTAAGTGTATCATTTGCGCAATGAGGCTTTCGAAAGATGAAAGAGTGGTAGTGATAATGTTGGCTGGACGTCCAGGCTTATCCACCAGAGCCGTGGCAGTGGAATTCGCTCGGAGACATCCTGATAAGGCCATCCACCAATCAACAGTTGTTAGACTGATTAACAAATTTAAGAAGACAGGTTCGACAGCTGATGCCCCTCGACCTGGGGCTCCTAAGACTGCTACAAACCCAGAGACTTCAATTACCGTTCTTGCAAAATTTGTTGCAAGTCCAAGAAGAACGCCGAGAGAGGTGGCCAGAGATCTGAACATTTCAAGAACCAGTGTTCGTCGCATCCTGAAATTACATCATTTTAAACCATATAAAATGAAAATTCTCCAGGCTCTTAAACCAGAAGATCCGGCAAGGAGAATTGCATTTTGTCGGTGGGCGCAGTCAATTTTAGAAGAAGAAAACAATTCTTTTCAGTGATGAAACCAAATTTCATTTAAAAGGAGTCTTCCATCGTCACAATTGTCGGTATTAATCCGATGAAAATCCCCACTGGATGGCAGGGCTACAGGAACAAGGGTCTCCTGGATTTATGGTGTGGGCCGGAATTCTGGACGACCTCATCATTGTTAAATTCTTTACGGGGACAGTAAATGGTCATCACATTGAACATCTTTAAGCCAGGTACCACTTCATCCTTCAAGCTAAAATCTTCAACTTGCAAACCTAATGTTATTTCATTATGATGCGTGACTTGTGGCCACATGTAATGTTAATTCCCTATGATGCGTTATTTGTGGCCACAGGTAATGTTATTTCCCCATGATGCGTGACTTGCGGCCAACACTGTAGAAGAATACCGCTTAGATATGTATGATAAGCCTAAAATGTATAAGAAGTCGGCCTACCTTTAAATAAATTATGTTGCCATCAAATAAAATGACACATCAGAAATAAAGTAGTCCAATGGATAAGTCTTTTTGTTTCGCAACTATGGAACTTCTGAGACACTTTGAACTGGTGCCTTACAGAATATTATATCGCAAGCTATTCTCTCAAACACCGAATGGAACTAAACTTAAAAGAAGCAATATAAGGAATTTTCTTATATTAGGTAACGAAACTTTTTTTCGTAAGGACATATGCATACTACGTAGTGCAGTGTTATGCTGTAACCACAGAAGTAGTCAGTGATTCTAATTCTTCTGGTAGATAATTTTAGCCCACCATAAAGTTCAGCTTATAATTTCCTAAAAACCACCATTTTTTCATATTACCATAAACAACTTACTTTTTGTCATTCATTCATATTAATTATTATTATGAGGGCGACCATATTATGCTTAATTAATATAGTTAAATTTTCCTTGTAATTAATGCAAAAATACAAAAAGAGGATTGTAATTCTGAAGAAAAATAGAAAACCAATTGTGGAAAATCAATATGACTTATATATGGAATTAAAAGGGTTTTTCTTTATTGACTGACCATTCTCATCATTCATGGTAAGGCAATAGTATGTCTATGGTCATGGTAAATTCATCATGGGTAATTAAATACAAGCCATTAGATTGTATGCTGCTTAAAGTCTTCTTCTTCAACATTTAAACTAAAAGATATTTTTGCCTTATATCCAAAATGGAATTTCTTACATTAAAAGGTAGCGATGGGTATCATATGATTGGGTGAGGGAATATTGATTGAAGGGACTGCATTTGCTTGATTAAAGTATTTAGTACTTCATGATATTTCTTCATAAACCGTCCAGCCGTCTCAATCACTCAACATACAAAAGGCAATTCCAGTTCACATTTATTTAACAACAACCCATTTCAAAGTTTTAACCAAATATCAAAAGTTGCACTCCACAATCGAATCTTCAAAAGTGTATAAGTTATTTCTATTCCTCAGTTATTCAAATATCTTATTCTACCAAGGAATCCATCACTACTCTACTGCTAGCATACTGCAGAATTCAATATATTCAAAGACCGGTTAACAAATTAAAATCATGATTTCACGTAAAATATATATCTCCGCTATTCTGCTCTCGGTTTGTATTTTCAGTTCAGAATGTCAATTTCTACCGTCATCTCTTGCAAATTATGATTTTGACATTGTCTCATATTCAAGGGATTTAACGGATTATATCTTTGAAAAACTGGTATTCTCACCACGAACCATAATTGTTGTAGAAACTCTTAATTATACTAAATGGATAGCTAATTACAAAGGAGGAAATGGATACCCAAGTTCATTGTCAAACACAATTGGAAATATCTTAACCGTAGTGGAACCACCAAAGAAGAAAATTAAAAAGATTTCAGAATTCCCTATTGCATTTGGTCGAGAATGGGAACGACCCAACGAAATGTTTCTAATAATTTGCACTAAGAAAAGGTTTGATGAAATCAAAGACAATTTCGTGGATCAATTGAACTGGAGATTGACGAATGCAGTTTATTTTATGGTCATCAATTCTAAGGAGGACATTGAAGTACTAACAGTGTCACTATTCACCAAAGAGTGGACAAGCATTGATTTCACAACATCACAAGAAATACAGGGAGGAATCACAAGAAAAGGGTTACATAGAAATCTGCATAAGAAACGCATCCTAGTTAGTTATATGAAAATGGGATATTCACGTAGACGGCAATGCGCTTCGTCTCCATACATTCTTATTAAAAACAGAGTGCTCGAAAAATGCATTTACGGTGCACAGTATCCAGTTGTCGAAGTAATGGCTGACTATTTAAATTTCACGTTTGTCGTACAGGCATTATCTGGGGAGAATAACAGAAATCGTTCCTGTGGCTGGATAAACTCGGAGAGATTTTATGTGCGTTTATTTAAGTACTACAGGACAGTATTCATATATTTAACATTCCCTCAGAAAAGTAATTCCATCTACTGTGAAGAGAAGGAGACGTATTACGATAAGCCTTTGTCTATCTGGGTGTCGATAATGGACGTGAGTACGTGGCTATTATTGCTAATCTGTTGTCTTTTAGGCAATGCACTAATATTTCGATTTACAAAACAAAAACTGACATTTGAATCTATTAGTAACTTCTTCCTTTCCGCCATTGCCATTCTTCTCAGACAAAACCACAACCAAAGGAAATTCCTCATCTACGGAATTCTATGCTTGGTTTGTAATATTCTGTTAACTGAGTACGAAAGTTACATCACAACCGAAGTTGTTGCTCCTGTGGACAAAAAGAGAATGAACAATTTCCGTGAACTAATTCTAAATAATTATACACTAGTTTATGTCATTGGACGTCTTCAGGGAGGACTGACCCAAAAGGACGGCTATTCTGCAGTGCATCATTATTTCGCACAATACGGTATCAAGGGCAAAGAAAACTCGAGTACTCATCTGTATGATTCTACTAAGTTTAATTTCACTTCTGTTTTTGACATACAAAAATCATGTTTGGCACACACAAAACAAAGACTCTTTTTTCACGAGTGGAATTCTCATTCTAAAGCACAGCTCTACTCTCTGCAACGAGACCTTCCCTTATTGAAATGTTTTGTAACAAGAGAGCATGCAAATCGCCACCCCCTTTCATGGCTATTTGGTGGATGTTTTCGGCATGAATTTCTGAATGTTGTGCAAGAACTGCATGAAATGGGAATACTAGACATTTGGCGACGATTTCAGTATTTAAGCCGTCCAGAAGTTTCCAGATTCCTCGAAAAAGAAAAGCAATCTGAACGTCAATTTCATAGCCTTAGTTTTGAGATGAAAATCGGTGTAATTTTTCATGTAATTGGATATCTGGTCATTATTCCTGTTTTTGTTTTTCTACTTGAACGATATTTGAGTTTAGTCTATCTGAATATACACGAGGTTTATACTTTTTGGCTAAATTTCAGCGATATATAACCTGTAAAAGAAACTTTGTTTCCCCTGCTTAATTTTGTGCTAATTCGAATGTCCAACTCCAACTTGTGTCGTCACAGATTGAGATTATTAAGATCCGTTAAAGTTTCAAGGACAGACGGCCATCCAATGCAAGTTGATTGATTAGCGAAAGTCAATTAGAGTCAAAAGTCGAAATACTGTTTAATACTATAATATAATACTTTAGGAATGGAATAATGTACATAAATAACTAATTCATTATTATAAATATTATAATGCTTAATTAGCATAGTCAAATTTTCCTTATAATTCATGCAAATATACAAAACGAGGATTTGTAATTCGGAGCAAAAGCAACCAAATATAAGGAAAATGCAATTTCACTTATGCAAAAATGAATTTCTTTTATTGAATGACGATTCTTAAAGTAATTCATGTTTCTGGTCATGGTAAATTGATTATGGTAATTAAGTACAAGCCATTCATTTGTGCATTTCTTAATTTCTTCTTCAACAATTGAACTAAAGGACATTTTTGCCTTATATTCGAAACATTTTGTGAATTGAGAGTGAGCGATGATATATGATTGGGTGAGGGAATATTGATATAATATAATACTCCAGGAATGTGTACATAAATAACTAACGCATAATAATAAATTCTTTAAGCTTATATGTATAAACTACTACTGCATGCATATCGTTTAACGGTTAGTGAAGCTGAAATGGCATTCCGCTCATTTATCCAAAGGTTTTACTACCTTTATTTACAATTTCTCATTTGTTTTATCATGCTCGATCTTACAATAATTGCTTTTTTCATTTTGAAAAATGTAGAGAATCATAACACAGGTAATTTAAGCGTTTTCATCCTTACATCATTTGAAGGCAATACATATTAAGCATCATTCACAATATTTTGGGGTTTTGGCAATTATGGTTTTATGGGGAATGGCTTTGACTCTTGGTACCCTCTTGAATACCCTTTTACGTGGTACTTTAAATGTAACGGTTATAGGTGACCACAATGTTATAAGGAATCCAATGAAACTAATTTCAACATCGCAGGTCAACCGGTTCGTGTGATGATTTACTGTAAGTCTGACCGATAATTTCATTGTCCTCTTGTATAATCAAAATTTTCAACACAGGACATTCTTGCAAGATCGAAATATTATCAACGAAAGATCAAAATTGTCAATAAAAGTGACAATACTGACAAAGAGTGGTCAATCCTGTCAAAACGTTGTTGAGAATGTAGACAAAAAGTAGTTACAATTGCCAAAAAGTGTCAAAAAATGAGGATATTGCCAAAATACCGTCACTGGTTCGAATAACGTCAAGAATTAGACAAGAAGAGGTCTAGAAATAGTGACAATGGTTAAAATTAGCCAAGATGTTCAAATGTGGAAATAATGAAGTAAGTTTTAGGGGACTGCGTAAAGAATAACTAGCATTGGAAGGTCGCCTTGAATAGCGAGCATCTTGAATCATGAAATTATTTCTAAAATTGCTGCGAATCCTGATAAATGAAATAACTATTGTCAACCACGGTTCTGAATGCTTTTAGAATGTATTTGTAACAAATAGTGGCCAGTTATTTGTTATTGGAGCATCGAATTCAACGAATTTTCTGTCTTTTCCCTACGTATAGGAATCAGTTTTTCATGTTTATCAGCATACGTGGTTTAATTACTTATACAGCTCCTTAAGTAAGTCGATTGGAGTTTTCAAACAGAGGAGTATTAACTTTAAACCTAGAAGTAGTCTGAAAAATTCATAGAAAGTGTAGAAAAAGGAAATTGCTTGCGTGACATTTTCAAGACTTTTAGTTTAAAGAAATTGTGTCTAGGCTTTTAGGTCTATTAGAAATTAGCTAAAGTGGTCCAGCAAGTCACGAATGTTTCATAATCCATTGCTAGGTTCTATCTTGCAACTGTAGAAAGCAAAGCAGAATATACGCATTAGGAGAATGTATTAAATATGTCTCAGAATTCGACATACCTCTAAATAAATTATATTGTAATCAAATAAAGTAACACGTCAGAAATCTAAGACTCCACAAAGTAGTCCAATGGATATTCTTGTATAAGTTTGTTTTTGGTTGGCAACAACGAAGCGCCACTTCTGACTCTTAGAACTGGTGTCCAACAGAATATTATACCACAAGCTATTCATGCAAATACCGAGTGGGACTAAACTTAAATTTGTAAGGATATCTACATATTATGTAGTGTAATGCTAAGCCGTAACCACAGGGGTAGTCAATGATTCTGACTCTCCTTATAGATAATAGTCCGCCATAAAGATCAGCTAATAATTTTCTAAAAACCACCATTTTTCCAAATAAATAGTCAATTATTACCATAAATATATTATTTTACCATAAGAGTCGTCCTTAAACACAACAATAATTATTTTCCCTCAAGTAAAATTGCTTTTCTTAGATATTATGCTACTTTTTCGTCATTATTTTAGTTTAATTACGATTATGAGGACAATCATATTATGCTTAATTAACATAGTTAAATTTTCCATATAATTCATGCAAAAAAACATTTATAGTAATTCTTAGTAAAAATAGAAAACCAAATGTGGAAAACAATATGACTTATACATGGAATTAAAAGTGATTGTTCTTCAATGGTTCCCTAGCGTTTTACCCCCTGAATTTTTTCAACCCTCTTGGTTTTCAACCCTGCATCTTTTCAACTCCATATTATTCAACACCACGCTTTCCAACCCTATGTCTTTTCAAACCCGTGTCTTTTCACCTCCGCGTCCCATGGTTTTCACCCCCATGTGTTTTCAAACCTGTCTTTTCAACTCGATGTCTCATTTAACATAAAATAGTTGTACATTGAATAACTCAATCTACATCAAAATGGTAGCATAGGATACTGGGATTTTTATCATTCCTAAGCGAGCAAAATCAACAGTCTCAATGCAGAATGTCATGCGACATCATGGGGGTGAAAAGACATGGCGTTGAAAAGATGCAGAGTTGAAAAACAAGAGGGTTGAAAAACATTGGGTTGAATAATATGGGGTTGAAAAGATGGAAGGTTAAAAATCTAGAGCGTTGAAAAAAATTCTGGGCATGAAACGTCTGTTCACCAGCTATTTCTATACATCAGTTAATCAAATACCCTTCAACGAAGCTTCTCAAGACATTCCATCACACACCCACAGGCACCCACACTCAACAAAACAATAAAGTGCACTTCAGACAAAGAATCCATCTCTCCTCTACTACTGCAGAATTCAATGTATTCCAAGACCAGTTAACAAACTAAAATCATGATTTCACATAAAAAATATATCTCCGCTTTTCTGCTCTCTGTTTGTATTTGGAGTTCAGAATGTAAAATTCTACCGTCATCTCTTGCAAATTATGATTTTGACATTATTTTATATCGAAGTACCTTAAAGGATTATGTTTTTGAAAAAATTGTATTCTCACCACGAACCATAATTGTTTTGGCAACTTTTAACTATACACAATGGTATGGATATTACAAAGGAGGATATAAATACCCAAGTTCTCTATCAAACACAAATGGCAATATCTTAACACTAGTGGAACCACATGAAGAAGAAATCAACAAAATTAAAAATTTCCCTATCATATTTGGCCGAGAAATCGAACGACCGAACGACAAGTTTCTGATAATTAGCACAAAGAGTCACTTTGATGAAATCAAAGACAATTTCGTGGATCGATTGGAATGGAAATCGACGAATGCAGTTTATTTTATGGTCATCAATTCTAAGGAGGACATTGAAGTACTAACAGTGTCACTATTCACCAAAGAGTGGACAAGCATTGATTTCACAACATCACAAGAACTACAGAGAGGACTCACAAGAAAAGGTTTACACAGAAATCTGCATAAGAAACAAATACTTGTTTGGAATATGTTGAGATATTCACGTATACGGCAATGTGCTTCGTCTCCATACGTTCTTATTAACAAAAGAGTACTCAAAAAATGCCTTTTCGATGGTGTACAGTATCCAGTTGTCGAAATAATGGCTGACTATTTAAATTTCACTACTGTCGGACAGGTATTATCAGGAGATAATAATAGACATCGATTCTGTGGCTGGATATCCTCGGAGGGGTTTAGTCCGCTTTTATTTGAGTACCACAAGACAACAGTCATATATTTAACATTCCCTATGAAAAGTACTTTCATCTACTGTGAAGAGAAAGAGACGTATTACGATAAGCCTTTGTCTATCTGGATATGGATAATGGACGTGAGTACGTGGCTATTATTGCTAATCTGTTGTCTTTTAGGCAATGCACTAATATTTCGATTTACAAAACAAAAACTGACATTTGAATCTATTAGTAACTTCTTCCTTTCCGCCATTGCCATTCTTCTCAGACAAAACCACAACCAAACCAAACTCCTCATCTACGGAATTCTATGTTTAACTTTAAATATTCTGTTAACTCAGTATGAAAGTTACATCACAACAGAAGTTGTTGCTCCCGTGGACAAAAAGAGAATGAACAATTTCAGAGAACTAATTCTAAATAATTATACACTAGTTTATATCATTGGACGTCTACAGGGAGGAATGACCAAACAGGACGGCTACTTTGCAGCGCATCATTATTTCGCACAATATGGTATCAAGGACAAAGAAAACTCAAGTACTCATCTGTATGATTCTACTAAGTTTAATTTCACTTCTGTTTTTGGCATATACAAATCATGTTTGGCAGACACGAAACAAAAACTCTTTATTCACATGTGGAATTCTAAGTCTGAATTAAAGCTTTACTCTCTTCAACAAGACCTACCCTCATTGAAATGTATGGTAACAAGAGAGCATGCACATCGGCACCCCTTTTCGTGGATATTTGCTGGATGTTTTCGGCATGAACTTCTGGATGTTGTGCAAGAACTGAATGAAAAGGGAATACTTGATATTTGGCGACAATTTGAATATTTAGACCCTCCAGAAGTTTCCAGATTCTTCGAAAAAGAAAAGCAATCTGAACTTGAGTTTCATAGCCTTAGTTTTGACATGAAAATTGGTGCAATTTTTCATGTAATTGGATATCTGGTCATTATTCCTGTTTTTGTTTTCCTACTTGAAAGATATTTGAGTTTAGTCTATCTGAATATACATGCTGTTTACACTTCCTTCCTGGTTAAATTTCAGCGGTATATAACCTGTAAAAGAAACTTTGTTTCCCCTGCTTAATTTTGTGCTAATTCGAATGTCCAACTCCAACTTGCGTCGTCACAGATTGAGATTATTCAGATCCGTTAAAGTTTCAAGGACAGATCACCATGCAATGCAAGTTGATTGATTAGCGAAAGTCAATTAGAGTCGAATTACAGTTTAATACTATAATATAATACTGTAGGAATAATGTACATAAATAACTAATTCATTACTATAAATATTATTTAAGCATGTCGCAGTTATATGGATAAACTACTACTGTATTATCGTTTTACGGTCAATAAAGCTGAAAAGGCATTCCGCTGATTCCGCTCATTTATCCACAAGTTTTACTATAATTCAAATTCCTGCTTATTCATACTCTGTCACACAATTACTGCTTTTTTAATTAAACAGATGTAGAAAATCATCATGCATTTAGTTTGTTCGTTTTAATCCTAATATCATATAAAGTAAATACATATTAGGCATTCATTCACAATATTTTGGGGAATGGTTTTGACTCTTAATACCCTCTTGAATACCCTTTTACGTTGTACTTTAAATGTACCGCTTATTGGGGACCAAAATTTTGTAAGTAATCAAATGAAACTAATTTCAACATCGCGGACAACCGGTTCGTGTGATGATTTACTATAAGTCTAACCCATAATTTCCTTGTCCCTTGTATAATCAAAATTTTGAACATAGGATCTTCTTGCAAGTTCGAAATATTAGCAACGAAAAATCAAAATTGTCAATAAAAGTCACAAATACTTATAAGGAGTGGTCAATGCTGTCAAAACGTTGTTATGAGAATGTTGACAAAAAGTAGTTAAAATTGCCGAAAAGTGTCAAAAAATGCGGATATTGGCAAAATACCGTCGCTGGTTCGAATAATGTCAAGAATTAGACAAGAAGAGGTCTAGAAATAGTGAAAATGGTTAAAATTAGTCAAAATGTTCAAATGTGAAAATAATGAAGTAAGTTTTAGGGGGCTACGTAAAGAATACATATCATTGGAAGGTCGCCTTGAATAGCGAGCATCTTGAATCATGAAATTACTTCTAAAATGGCTGCGAATTCTGATAAATGAAATAACTATTGTAAACCACGGTTCTGAATGCTATTAGGATGTATTTGTAACAAATAGTGATCAATTAATTGTTTGCTATTGGAACATCGATTCAACGAATTTTCTGTCTTTTCCCTACGTATAGGAATCAGTTTTTCATGTTCAGCAGCCTACACGGTTTAATTATTTATACAGCTCCTTAAGTAAATCGATTGGAGTTTTCAAATAGAGGAGTATTAACTTTAAACCTAGAAGTAGTCTGAAAAATTCATAGAAAGAGTAGAAAGAGAAAATTGCTTGCGTGACATTTTCAAGACTTAGTTTAAAGAAATAGTTTCTGGGCTTTTAGGTCTATTAAAAATTAGCTAAAGTGGTCCAGTAAGTCACGAATGTTTTCATAATCCACTTCTGTCTAGCAGCTAAAGAAAACAAGAAGAAGAATATACGCGTTAGGAGAATATATGATAAGCCTAAAATGTTTAAGAATTCGGCCTACCTCTAAATAAATTATGCTGTAATCAAATAAAAGAGAACGTCAGAAGTCGCAAGACTCCATATAAAGTAGTCCAATGGATAAGCTTATATAGTAAGTTCGTTTTCGTTCCCCAACTACGAAACTCGAGTTCTGTGTCTTTGAACTGGCGTCTTACAGAATATTATAGAATAGAACCTATTCTGTCAAATAACGAATGAAACTAAACTTAAAAGAAGCAATATAAGGAATTTTCTGATACCAGGTAACGTAACTTTTTTTCGTAAGGATATAATATACATATTATGTAATGTAGTCTACTGTTATTCCTCAATCACAGCGGTAGTCAGTGATTCTGATTCTTCTGGTAGATAATTTTTGTCCACTATAAAGATCAGCTAATAATTTCCTAAAATCAACCCTTTTTTCATATCAATAGCCAATTATTTCCATAAAGATTACTTTGCCACCAGAATCGTCCTTCAATACAACAATAATAATTTTCCCACAAGTAAAATTACTTGCCTCACACATTATGCTAATTTTTGGTCACTATTTTACTTTATTTATGATTATGAGGACAATCACATTATGCTACATTAACATAGTTAAAATTTCGTTACAATTAATGCAAATAAACCAAAAGGGGATTTGCAATTCTGAGGAAAAATAGAAAAACAAATGTGCAAAATCAAATCAATGCGTATAGGAATCAGTTTTTCATGTTCATCAGCCTACACGGTTTAATTACTTATACAGCTCCTTAAGTAAATCGATTGGAGTTTTCAAACAGAGGAGTATTAACTTTAAACCTAGAACCAGTCTGAAAAATTTATAGAAAGAGTAGAAGAAGGAAATTACTTGCGTGACATTGTAAAGACTTTTAGTTTAAAGAAATAGTTTCTAGGCTTTTAGGTCTATTAGAAATTAGCTAAAGTGGTCCACTTGTCCAGTAAGTCACGAAAGTTTTAAAAGTCCATACTAGAGATGGTCAAATTCCAAAATTTTTGTACCCTTACCCTTCCCGTACTAGTGCCCCGCACAACCCTTGCCCTTCCCTAGCCCGTCTACGCCCCAACCCTCAACCCTCGTAAATATGGCCATCAACCCTCGCTAAACCCTCATGTAAGAAAATTTTTATTGATGTACTAGTAGTAAAAACAACGTAAGATTTTATTGACAACAATTGTATTCAGATTGTATTATAGTAGTATTTATCATAGAGTATTGTGTTTTCGTCTATGTCCCACACATAGATATAGATATACTGTTTTTGGTCCCACAATAGACAAAAACATATAATTGAAATATAAATGCTCATTTGTTCCCATGCAAAAATAACAGCTGTAATAATAAAAGCTGAATAGCAATAAAATTAGGTGAAATGTGTAGGTATGTGCACAATATGAAGATACTAGCTGTGCATAGTTTATGTATGCACGGTGGAAGAGTAGGAAATGCATGAAATACATAAGCAAAAGAAGTTTGCAGATGCGCGCCTTCGTTAGAATGTTGTGCTCATTGCCCAATTTATGCATTTATTTTCTATTTAACATTAGACAAGCAAGAACTTATGAAGTTAAATAAATTCGTGACCCTTGCAAACCCGCGTGTTTTAATTTAACCAATTATTCAACCCGTGAAGGGTTGAAAATTGAACTTCTAGCCCTTCCCTTGTCCGCCCCTTATAAATAATTATTAGTCCCTTCCCTCGGAAAACCCTTAATGGTTGAGGGTTCCCTTGCGGGTTGAGGGTTCCCTCGACCATCTCTAGTCCATACCTATAGGTTCTATCTAGCAACTGAAGAAAGCAAAGCAGAATATACGCATTAGGAGGATATATTATTATGATAAGTCTAAAATGTATCCAAATTCGTCTTACCTCTAAATAAATTATGTTGTAATCAAATAAATAACAGGTCAGAAATAGTAAGACTCCAGAAAGTAGTCCAACGGATATACTTATATTATTGTTAATTGTTATATTGTACTTATATTGTTAACTGTTATATATTGTACTTATATTGTTAACTGTTATATATTGTACTTATATTGTTAACTGTTATATATTGTACTTATATTGTTAACTGTTATATTGTACTTGTGGAACTAAATTTAATATAAGGAATTTTCTTATATTAGGTAACGTAACATTTTTTCGTAGGGATATCTACATACTAGGTAGTGCACTGTTACGCTGTAACCACCGGGGTAGTCACTGATTCTAATTCTTCTGGTAAATAATTTTAGTACACCATAACATTAGTCCACCATCTAATAATTTCCTAAGAACCACCATTTTCCCATACAAATAGTCAATTATTACCATAAATATATTATTTTATCATAAGAATCGTTTATCAATACAACAATAATTATTTTCCCATAAGTAAAATTGCTTTTCTCACACATTCTGCTACTTTTTCGTCATTGTTTTAGTTTAATTACGATTATGAGGGCAATCGTATTATGCTTAATTAACAGAGTTAAATTTTCCTTATAATTAATGCAAATAAACAAAAAGGAGATTTGTAATCCTTAGGAAAAATAGAAAACCGAATGTGGAAAATCCATTTCACATTTAACAACCCTTTTCAGCGTTTTAACCAAATATCAAAGGTTCCACTCCAGGATACTCTCCTCAAAAGTCACTAAGATATTAAAATACCTCTGTTATTCAAATACATTTGAATGAAGTTTCTGGAGACGTTCCATCACACACTCACAGACACATGGACTCAACAATAAAGTGCACACCGAATGAATACGCTTTTAACGTAGCACTTTAAATGTAAGGATTATTTAAGGACCGACATTTTGTAAGGAATCAAATGAAATTGTCAGTAAGTTGAGAATGTTGACAAAATGTAGTAAAAATGTGTCAAAGAGTTGAGTATATTGCCAAAACATCTTCACTAAAAAGTTCGAATGTTCACCAGTTGTCGCATGTGTCACTACAATTGCGAAGAATGTCCACAATTAGTCAAAAGCCAATAAGAGGTCTGGAAATAGTTGAAATGCTAAAATTATTCAAAATCGTTAATATAAAAATAATGAAATAAATCCTAGGGCTGCATAAATTTTAATACAGCATATTATTGGAAGGGGACGCTGAATAGCGAGAATCTTGAGTCATGAAATTATTTCTAAAATTGTCTGCGAATCCTGATACAGGGCCGGCTCTACCACTAGGCGGACTAGGCGACCGCCTAGGGCCCCGCGCCTGTGGGGGCCCCGCGCTTGGCCGGTCAGCGAAAAAAATATTAAGCTGACCACAGCAAATAAAACACAAGATTGTACTTTAAGAAAAACATTAATCTATCGATCATTTTGGGACCTTTTAGACATAGACAAGTAAACATATTTTCACTTTTGCAGCAAAACAATAAAAAAATTCACTGAGCGTGAATAAATGTTTCATTCCATAATAGTCCATCAATTTGAAAAAAATTTAGCGCTGCCCGTGAATAAAATTTCATTTCATAATAGTCAATCAATTGTTAAAAAATTTGGCGCTGCATGCGGATAGACGTCTCATTTAATAATTGTCTCAAATGTTAACAATTTTGCGCTGCGCGTGAGGAGATGTTTTATTTCGTAATCTGCCATTAACTGGTAAAAAATTTTCGCGCTCCGCGCGAATAATTGTCTATATTGCTTAATGCAAACTCAAATGCCATCAAAACACAAACCAAAATTGTGTAATTGATCAGCTTTTTCATGCTGTCATGCAAACAATTGCACATTTTTACGTCTCTCTGGGTCGAGAAATAATGTCGGCCCAAAAATAAGGCTTCGCAAATTAGTAGAATTCTCGCCTAGGGCCCCGCGGGTACCCAGAGCCGCCTCTGCCTGATGACAGGAATTTCTGTTGGAAATTATGGTTCTGAATGCTTTTAGAATTTATTTGTAACAAATAGTGAGCAGTTCATCAAATTGCACGAATTTCGCTCATTTCCTCTAATTAGGAATCAGTTTGTCATGTACATCAGTTTAATTTCCATAAGTTAACGATTGGAGTTTTCAAATAGAAGAGTGTTACCTCTAAACCTAGAAGTAGTCTGAAAAATTCATAGAAAGAGTTGCTCAATTACTTTCGTGACATTTAAAAGAGTGTTCATTTGAACAAACCGAGTTTCTAGGCTTTTAAGTCTATTAAAAGTAGCTAAAGTTTTCCAGAAAAGTCAAGAATGTTTTAATAATTCATTTCTATCTAGCAGCTAAAGAAAACAAGTAGAAGAATAAACGCATTAGGATAATATATGATAAGCCTAAAATGTCTAAGAATTCGGCCTACCTCTAAATAAACTATGTTGTAATCAAATAAACCCGTTAAAACAGCACGTAATAAAGAGGAGCATAGACATTGAGAAAACCGAAACCGAAAAAAAGCATGAAAACCGAGAAAAACAATATTAGAAAGTCGAGAAAGACAGTACGAAAGTCGATGTGTAACATGCGGCTCATACTGACAATTCGAACACACAGACAGACAGATCGGACATTACTATAAAGTAGCGTTTCGCGAACACACACACGCACAGACAGACAGATCCTTCATTCCTATAAAGAGTTCGCTGATGCTCCTCTTAATAAAGTAACACGTCAGAAATCGTAAGACTCCACAAAGTAGTCCAAGGGATATACTTGTACAAGTTCGTTTTTGTTTCGCAACTACGTAACGCGAGTTCTGACTCTTTAGAACTGGTGTCCAACAGAATATTATACCACAAGCTATTCTTGCAAATACCGAGTGGAACTGAACTTAAAAGAAACAACTTTTTTTCGTAGGGATATCTACATATTAATTAGTGTAATGTTAAGCCGTAACCACACGGATAGTCAATGATTCTGACTCTCATTGTAGATAATTTTAGTCCACCATTAAGATCAGCTAATAATTTGCTAGAAGCCACCATTTTTCCATATAGATAGTCAATTGTTACCATAAATATATTATTTTACCATAAGAGTCGTCCTTCAACACAGCAACAATTATTTTCCCTCAAGTAAAATCACTTTTCTTACATATTATGTTCCTTTTTGATCATTATTTTAGTTTAATTACGATTTTGAGGACAATCTTATTATGCTTAATTAACATAGTTAAATTTTCCGTATAATTCATGCAAAAAACAAAAATAGCATTTGTAATTCGGAGTACAAATGTGGAAAGCAATATGACTTATACATGGAATTAAAGGTGATTGTTCTTCTATGGTTCCCTATAGCGTTTAACCCCCTGATTTTTTTAACCCTCTAGTTTTTCAACCCTGCATCTTTTCAAATCGATATTATTCAACCCCATGCTTTTTAACCCTATGTCTTTACAAACCCGTGTCTTTTTAACTCCGCGTCCCATGATTTTCACCCCCATGTGTTTTCAAATCTGTCTTTTCAACTCGATGTCTCATTTTTTTCCCTAAAATTGGTTGTGTATTGCATAAGTCAATCTACATCAAAATGGTAGCATAGGATTTTTATCATTCCTAAGTGAGGAAAATCAACAGTCTCAATGCAGACTGTCATGAGACATGAGACATGAGACATCATGGGGGTGAAAAGACATGGGGTTGAAAAGTTGCAGGGTTGAAAAACTAGAGGGTTAAAAACATGGGGTTTGAAAGATGCAGAGTTGGAAAACCAGAGGGTTGAAAAGCAAGAAAAATTTGAATAATATGGGGTTGAAAAGATGCAGGGTTAAAAATCTAGAGAGTTGAAAAAATTCAGGGGGTTAAACGTTGGGTCACCAGCTATTTCTATACCTCAGTTAATCAAATACTTTTCAACGAAGCTTCTCAAGACATTCCATCACACACTCTAAGGCACCCACACTCAACACTCTACAAAACAATAAAGTGCACTTCAGTCAAAGAATCCATCACTCCTCTACTGCTAATACTGCAGAATTCAATATATTCTAAGACCAGTTAACAAATTAAAATCATGATTTCGGGTAAAACATATATACCGGCTATTCTGCTCTCTGTTTGTATTTTTAATTCAGAATGTCAAATTCTACCGTCACAACTTGCAAATTATGATTTTGACATTCTTTTATATCGAAGTACCTTAAAGGATTATGTCTTTGAAAAAATTGTATTCTCACCACGAACTATAATTGTTTTGGCAACTTTTAACTATACACAATGGTATGGGTATTACAAAGGAGGATATAAATACCCAAGTTCACTATCAAACACAAATGGCAATATCTTAACACTAGTGGAACCCTATGTAAAAGAAATCAACAAAATTAAAAGTTTCCCCGTCATATTTGGTCGAGAAGTGGATCGACCAAACGATAAGTTTCTAATAATTAGCACAAAAAATCACTTTGGTGAAATCAAAGACAATTTCGTGAATCAATTGAACTGGAGATTGACGACTGCAGTTTATTTTATGGTCATCAATTCTAAGGAGGACATTGAAGTACTAACAGTGTCACTATTCACCAAAGAGTGGACAAGCATTGATTTCACAACATCACAAGAACTACAGGGAGGAATCACAAGAAAAGGTTTGCATAGAAATCTGCATAAGAAACAAATACTTGTTTGGAATATGTTGAGATATTCACGTATACGGCAATGTGCTTCGTCTCCATACGTTCTTATTAAAAAAAGAGTACTCAAAGAATGCTTTAACGATTATGTGCAGTATCCAGTTGTCGAAATAATGGCTGACTATTTAAATTTCACGTCTTCCGAAGAAGTATTATCGGGGGATAATAACAGAAATCGTTTTTGTGGCATGATACACCCGGAGAGATTTTATGTGGGCTTATTTGAGTACTACAGGACAAAAGTCTTCTATTTAACATTCCCTCAGAAAATTAATTTCATGTACTGCGTAGAGAAAGAGACGTATCATGATAAGCCATTGTCTATCTGGATATCGATAATGGACGTGAGTACGTGGCTATTATTGCTAATCTGCTGTCTTGTAGGAAATGCTCTAATATTTTTATTTACAAAACAAAAACTGACATTTGAATCTATTAGTAACTTCTTCCTTTCCGCCATTGCCATTCTTCTCAGACAAAACCACAACCAAAAGAAATTCCTTCTCTATGCAATTCTCTGTTTAATGTTGACAACTCTTTTAGCTCAGTACGAATCTTACATCACAAATGAAGTAGTTGCTCCTGTGGACAAAAAGAGAATGAACAATTTCAAAGAACTAATTCTAAATAATTATACACTAGTTTATGTCATTGGACGTCTACAGCGAGGAATTACCCAAAAAGACGGCTATTCTGCAGCGCATCATTATTTCGCACAATATGGTATCAAAGACAAAGAAAACGCGAGTACTCATTTGTATGATTCTGCTAAGGTTAATTTCACTTCACACAATGACGTACACAAATCATGTTTGGCAGACACAAAACAAAAACTCTTTTTTCACGTGTGGAATTCTTATTCTAAAGCATATCTTTACTCAATACAAGAAGAACTTCCCTTATTGAAATGTTTTGTAACAAGAGAGCATGCAAATCGCTACCACCAATCATGGATGTTTCGTGGATGTTTTCGATATGAATTTCTGAATGTTGTCCAAGGACTGAATGAAGTGGGAATACTCGACATTTGGCGACAACTTCAATATTTAAGCCCTCCAGAAGTTTCCAGATTTTTCGAAAAGGATAAGCAATCTGAACGTCAGTTTCGGAGCCTTAGTTTTGATATGAAAATTGGTGCAATTTTTCATGTAATTGGATATCTGGTCATTATTCCTGTTTTTGTTTTTCTACTTGAAAGATATTTGACTTTATTCTTTCGAAATATAAGTGATGTTTATACTTTCTGGTTGTATTTCATCTATAGATAATCTGTAAAAGAAACTTTGTTTCCGCTGCTTAATTTTGTACTAATTCGAATGTCCAACTCCAACTTGTGTCGTCACAGATTGAGATTATTCAGATCCGTTAAAATTTCAAGGACAGACGGCCATCCAATGCGAGTTGATTCATTAGCGAAAGTCAATTAGAGTCGAAATACAGTTTAATACTATAATATAATACTCTAGGAATAATGTACATAAATAACTAATTCAATGTTATAAATATTATTTAATCATGTCGCAGTTATATGGATAAACTACTACTGCATATCGTTTTACGATTAATAAAGCTGAAAAGGCATTCCGCTCATTTATCCAAAAATCCTACTATGTTTATTTCAAAATTCTCAAATATTTAATCATATTCTTGTAAACAATTATTGCTTTTTTGAATTAAGCAAACGTGGAAAATCATCTTACAGATAGTTTAATCGTTTTAATCGTGATATCAGGTAAAGTAAATACATATCAGGCATTCATTCGCAATATTTTGGCCTTTTGGGATATTGTTTTATGCGGGAGAGCTTAACTCTTGATACCCTCGTGAATACGCTTTTCACGTAGAGCTATTGACAAGAAGTGTCAAAATTCTCAAAACATCAAAGTTATCAAAAACTGCAAAAGCATATTTACATTACCAAAAAATGTTTAAATTGGTAGACACACTCCAAATGGTCAATACGTTATAAAAATAGACAAACCACAGTACCTGTCACGGCCGACCGACTCACACCGATAGCTTTAGATCAACCGGTATATATTTCACACACTAACGTTCTTCGATGCTTTTTGACAGTTTGGTATTTTGTTTTAATTTTAGTTTTATTAAATCAATTAGAAATAATCTGCCACAGTACAGAATTACTCAATGAAAATAACTAGTCAACTATGACAATAAATTAAAGAAAATACTGATCAAAATGCCTAATAAGGGATATTCATAATAGCAACCATTGGTATTGAAGTCAACCAGCAGTCGGCTAAGTCATCCAAACGCGCAAAAGTAGACAGCCAACATTTCACATACCGTCAACCACACGTATGATGATGTTGCGTCAACCAAATTTTTCTACTTCAGTCAGCTGCCTTTGATATAGACTTTCCTGCGTCAACCAAACGTAGGAAAAAAATGGTTGACATTACGAATATCCCCTATTCTCACAAAATTCTCGTCGACACTTGACGAAGGGCAGCACGCGTCTGTACTCCACGCTGTCGTTCTACTTCCTACTCTCCTTCTCCAACGAAGCCTCCTCTCCTGAAGCTTGCTTTTTTCCATCCTTGGGTACTTTGCACATCTTGATGCCCCGGCCACAGTACCATTTTGTCAATAAATGCTTAGAACAGGCAAAATATAGTCGGCATGTCAAAAAACGGTCATAAATGTCTAAACGTATTCAAAACTGTCAAAAACTTTTGCAAATATTCTATACATCTGTCAAATAGTTTCAATTAAAATGTGGGACATTTTAACATTAGAATTGAAGATTGCCATGTACATGAGCCTACCAGAGTCCGACACCGGCGCGCCGCCGACGCCGACCCAAAATTTGACGCCGCCGCCGCCGCAAAATTTTGGTCGGCGCGCCGCTGAGCAAAATTTTATGGCGCCGACTTCAGAAATTAAAAATTTTACAAATTTTAGTCTATATTTACAAAATTTTTCTGTCAATAATAGTGTCCGTGTTAAATTCACCAGCGCTATTATGGTTTTTCCATGAATATAAAGTGTAGTAACCCTTTATTTTAACAAAAAAATAATGTATTTTCAAAAAACGCTAAAAATGGGCTATAAATGGTTTTTTTTCTGGTCACGCGGCGCCGACCTCATTTTGTCGGCGGCAGCCGGCGCGCCGCCGCCGCCGAGAGTCTCCGGGGTACCACGCCGCCGCCGCCAAATTTTCGTCGGCGTCGGACTCTGGAGCCTACACGCTTTAATTTCCTTTTTAAGCTCCTTAAGTTAACTTTTGGAGATTTCAAACGGAGGAGTATTAACTCTAAACCTAGAAGTAGTCTGAAAAATTCATAGAAAAAATACCGCAATTGCTTGCGTGACATTTTGAAGAATTTTCGTTTAGAGAAATAGTTTCTAGGCTTTCAGGTCTATTAGAAATTAGTTAAAGTGGTCCAGTAAAGTCACGAATGTTTTCATAATATAATCCATACCTAGGTTCTATCTTACAGCTGAAGAAAACAAAATAGAAGAATATACGCATATTAGGAGAATATATGATAAGCCTAAAATGTTTAAGAAGTCGGCTTACCTCTAAATAATTTATGTAATCATATAAAGTAACACGTAAGAAATACTAAGACTGCATAAAGTAGTCCAATGGATTGACTTATATAAGTTGGCTTTAGTTTCCTAACTGCGAAACTCGAGTTCTGTGTCTTTGAACTGGCGTCTTGCAGAATATTATAGAACCTATTCTGTCAAATACCGAATGGAACTAAACTTTAAAGAAGCAATAATATAAGGAATTTTCTGATACCAGGTAATGTAACTTTTTTTTCGTAAGGATGTTACATATTATGTAAAGTACTCTTATCCCTCAATCACAGCTGAAGTCAGTGATTCTGATTCTTCTGGTAGATAATTTTAGTCCACCATAAAGATCAGCTAATAATTTCCTAAAATCAACCATTTTTTCATTTAAATAGTCAATTATTACCATAAACATTATTTTATTACAATTAATGCGAATAAACAAAAAGGGATTTGCAATTCTGAGAAAATATAGAAAACCAAATGTGGAAAATCAGCATCATATATGGAATTAAAAGTGGCTATTCTTTTGTTGAGGGGCATTCTCATTATTCATGGTAAGGTAATAATGTTTATGGTCATGGTAAACTGATGATGGGTAATGACATACAACCCATTCGTTTGTATGCTGCTTAATTTGAATTTCTTCTTCAACATTTGAAGTAAAATTCATTTTTACCTTATATCCGAACTGGGATTTTGTGCATTGAGTGGGTGTGACGTGGTGGTATATTATTGGGTGAGGGATTATTGATAGACTAAGGTAGAAAGAAAGAAGCCAGTCTACAGTGAGGTACTTTAGAACTTTAACTCACTATATTCGAAAACCAGTTAACAAATTACAATCATGATTTCACGTGAACAGTTTATCCCACCTATTCTGCTCTGGGTTTTTCCTTGCGTGACATTTACAAGATTTTTAGTTTACAGAAATAGTTTCTAGGCTTTTAGGTGTATTAGAAATTAGCTAAAGTGGTCCAGTAAGTCACGAATGTTTCAATAATCCATACCTAGGTTCTATCTAGCAGTTGAAGAAAACAAAATAGAAGAATATACCCATTAGGATAATATATGATAAGCTTAACATGTTTAAGAAGTCGGCTTACCTCTAAATAATTTATTTAATCATATAAAATAACACGTAAGAAATACTAAGTCTCCATAAAGTAGTCCAATGGAGATACTTATATAAGTTGTTTTGTTTCATAACTCTGAAACGCGACTTTTGTCTCTTTCTACTGGCGTCTTTCAGAATATTATAACTAAGCTTAAAGGAAGCTTTATAAGGAATTTTCTTATATTAGGTAACGTAACTTTTTTCGTCGGGATATGCTCTATGTAGTGGAATGTTAACTGTAACCGCAGGGGTAGTCAGTGATTCTAAAACTTCTGGTGATTATTTTAGCCCACCATAAAGATCTGCTAATAATTTGCTAAAATCCACCATTTTTCCATATTAATAGTCAATTATTGCTATAAGCATTATCAGGGTTGGCCAAAATACTTCAATTCGAAAATACAAAATACAAAATACAAAATACTTTTCAAAATTAGTGAAAATACAAAATACAAAATACAAAATACTTTTGACAAATTAGTCAAAATACAAAATACAAAATACTTTTGACAAATTTAGTCAAAATACAAAATACAAAATACTTTGACAAATTAGTCAAAATACAAAATACAAAATACTTTGCTCGAACTTCCAGAAAATACAAAGTATTTAATCAAAATACTTGATAAAATACAAAATACTGCAATTTTTTCAATTCTTTATTTCCATTTTAACTGCCGATTTACTATCATAATTTAATGTAATATTACAATTTAATTTAATATTACAATTTAATTTAATATTAGCTACTTAATTTAATAACTCAAGTTTAAAAGCCGCATCAACGAATTTCTAGCAATAACTTAGTAGTTATTGATTTTCAAAAGAGTCAATTTCTCAAAATTTGGGTCACTGAGTTTACACCTAATGAAATTTCAGTATAAAGTAATGGAAGAGTAATCAAATTTCAGATATCTCTGCTTGGTAGTTGAGACTAAAGTTGCCCGAGTCTTAGTAAGAATACCCTCTGAAACGATATCCAAACGCAAAGCGTGCGCATGCACGTTTTCCTGCAGACAAAGTATTTTGTATTTCCTCAAGTATTTTCACTATCAAAATACTTTCCAAAATTAGTGAAAATACAAAATACAAAATACAAAATACTTTTGACAAATTAGTCAAAATACAAAATACAAAATACTCCGCTCGAAATTTCAGAAAATACAAAATACATGGAGTATTTTGTATTTTGTATTTTGTATTCCGACAAAGTATTTTGGCCACCCCTGAGCATTATTTTACCTTATAGAATCGTCCTTCAATACAACAATAATCATTTTCCCATAAGTGAAATTGCTTTTCTCACATATTATGCTACTTTTTTTCGTCATTCATTCATACTAATTACGATTATGAGGATAATCATATTATGCTTAATTAATATAGTTCATTTTTCCTTATAATTAATGCAAATAAACAAAAAGAGGATTTGTAATTCTGAGGAAAAATAGAAAACCAATTGTGGAAAATCCAGTTCACATTTAACAACAACCCTTTTCAAAGTTGAAGCCAAATATCAAAGGTTCCGTTCCACGATCCTCATCTTCAAAAGTCACCAATCTATTAAAATACCCCAGTTATTCAAATACATTTAAACGGAGTTTCTGAAGACGTTCCATCACACACTCACAGACACACGGACTCTACAAAACGATAAAGTGCTCTCAGCTCTCCGAATGAATACGCTTTTAATGTAGCACTTTAAATGTAAAGATTATTTAAGGACCGACATTTTGTAAGGAATCCAATGAACTTAATTGTCAGTAAGTTGAGAATGTTGTCAAAAAGTAGTAAAGATGTGTCAAAGATGTGAGTATATTGGCAAAACATCTTCACTAAAAAGTTCGAATGTTCACTAGTTGTCGCATGTATCACTACAATTGCGAAGAATGTCCACAATTAGTCAAAAGCCAAGAAGAGGTCTGGAAATAGTTGAAATGCTAAAATTATTCAAAATGGTTATATGAAAATAATTAAATAAATCCTAGGGCTGCATAAATTTTAATATAGCATATTATTGGAAGGGGACGATGAATAGCGAGCATCTTGAGTCATGAAATTATTTCTAAAACTGTCTGCGAATCCTTATGAAAGGAATTACTGTTGTCAGTTATGGTTCTGAATGCTTTTAGAATGGATATTTGTAAGAAATGGTAAGCAGTGACTGTTTTTGGGGCATCGAATCGACGAAGTTCAACAGTTCAAGGCTTTCCCTTAAGTAGGAATTACATTGTTTTGTACATGTACATCAGTTTTTCCATAAGTTAAGGATTAGAGTTTTCAAATAGCGGAGTATTAACTTTAAACCTAGAAGTAGTCTGAAAAATTCATAGAAAGAGTTGCTCAATTACTTTCGTGACATTTAAAAGAGTGTTCATTTGAACAAACAGAGTTTCTAGGCTTTTAAGTCTATTAAAAGTAACTAAAGTTTTCCAGTAAAGTCACGAATGTTTTAATAATCGATTTCTATCTGGCAGCCAAAGAAAACAAGTAGAAGAAAATACACAATAGGATAATATATTATAAACCTAAAATGTATAAGAGTTCGGCCTACCGCTAAATAAATTATGTTGTAATCAAATAAAGTAACACGTCAGAAATCGTAAGACTCCACAAAGTAGTCCAATGGATAAGCTTGTATAAGTTTTCTTTTGTTTCGCAACTACGAAACGCGACTTCTGACTCTTAGAACTGGTGTCTAACAGAATATTATCCCACAAGCTATTCTTGCAAATACCGAGTGGAACTAAACTTAAAAGAAACAAGTTTTCTTTTATTATAGGTAACGTAACTTTTTCTCGTAAGGATATCTATATAATTATATATTGTAATAATGATAAGCCGTAACCACAGGGGTAGTCAGTGATTCTGACTCTCCTTGTAGATAATTTTAGTCCACCATAAAAATCAGTTAATTTGCTTAAAAACACCATTTTTCCATATAAATAGGCAATTATTACCATAAATATATTACGTTGCCATAAGAGTCGTCCTTTAACACAGAAAAAATTATTTTCCTTAAAGTAAAATTGCTTTTCTTACATATTATTCTACTTTGTCGTCATTATTTTAGTTTAATTACGATTATGAGGACAATTATATTATGCTTAATTAACATAGTTAAATTTTTCTTATAATTCACGCAGAAAAACAAAAATTATTGTAATTCTGAGTAAAAATAGAAAACCAAATGTGGAAAACAATATGACTTTTACATGGAATTAAAAGTGATTGTTCTTCGATGGTTCCCTAGCGTTTAACCATAACCCCCTGAATTTCTTCAACCCTCTGGTTTTTCAACCCCTTTTCAACTCCATATTATACAACCCCATGCTTTTCAACCTTATGCCTTTTCAAACCCGTGTCTTTTCATCTCGGCGTGCCACGTTTTTCACCCCCATGTGTTTTCAAACCTGTCTTTTCAACTCGATGTCTCATTTTTTCCCAAAATTAGTTCTACATTGAATAACTCAATCTACATCAAAACGGTAGTATAGGATACTGGGATTTTTATCTATTCTAAGTGAGGAAAATCAACAGTCTCAATCCAGAATGTCATGAGACATCATGAACCATAATGAGACATCATGGGGTTGAAAACCATGGGGTTGGAAGATGCAGAGTTGGAAAACCAGAGGGTTGAAAAGCATGAGATATGGGATTGAAAAGATGCAGGGTTAAAAATCTAGAGGGTTAAAAAAATTCAGGGGTTAAAAGTCGGGTCACCAGCTATTTCTATACCTCAGGTAATCAAATACTCTTCAACGAAGTTTCTCAAGACCTTTCCACCACACACTCACAGGCACCCACACTCAACAAAACAATAAAGTGCATTTCAGACAAAGAATCCATCTCTACTCTACTAATAAAACTGCAGAATTCAATATATTCCAAGACCAGTTAACAAATTAAAATCATGATTTCACATACAAAATATATCTCCGCTATTCTGCTCTCTCTTTGTATTTTGAGTTCAGAATGTCAAATTCTACCGTCACAACTTGCAAATTACGATTTTGATATTATTTCATACTCAAGTAATTCAATGGATTATGTCTGTGAAAAAATTGTATTCTCACCACGAACTATAATTGATGTAGAAACTATTAATTATACTAAATGGTTTGCTAATTACAAAGGAGCAGATGAATACCCAAATTCATTGTCAAACAGAAATGGAAATATCTTAACAGTAGTGGAACCACCAAAGAAGGAAATTGAATATATTTCAAAATACCCTGCTAAATTTGGTCGAGAATGGAATCGACCAAAAGATATATTTCTAATAATTAGCACAAAGTATCACTTTGATGAAATCAAAGACAATTTCATGGATCAATTGGACTGGGAATTGACAACTGCAGTTTATTTTATGGTCATCAATTCTAAGGAGGACATTGAAGTACTAACAGTGTCACTATTCACCAAAGAGTGGACAAGCATTGATTTCACAACATCACAAGAACTACAGGGAGGAATAGAAAGAAAAGGTTTACATAGAAATCTACATAAGAAACATATCCCTGTTAGGGACATGAAGTTGAGATATTCCATTAGACGGCAATGTGCTTCGTCTCCATACGTTCTTATTAAAAAAAGAATACTCAAAGTGTGCTTTTCCTATAGGGTACAGTATCCAGTTGTCGAAATAATGGCTGACTATTTAAATTTCACGTCTGCGGAGGATAATAATACAAATCGCTTCTGTGGCATGATAAACCCGGAGAGATTTCATCCGCTTTTATTTGAGTACCGCAAGGCAGAAGTCATATATTTAACAGTCCCTCAGAAAAATAATTTCATCTATTGTGTGGACAAAGAGACGTACCACGATAAGCCTTTGTCTATCTGGATATCGATAATGGACTTGAGTACGTGGCTATTATTGCTAATCTGTTGTCTTTTAGGCAATGCACTAATATTTCGATTTACAAAACAAAAACTGACATTTGAATCTATTAGTAACTTCTTCCTTTCCGCCATTGCCATTCTTCTCAGACAAAACCACAACCAAACCAAACTCCTCATCTACGGAATTCTATGTTTAACTTTAAATATTCTGTTAACTCAGTATGAAACTCGCATCACAACAGAAGTTGTTGCTCCTGTGGACAAAAAGAGAATGAACAATTTCAAAGAATTAATTCTAAATAATTATACACTAGTTTATGTCATTGGACGTCGAAATGGAATATCCAAAAAGGGCGGCTACTCTGCTGTGCATCATTATTTCGCACAATACGGTATTAAGGACAAAGAAAACTCGAGTACTCATCTGTATGATTCTACCAAGTTTAATTTCACTTCATATGATCACATACTAAAATCATGTTTGGCAGACGCGAAACAAAAACTCTTTTTTCACGACTGGAATTCTTATTCTAAATCACGGCTTTACTATCTGCAACGAGACCTTCCCTTATTGAAATGTTTTGTAACAAGAGAGTATGCACATCGCTACTCCCTTTCATGGAGATTTGAAGGATGTTTTCGACATGAATTTCTGAATGTTGTGCAAGAACTGAATGAAATGGGAATTCTCGACATTTGGCGACAACTAAAATATGTAAGCCACCCAGAAGTTTCCAGATTCTTCGAAAAAGAAAAGCAATCTGAACGTCAATTTCATAGCCTTAGTTTTGACATGAAAATCGGTGCAATTTTTCCTGTATTTGGATATCTGGTCATTATTCCCGTTTTTGTTCTTCTACTTGAAAGATATTTGACTTTAGTCTATCTGAATATACGTGTTGTTTATATTTTCTTTCTGGTCAAATTTCAGCAATATATAATCTGTAAAGGAAACTCTGTTTCCCCTGCTTAATTTTGTGCTACTTCGAGTGTCCAACCCCAACTTGTGTCGTCACAGATTGAGATTATTCAGATCCGTTAAAGTTTCAAGGACAGGTGACCATCCATTGCAAGTTGATTGATTAGCGAAAATCAATTAGAGTCAAAAGTCGAAATGCTGTTTAATACTATAATATAATACTCTAGGAATAATGTACTTAAAAAACTAATTCATTATTATAAATATTATTTAACCATGTTGCAGTTATATGGATAAACTACGAATGCATATCTTTTTACGGTTAATAAAGCTGAAAACATTCCGCTCATTTAGCCAAATGTCTTGCTATGTTTATTTCCATATTGTCATATATGTAATTATAATCTGTTAAACAACTATTGCTTTTTTCAATTAAACAAATGTAGAAAATCAGCATACAGATAATTTAAACGTTTTAAGGGTAATATAATGATATCATATAAAATAAACACATATTTAACTTTAACATTCATTCACTATATTTTGGGCTTTTGGCACGTGGTTTTACAGGGAAGGACTGACTCAATGGGCCATGTGAATAAAAAAGGGAAACGCTTTCCCCCGGGGGAAAAGGTGGTGACATAGGGCTTATAACATGGGTCACCAAGGGTTACACCACCTTTTCCCCGGAAAAAAGCATTTCCCTTTTTTTATTCACATGGCCCAAAACCTTGAATACTCAAAATAAGCAAAATATATTCCGTCAAAAAATGCTCAAAATAAGCAAATAGTCCAAGTGGTCTATAAATCATTAAAAATAAACAAAACAAGGTCTAAATTGTCAAAAAATGATCAAAAATAGACAAAACAATGTCTAAATTGTCAAAAAATGATCAAAAATAGACAAAACAATGTCTAAATTGTCAAAAATGATCAAAAATAGACAAAAACAATGTCTAAATTGTCAAAAAATGATCAAAAATAGACAAAACAAAGGTCTAAATTGTCAAAAATGTTCAAAAATAGACAAAACAAGGTCTAAATTGTCAAAAAAATGATCAAAAATAGACAAAACAAGGTCTAAATTGCCAAAAAATTTTCAAAATTGTGAAAACACGGAGTAATTTGTCAAAGAATGGTCACACATGCCAAAGCATACTGAAAATAGTCTAATTAGTACAAATAATTCAATTAATAGATTATTCTACGGTTTCGATAAAACTGAGGTAGGTTTAATATTAAAATCGAAGAAATCTGACTTTAGTACATACTTTTGTTCAAAGTTCCACACGTGCGCCATAAAGGTAATGAATTTTGAAAGAACTTGCAGATATAATTTCTAAAACTAAGTAAGGGTCATAAAGGAAGGTGGGAAAGGGGGTCAATTCTTAAGTGAAAATGGACAAGGTAATCTGAATTGGCTCGTTGAACATTAATGGCAAAGGGAGCACTGGGATGAAATGTAAAAGCGACAAGACTACGACAACTCGAAAAAAGCAAAACATTTTTACAAAAACTAGGGTGATGTAATGTTTGGCCACTGTCACAAAAGTTTGGTAGAGTTTTTGTAATAATGCAATACAAAGATAAACAGTTATGCACCTGTCTGCAAAATGACAAATCACTTTTGTCATGCCATACCTACGTGCAGTTTTGTAACTTATTGCAGATTTCATATGACAATGACATGACTAATGACTGCAATAGCATGCACTACGATGATAATGACTAATACAACGGCAATGCAATAATAATGCAAGTCCTGTCTAATACACAAAAACAAAATTCAATTATTCAGAACTTTATTAACTCTCGTTTTACTTCCGTGTTCTTCATTTCTACAGTTTTATCAATAAAATTGAGAAAAAATAACATTATTATAAAGACAAATCTTATTATAATACATTAAATTATCTAAGATGTTTCTGGTTTGTCGTAATTTTTTAGTAAATAGTTTAAAATTTAGTTTCGAGGATTAAAATAGTTTAAAATCAAATTAGAAGGCTTCGTCCGTCGAAAATTGGCAAGAGCTTTGCAAATTTGCAAATGCAAATTAGCATTCTAGTTTGGTTTCTCTTACGGTTGGATACAACGGAGATGTGTAGATTATTAAAACATTCATGGCAGACAAAAGGCTAAAAATTAAAGTATTATACATTATACATTTATATTGTCTTAAAACGAAGAGAGTTGCATAAATAGAAACACTTTTAATTCGCCCGGTTTAAAATGGTTTAATGAAATCATTTGGAGATGAAATCATTTATAAAAGGGTAAATCTCATTTTAATAGCATCATTGCAATTTTATTTATGAAGTACGGGAAACTGTTACCGAAAGTGGAGCAGTACCTGAAGAAATACCAAATTCAAGCATAAATAGTTTTAATCAATTGAAAAGGGTTATTTCTGTTCAGCAAATCTCACTGTCAAAATAAATCTGTCACCGGCAAAGAAAACAGTTGCATCAGATCAGACAGAACAGAGTATGTAATTGATTTAGAAATAATTCGTGAACGTATAAATAATATTATAAGGAGCAAGTTATGACTTACTCTGTATAATATATTCATTGTGTAGATATACAGGGGTACCTTAACCACTCGGTTTTACACGATTGTTCTTAGTCGGCTTGAAAAACATGTAAAATGTGGTCAGTTTTTGCTTTAAAGAGGGATATGTGATATTTCACATGAAATGTTCCAATTTCTTTATTTCCTACTTTAATTCGCTAAGTGCCTAATAGGAAAACAGCATGATTTGCCCCAGTAAGCTCATAAAGTATTAATTTAGTGAATTGTTCTGATTTAAGTTATGATGCAGTTTGTAAATCTTGTAAAGGGAAAGTACTTCAGATTAACGTGCAAATGCAATTTATGAATATCATTAGAATGCAAGTGCTAACAGCAAAAGTAGTTCATCGCTAATAATCATGCTAAACAAAATTACTCTTATAAACTATGGATATATTAAAGAACTGCTTTAAAAACTCATTTAATGTAAACAATTGAATTTATTACAAACAAAATACAAGAAATTACTAAATAATATAGTGCCTGTACTCCAAATTCGTGTTCTTGATCCTAATTTACCAAAATTCTGTTTTGTGAAACACATTTCAAGGATTTTTACATTTTAAAAGGTAGCAACACCGCAGATTACGTTAATTCATGAATAAATACATTAATTTATTATTCTAGGAACACACAAAGTAAGTACATTATAATATAATTGTGTACAGGTGCAATAATTGTCAATTAAGTGAAGTCATACTGAGATATGCAAATAAATAAGAATTACAGTAAGTGCGTATGCCAGAAAACTTTCAAGATCAGCACTAAATACAACGCTATTACATGCAGAGTCTGCCGATGCTGTCTAACTTGTTCTACATTTGTAATCTCAAGTGTTTTGTTTACTTCACGAACAATGCTTTTACAAGTAGGTACATAATGCGTATCTGTTCACACTTACATAACAGTAGAATATATCTTCGTCTGTAATTAAGATATGGGTGGTCATTTTCGACTAGAATTGTAGAATTTGTATTTACATTATTTATTCCATTAAAAAATGTCATATTATGCATAATTTATGTTAACTAAATATAATTAGAAAAATAATAAAAAATAAATTAAATAAAAAGAAAAATAATGAAAAATAAGTTAAATAAGAAGAAAAATAATGAAAAATAAGTTAAATAAGAAGAAAAATAATGAAAAATAAGTTAAATAAGAAGAAAAATAATGAAAAATAAGTTAAATAAGAAGAAAAATAATGAAAAATAAGTTAAATAAGAAGAAAAATAATGAAAAATAAGTTAAATAAGAAGAAAAATAATGAAAAATAAGTTAAATAAGAAGAAAAATAATGAAAAATAAGTTAAATAAGAAGAAAAATAATGAAAAATAAGTTAAATAAGAAGAAAAATAATGAAAAATAAGTTAAATAATATGAAAAATAAGTTAAATAATAAGAAAAATAATGAAAAATAAGTTAAATAATAAGAAAAATAATGAAAAATAAGGTAAATAAAATGAAAAATTATGAAAATAAATAAATGAAGTAGTTTTCAACAAAAATCTCAAAAACATTAATGACAATAGAATATTTCGAACCTGACCTTTCTAATATTTTTCAAATACTCTACTATTATATGAATATGAATAGATAATTAACTAATGATAAAATATTTGCATTACAATGACAGTGACAGTGCTTTTCTTGTGTTGTTTCACAAAGAATGGTTGCTAATTGGCTACATGTCCAAGATAATGAAAAACAGTTTTTGCTGTTGTCTCCTGCATTCCCACAATGGTGACTAGTTAGATAGAACTTGTAGTAATGTATGCAAATGTATTTGTAGAGCTGTATCAAAATCTAGAGCAGAGTAGAATGACGCGTTCAGTTTCTTAACATGATCCCATCCTATATATGAACAATGGAATTCACTTAAAAATCTATTTTTTACGTTTCCTATCAGCACAACACATTTTTTAGTAATGCTTAACAGCCTTGGGTCACACTATTACATAATGGTATGTAAATAAATATTTATTTAGTAAGTCTGCAACATTAATTCGTGATATCAGAAACTGAGAAATTTTTGGCACGCTTTATTCCCTTACCAAATAAATTGACGAAATGTATTTTTCTTGACCTAAGACCATTTTTAATTCATAATTAAATACTACTACTGCTATAACAGTAATTACTAATTGTAATTAGTGGTTTTGGACCACTAGTCCATTAAAAATTAATTATTTTGCAGTTAGGATCGTTTTTCGTAAGAATTCATTAGGAATACGATTTTATTTTCGTAGTAATCAATTAAAACGAAAGTGGGATAGGAAAACAAGGCGGGTGTCAATATATTATGATATTGGATTACATTTGTCAGTGTGCAGTGATACACACATTATAAAATGGGTGAGGTGAGATGGGCCGCACACAAAAACTGGATTCCTAGAAGAATTTATTAGCAATCAAGGTTGTGGAATAGCAGCCTTGACTCGAACAATAAATAATGACACTGATTCTTAATTATTACGTCTATTTCTTTATTCATACTTCATCTAAACGATTTTATTGCTCCAATAAGCCGGATTATCCGCACATTACGCAAAAAATGAACACGGCACATGCTTGGAATGTAAATAAACGTATTTTGCACTAATTATCATGTAAAATGCTTACGATTGTTGTATCATTTGGTATTGGTAACTTATAATTTCCAGAATAAATTAAATGGAGGTGGATTTTCATGACAAATTGCATTTAAATTCATATAAAACTCTTAAAATTGAGGTGTAGAGATATTTACCATCATTTTTGAGTATAATTTTGCTTACAAATTATTTGAAATGTAGAAATTCTTTCGTTAAGTGATTTTTAATGGATAATTGATGACAACTGTAAGCGTTTGTGCGAATTCTTATCATACTTCTGTATTTATTGCATTAACAATTAAGGAATATTAAGTGAGGGTGTGTTCTTTGTCGGTATAAATGACCTAAATGACCTACGGCACTAAATTCACCTTATTTGAAACAATGTAAACTTATATACGTAAGTTTTAGGACCACACACAAATATTATTTCATTCTCTTAACCATTACTAAATTTCTAATAGCCTGAGGTATCCCAATAAAAATAAAATCAAGAAAATCATTTATTTTAAATGTTTTATACATAAATTCTATAAATTCAATGACAAAATATAATCTGAAACATTTATTATCCATTAATTTCAGAGACTTGTAAAAAATGGGAAAATCCGCCTTAATACTAAAGTGAACTTGATTTGTACATTAACACTTTTGAATTCCTCCTCCCACAACATTTAATAAGTGTCACTTTTGACTGGGAGTGCTGTAACTTTTTAAATTGATAACCCAGCACTCCATTATTGTTTCATTATCAAAAACTTGACGAACGTTGTGAAAGCCCTGAGGTAATGCGAAACAAGCATTCCTGAAATGGTAAACAGACAATGTTGTAAGAAATAGACATTGCTCTGAATACATTCAATAATATTAATATCAATAATAATTTCCCAATTAGCAATCAATCAAGAAAAGCGGAGACAGAATGGACAGTGGCAAAAGTTGGCAAACCAGTTTCTAATAGTGAATACCCCTACTACTAAAAGGACTACTACAAAGAGTAATTCCTACATGAAAACAATTATTATTACTACATGGGAGCTTGAACTTTGAATAACTTCCAAGATGTTGTTGCAATTACATAATATGTTCTAATCTGTCATAATTTGCAAATTATTACATTGCTAGTGGGATTTCCTTCACAGTTCTGTTAACAATGTAAATAGTGCATGCAGTTAGTGTATTTGCATTGGAAATAACATAATTTGAATATTTTATCTTATTTTCTAATGTAAATTTCTCCCAATTGTGTTTTTAAGTCACAGAATCTCAGTTCTGCGTTATAAAAGTCACCAAAAGTCAATAAATTCTTTTTTCAACTTCTTAGTAAAGAATTCTTGTAATTGAGGACGGAAACCGATGAATAATATTATTAGAAGTTGGGTATGAAGAATAATAATTCTATTTCGTAATGGATTTAGTTTAGGTTTGGTTAAGAGGTCCTCCCTAACTTTAGTATTCTTTATCAAACATAATAATTACTGTACTGTGACGTTGTTAACGGCAAGTTTCATCGTTAGAGCTCTATTATTGTTATTACGCCAACTAAACTTGAGGGAATAACCAAACCATAAGTGATGGAGCACTTTTTGTGAGGTCGAATCAAATATTGTTAGCAGAATTGGCTACCCAAAGGGAAATGGCCACAACAGACATAAACTTACAGCTTAGTCACTATAATTGCACACTAGTAATTTCGTTGTGAATCATAAGGATAACCAAATGTGAAGTAAATGAAGTTTTCCATAGACCTGTGTTCAGCTACCCATAAAAATTATCAATTTTCCACAAAGGAAATAAAAACAGTTCTTTTACCACTATTTGGCTATAGTATTTGTCATTTTTCTAATATTTGACCGCATTAATCGTCATTTTTCGTTATTTGACCACAAACTTCATTTTATCATTATTTGACCACAATAATCGTCATTTTATCATTATTCGACCACAATAATCGTCATTTTATCATTATTTGGCCACAACAATCGTCATTTTATTATTATTTGGCCACAATAATCGTCATTTTATCATTACTTAGCCACAACAATCGTCATTTTATCATTATTTGGCCACAATGATCGTCATTTTATCATTATTTGGCCACAATGATCGTCATTTTATCATTATTTGGCCACAATGATCGTCATTTTATCATTATTTTGCCACAATAATCGCCATTTTATCATTATTGGGCCAAAACAATCGTCATTTTCCCACTACTTGGCAGTAATAATCTTTATTTCTTCAAAAATATTCATTTTCCACAATTAATATGCTGATTTTCCATATTTCCTACTTTTTACACTTAATTGTAAATCTTACTGTCTAAAGTCGTAATAAAAATATGTACAAAGTAATGAAATATATGGGAAAATCAATACTACTTTTGGAAAAAGAATATTTTTTTAAGCCGTACCAATTTATTGTCGCAATGTAATATTTTTGTGACAAAATAATTAAATTAATGAAAACTTGTGATTTTGATTTGTGGAAAATAGATTATTTCTGTGGTAAAATAATAGTATCCAATCTAAATTGTTATTGATAAAGTAGTAGTAAATTGAGTGTATAGGAATTGATTGGATGCGGATGGCGATGACTATGAATGACTAATGGAGTGCATTGAATGAGATTATCTTGTATAATGTACTGTATGAATAAAGTACCACGCCTAACTAAACAGGTTTCTCTTTCCTCTATCAATCAAATGCAATTCTGCGAGTATCGTAAGTAGAGATCTCCAAGAATGTCCTAGCTGCATTCTATTGATTTACATGTGCTCACTACACTGTAGATTCAATCAAGAATATCATGCACGTTATCTGCAGCACCTTCCTCCACAACACCAAGATATGTACCTTAAGCCTTTCGCTCTTCTGTTCTCTATTTACCTACTTCTCATATGCTAATCAAACAAAACACGTACGTTGTAAATCCACGGACTCATGCTACAAAAACAATACCACAATGCCAACAACCAAAACACCTCCAAACTTTTTGGCCACCATTTCATTCCCCTTTTCATACAGTGCCATCCAAAAGTTATCCAATGCTTGTTAACTTATAACTTAGAATTATTAAAAACGCTATTTTTATTTTCAAATGTTTCATATTAATTTTATACATTATTTTAGTTACAAAATTGACAAAAATACAGGGCTACGCATAATTATTATTGGTGTTGCAGTATTGTTTGAGGAATACCGCGTTTTAAATATGATTTTAATAACTTTCCTACAGAAAATCAATTAGAAACCATAATTTTAATAACTTTCCTACAAAAAATCAATTAGAAACCATAATTTTAATAACTTTTCTACAAAAAATCAATTAAAAACCATAATTTTAAGGATATCGTATTATAAATATGACTTCGATGAAGGAAGCCAATTAAAACCCAATAATTTTAAAGATGCAGTGCTGGGAATATAATTTGAATACCCTTTCTAAAGAAAATCATTGAAAACTCGTTATTTTTAACTACTTTAATTACAGTATGAAACTTAACTTACTTTTGGGTACCCTGTACATCAATGTTTTACGTAAAACACTAAATTATTTCAATAAAAAATATCTAGTAATCCCATGTAATAAAGTATTTTGTGCAATATTTAAGATATTCTTGACTTTTGGAAACTCCTGTATATACTTTGGTCATATTATGTGTACCTGGTTCCTCTGCTGCTCGTGTTCTTAAAAAGTTACGAGTAAATTAAATGATTCGACAAGACTCGACAAGACTCGCTATTACATAACCTCAGAAACGATGTGTCTCTAGAGGAAAGTTGTTTCAATATATTTTCTATGACTAAGGGGGATTCTATGCACATTAAATTAGAATCGTTTAGGGAATTTGGTAAGGTGCCTATAGTAATTGAGTTAACTTGTAGTTCATTAAATCTGTGCTTGCATTTGATAACTTTACTTAAGTATTACTTTGCAAAATGCACGATGCGCCGAACTTAATGCTTTGTAATACACGTATATGGTTTTATGACTTGTAAATATAATCTAAATTATCAAGGTGAAATTACATGTAGATAACAAAACTTAATGAGATTAAGGTCCAAATCTCAATTCTGCAATTTGCGATCCTCACAGAATGCAATTTCTAATTAGTCATTAGTATTGTTAGTTTACAACGTAATTAATTACTACTACTACAGAAATTATTGCAATAAAAACAATTTGTTTGGTTTGACCAGGGACACTGCAGTTACAAAAATTATGATGCAACGTAACACTGTTACTAAACATGTCTTTTGTCAAAATTGACACATTAGTGGGAACGTTGAATCTAACTTGGCATGACATGACATCGCATTAGTCACCATTTCATTTCTCAACATAATAATATTTTATCTTATGCATGTTCAATATTTTTCGTACTATTTCTGATATTTTTTTGATACGGCGGCCAACTCCATTGACAAGTTGACAGAATAAGTTACTGTTCGCTCAATATTATATCTCGTTTTGCATACTGACTTCGAATGTCCATTCTGTGATCTCTCTATTGATCATAATAATAATGCTCTCATTACATGATAATTATGAATTACATTTAACTACCCATAAAAATATAAATAACTTTTCCACAAATCCATTTTGGCCAATCAAAGGATTAATAATAATTTTATTGTATCCCAATAATAATCAATTTTTCACAATTGAAAATAGTCATTTTTGCTAAACTATAATTATTTTACCATAAAAATTTCATGTGGCTGTTACAATCGGTACTTTTTACAAAATTATTCAAGTTTCCACAATTAATCTATAGCATTTTTCATTAGTTTTACTTTTAATTATAGTTTTACTTCCTGAATTTGCAATAAAATGTGTAAAATTTAATGAAATGTTTGGAAAAAACAATATAAATTGTGGGAAAATGCATAATTTTGTAAAGAATGGCGATTGTAGTGGCAAAATAATTACAGTTGTGGGAAATGACGATATTCATTTGTGGAAAATGTATTATTTATGGGTATAATAATGACAATAAATAATAAAATCTTGTAATTACATTCTGTAATGCATCAGTAATATTTCTATTTAAGAAATGATCATTTTATTCATTTGTGGAAAACGTATTATTTATGAGTATATTTATGGCATAATAAAATCTTGTAATTACAATTGCATTCTATAATGCATCAGTAATATTTCTATTTTAGAAATGATGAATTTACAAAACACGGTTTGTAGTAAAATTGTGCATAATCATGATAATGACAATTTATAAATAAATATTTACATACACGTATAGTGTGTATGTAAATGCAAGAATTATTGTTATTCCGTTTCAGTATGCACTATTACAAAAAGACTTGCATTATTGGATTTGATAACAAAAAGTGGAATATCTTAATAATATAAATGCAGTTTGCATAATAGTGGGTCGAGGTAATAAATAAGGATAAATATATAAGGAAGAGGATACAGAAGCATTGTGAGGAGCATTTTCTATAAAAAAGTGTTAAAGATAGGAGAACGAATTGTAAAGAGCGAAAGGACATTAGTCTGGTTGAATTCTGATGAAGAAGTAGTTTGCACAGAAACAGAAAGGATTGCAGTTGCAGTTGGTTCGTGTTGTAAAAAATACTGTATGATTCGTTTTTTATGATCCCTAGTGTATGTGTGAGAAATGATAAGCAAAATATTTTCAGCTGCTCACCTTTTCAGTTAGAATTATTATTGTTATTTATTTTCTGTTGCAATTAGGATCTGCTTGCACTAACCTCAAGATTAGGCACAATTGCATTACGTACAACTCTCTTTTCCTATCTATTCCATCCTAACCATGTTTATCGACTGTCAAATTGTTGTGCTGCCCACATCACCACTTAAATACCCCTATTTCATATTATTAGCCGCTCCATGTAAGCCTAGTACCCCACAGAGTCGCATTGGAATCCATTTTCCTTACCGTTTTAATATTAACTATCTAAATCTAGCAGTTAATCAACTGTTCTTTACCCTTTTGTCTACTCACAATTCAATTTTCTTAACATTATCGTTCACTATGCCTTTAAAAGGGACAAACCAAACCAAAAAGTGGAAACTACATTTTTATTTTCGAAAATGTGTTAAAGTGAAGTTTTCTTCATCATACTGTTAAATGTGACTTCCTAAAAAATGAGGGCGGGGCTCTTTTTGTATTCTGTTACATAATTTTGGGACAAAAATTTAACAAGATACAAATTTAAAACAAAATTATGAAGGTCTTACACAAAATCTGAATAAAAATATATACCTTTACGCAAAATTTTATGAAAAAATGTAAAAAAATTTTTAAACAATAATTTTAAGGAAAAAATGGTGCAAATCTTTTAAACATAATTTAACGAAATATGTAAAAAAACATTTTATACAGTTTTAAACACCAATGCAAGTTCTTTATACACAGTAGTACTTAACAATGCAAATTCTTTATACACAGCTGTACTTAACAATGCAAATTCTTTATACACAGCTGTACTTAACAATGCAAATTCTTTATACACAGCTGTACTTAACAATGCAAATTCTTTATACACAGCTGTACTTAACAATGCAAATTCTTTATACACAGCTGTACTTAACAATGCAAATTCTTTATACACAGCTGTACTTAACAATGCAAATTCTTTATACACAGCTGTACTTAACAATGCAAATTCTTTATACACAGCTGTACTTAACAATGCAAATTCTTTATATACAGCTGTACTTAACAATGCAAATTCTTTATACACAGTAGTACTTAACAATGCAAATTCTTTATACACAGTAGTACTTAACAATGCAAATTCTTTATACACAGTTGTACTTAAAAATCCAAATTCTTTATGCAAAATTTTAAAAAACAATGTAATTTTACCTTTATTTGATAATAATTACCATCCAGTTTATTATTTCTTAATTAATCATCTCATGGTTTGGCACTTTTTCTAAGATAGGGGTCGACATGCCTACAAATGTCCACTATGGTACATTGATTTAATGTATAAATATGGAGTATTGCATGTGCACTTGTCTAAAGGAGATCATATCAGTGTGATTACGTAAAAGGCACCCATGTACTAACTCATACTTAGCGGTGTACCTAAACTCTTGTACTCTACTCTGTATCGATATTCATTATAAAAAAGTGCAATGGAGTCGATAAACATTTCAAATTACTAGTTCAAGGTGGGGAATGGTAAAATGAATTGATTCCTCAATCCTGTCTTGTCCTTTGCGAACTGCTCTCCTCAGCTCACTTCTTTGTTTCTCTTCGCATCTCCTCCAAACAAAATCTTTCGTCTTGCATAACACTCCACTGTTACAATTATCTCACTTCAGTATTACATATAAGTTCCATTTCCACATCTCGATTTGTATTTAGTGAGGAGGACTCGGTTCTAAATAGCAGGACTTATTCTATAATTTAATATTCTGCACACATATACAAACAGAATACATTATTTATTAAAGAGACACTCTGTACTAAAAATTGAATAATCCAAATTGATAATCCAATCTTAAAATCGCGAATAAAATAAGTAGATCAATAATGCAATCAATTTCCTTAGTAAAATTGTGCTTGTCATTCATAAATTCACAAGTGAGGCATAATTTAAGTGTAATAAAGTTCTAAAGTGCCTACTGCCTCTCCCAGTACAAAAGTTCTACATAATACGTAACGAGTGTTCATTCTTCTTCTTCTCCTCTGATTACCATTCTTCGTATTTTCTGTTCTATTATTATTACACATACATTACAGCATCAATTCAAAATGCACTAACGAGATTTTCATCAGATTAATATAAGAATGGAGTTGAATAATAATAATAAAATGAGGAGACACTAAAAATACATATAAAAATATTCTATTATGGATATGGATAAAGATTAAGGATTAATCTCAGTGTAATTGTGTTGTGGATTGAGTTGAGAATTAACTTTTACTTTGCTCATCAAGTATTCCGGCAATTATCATTTGGATTATGAAGCGATTTAAGATTAGTGTGTGTGTACGTGATGTGAGGTGATGTGAGGTTATTTGAGGTGATGTGAATATGAGGTACATGGATAAATATTGGAGTCATAAAAGTATTCGATGAGAGAGTGAGAATTTCCTACTGAAAGTGAAAGGACTTGGATTAGTAGTGTTAATCCCTTGTTTTTATCTGATTGCATGTGAATGCACTGCTAAACTAGATTATCATAATCGCATGGATTAACTCTTCATCGTTCTCGTCTCCCTTCAGCTCCTCTATTCACCAATTCCCAGTAGTATTCGATTTCTAGCATATTCAATTGGATTATCTATGGATTAGCCTCCCTTTACCCTTTCTTTGCGTGTTATTACTATCAATCCGATTTTATCCCAGGTTCCGGTCAAAATATCGATTTAACAATACTACTGCACCACTCATGATTCACCCTATACTCTTTTCGTGTTGACATCGACATGACCTCCACTTTTACAAACACAAACAAAAAACAAAAGCAACTGAAACACAGGGACGACGTATTAGCAATCGTAAAATCGCAACTTATCAAATAAAAGTTTCCAGCATGCAAATTCAGGAATAATTATGCTACCATTAGTCATTCCTGCTTTGAATTTTGCATCGAGTGAACATACAGTGAATTACTGCATCGCAGAATATGCAAATTTTGAGAGTGTACTAAATATATAGTGTAAAAGTGAGATTTTGTGAGAAACCATCATGGAGTTTTTGTTTAAATCGAAATTTCACAGGAATATGAGAATTCTAAACCTTCTAAGGTGTTCTACGAATATTTCGGTCTATTCTTTAGAAAGACCGAATTATAGATAACTGCATATAAAGTGATTTTTCAAAGTTTCTTCGAATTTCGGAAAGTTATAATGTTTCTGCTAACAAAAGGACTCTTCGTTTTCTTCACTGGAGTGGGAGTCCTCACTTACTTATCATGTAAGTACAATTTTTAGAAGCATTGCATTTGAAAACACAATTCAAACTTTACTAAAGCGGACAAATCTGTCTAAATGCGTTTTCCTCGTAAAAATAATAATCAAATCTCAATTATCATTGTTGTGAATTAATAAATACGTTTACCTCAATTATAAAGCGCTTCTCTAATTTTTATTGCATTTAACTCAAGATTATTTATTCATTATTATATTTACTTAAGACTCAAGTTAAATTAAGCAATTGCGAAACGTATTATAAGTTCAGGTAAATGTACTTAGTTAATTCGGGGCAATGATTATAGAGGCTAGATAACTATTTACGATTCAAACGTATTAATACGATCAAAATTATAATTTTTATTGAGGCACACGTATTATTTTCGAGGCGCATTTAATTTTCTCGCGATAATATTGATTTAAACGTCCATTTTATGAACAATTTAATAAATAAGATTTTAATTTTAATTAAAATTTTGCATGTTTGGTAATATTATGTTAAAAAAGTTGTCTATCTTTGGTTGTCATTTAAAAGTATGGATTTGTCAGTGCTACTGAATACATTGACGAATAGAGATTCTATAAATAAAACAAAAAAGTGTTCTCGGTGTACATTGTACGGCAATGCAGATTAATTACAGGTTTCAGGTAGAATTGAATGTGGAGCATGTAAGTAAATGGATAAAAACAGGATCTGAAGAATTCTTTCCTACCCAAAGCAGGAATGTTGCATAGTTTACAGTTTACACAGAATACAAGGAGTGTGCATAAAGAGTAGACAAAGGCGACTAGACACAGCAGGAGGCAAGGAGCAGAACAAACGTCCTTGAAGATTTAATTACACACTTTGTTTTCTTAAGTAGACCAAATAAACGCATGATGCTCTTCGATCATTCCAATCCAGATCATGCAACATTCAGTTACTTCTTGCATAATTACCTTAATTACCTCCACCAGGCTTTCATCCTCTAAAATTATACTTTATCCTCTACAGAGGGAAATACTGAAATACCTTCACAAAACAAAAATAGATATCCTTACAAATGGTAATTAATTAACCAAATGATGATTTATGGGAGGGGATTCATATTTTTATAAGATTTATGGCAGTAGCTTATCATTATCATCACACTAGTAATGTATATATTATCTATAGGGTGATAGAAATCATTAACCTTGGGTAGAACCTTTGGGTCAATCAATTCTATATAGGAAGCTTACTTTAGTGCATAAATAATTATATTTTAGGTAATTAATTTAGAGGAATATTTTATCCCATATCAAAAATGTTTCCATAAATTAAAATGGCAATTTATCCACAAATATAATAAAGGTATTTTACCAAGCAACATTTGCCACTTACCACATAAATATTCATTTTTCCACAAGTTAAATCTTGTTTTTTCATATACTTCAAATTCAATACAATTGTTACTCTTCAATCCATAATCATTCTTACTTAAATTTTATTATTTATTTTATCATGTAATTTAATTTTTCATTTAGGTTCCTATTTTCTTTTAATTTCACATTTTTATCATTTAATTTCACATTTTTAACACAAATTTCCCACTTTCATCCTTAACTTCACAATTTCATCGTTTAATTTCATATTTTCATTTAATTTCACAATAAAGAAATTTTCATTTCTTGAAAAAGCGATTATTTTTATAGGTAGTTATAATTAATAAACCGTCAGAATTGTGCATTTTACATAAAATGCTTGTTATGTATTTAATTGCATTAATTAGTGATTACATTTAGTATTTACTTATAAAATTATGTAAACTATTAGTTAGTAATGATATTATTTGTTTGTGCCAGCTCGCCAGAATAACAAAGATGGAAATGTGACAATACACGGAGACTTGACAGTTCCAGGGCCGACTTGCAATTGTAAAGTGGTGACTGAATGCAACGGGAGAAACAGAATCAGAGGACAATTCTGTGGCTTTGACGGGTTCGTACGCAAGGTGAGTGAGACTTCATACTTAACTATTTAACTAGTTCATTAAATTATCACACCACGTACCAACAAACATAACACAATTAGTCTAACTGTTTACAGTTGTAGTTATATCTACAGTGTTGGCCCTAAATCACGCACCATAGGGAAATAGCATTAGATACGATGTTTAAAAATGTTTCTTAAACAGTTTGAGAGGCATTTTCCTATGGTGCGTGACTTGAGGTCCAAATTTTACGTTATTTCCCTATGATGCATGACTCGGGGCCAACGCTGTAGATTCTTTATACGTTAAAAATTGTGTACTGTCATTTACGACATTTGTATTTACATATTATATGAACAAACAAAGCTTAGTGTTACATTTCTGCATTACGTAATTAGTATTTCTTTGCTACACTTACTACAAGTTGTATAATAACTGAACTACCGGCTCACTTTGTAATAATAATGATAATATGAAAGTGTAACAATTCAGGTTTTTAAAACAGAAGCCGTATTACTGGTACCTATATGAAATGTTGTGCGTAGTAGTATTTTGTAAATGGAAAATTGGCGTAATTTATAGCACAAGTATCCCAGCGTGGTATGCAACGCACAATAATGTAGGTAGACGTAACAATTATTGCAATAACTGAAGGAAACTTGTTGTACGTAGGAATATACAGTTACTAGATCGTTTTCAGTGTCATGTTTTTTTTCGTTACTTCTATTGTATTTACCATTTGAGATCATGTATCACCTATGAGATCACTTTTGCAATAACATACAGTGAGGTTCATTACAAACGACCCATTGGACAACACACATACATATACATACTATATGTAAATGAATATAAATATTAAATAAATAAATAAATATCTTATATATGGGTTGTCCTATGGGTAGTTTGTTGAGAACCTCACTGTAAATATTATTCCCGATATGAAAATCATAATAATAATACATTTCAGTACTTCTACGGTCACTCTACAAGTTTTTTGCAGTTTAGCATTGAATTGCTGTAATATTTACAGGTAGGGTGACGTTTGTTTTCTATCGCAGAATCTCGATCTGAATTTATTAGGTTTCATTGCAGACAGACAAGTGCACATTGCCGCTGTCTTGTCTTCGTCTCCAATTCAACTTTTCATTGACCAATTCACTTTACTTCCACTGTAATTAAATGCTCTGAACTTGAATCCCCTTTCTATTGGCCTTACCTTTCCTATTTATATTTCTTCTTGTTCTTCCATACAATAATGATCATAATATGACCTTTTCCTTTTGTAAATATAATTCAAGTGCTGAAAAACACGTTAATAAATAGTACCACGTAATTTCATGACCATTCGTTATTGTTTCTGAAGAAATTTTACATTTTTCGAATTTTTCATCCTAGATCTGTTGTGAGGATGACGAGTCGGATTTACTTGGGTCTTCAAAATCGTTTTTACCGGGACAATTATCCCCAGGGTCAAGAGAACCTTTACCATCGGTAAGAACCCCAGAAATCGACTATGCTGATCTTGAGAAACGAACACGCAATATTCAGTCCAGTTCCTTGGGAAATCAAGGAGTTAATGCTAATTCGGCATTATTTTCTGTGATAAATTTTTCAACGACACGTAAGCCTTCTGATGTTTCAACAACCACTACCGGGAAACCACCCATTACCGGTTCTCCGCAAATTCCTACCTCTACAACTTCAGAAGTTCCGGTTTCTACGACGATTAAGGCCACAACTACAACTGCAACATCTAATGTCGAGTTTTCTTTTGACCCAGTGAAAAAGCTACGGGAATTATTTGAAACGGAAGATGAGGATGGCGATGAAAAAAATATTTCTTCTACTATTCCTCCTTTAACAACTACTACAAGTACTACCACAACAGTAAAACCTACAACGACGAATAAACCTGCCGATAGCTTCGAAGATATTCTGGAAGTTCTTGGTATCAAGCAAATAAATATTCAAGGAGGAAATGTTATGAAGAATGTTAATGGTTTCTTTGATGAAAAGGAAAATTCGGAGAACTTCGGGGTTGATATTGGTGTTAGCTTTGAGAAAAATGATAATCAGAACCAAACGGATTTGCCGGATGTTGAGGAGTTGCAAAAACGACAACAACCCAAGGAGGAGGGTCATCAAATCGAAGTCAGTAGTGGGACAACAGAGAAAATTCCGGAATTATCTGCAGAAGAAGATCAAGGTATCAGCGTTGATGGAGAAATAGCATTGTCACCCCTGAATTTAGATGCCTTAGGAGCTTTGAGTTTGAAAAAAGATTTGTATCTTGGTATTACTTCCACTTCTACAGTTTCCTCGACTCCTGGAGTTTCTTTTCACAGTCCAGATGATAAAAATGAGCTTTTAACAACTACTATGGTGAATAGTTTTAGTAGTACATCTGGAATTTCTTTCAACACAGAAAAAGTTGATATCGGAGTTCAAAGTACTGAAAAAGTAATGGATTCTTCAAATAATTCGAATGAAACACTAGAGGAATCAGTTTTAGAGAAGGAATTATCAAACACAACCGAATCTCAAGTATTTCCTACGACCACTGAAGAAGATCGTAAAGCAGAAACAACACAATCTCCAGAAACTGCTTTGAAAGATACGTTACTGCAAAAGAAAATAGATTTACATGATGAAAATAATGCTAGTGGGGTCAATGGAACGTCTTTTGTGGAAGATTTAGCAATGTCACGGTCAACAACAACCACGGAATCTCAAGAAATCCAAGAAATTACAACGTTGGCAAGTGTGAAAACAAACGATGAAGAAATGGACCACAATTTACCAAATATTTCATCAGAAAATTTGGGTATTGTTCATTCTACAACTACAGAATCACAAGAAATAGGGAGAATTACAACATTGAACAGCGTACAAGAAAGAAATCCAGAAACAAATAGCAATTTAACAGAAATTCCGTCCGAAAATTCGGGTATTGTGTATCCTACAACCACAGAATCGCAAGATATTCAAGAAATTACAACGTTGGCAAGTGTGAAAACAAACAACGAAGAAATGGACCACAATTTACCAAATATTTCAACAGAAAATTCGGGTATTGTGTATCCTACAACTACAGAATCACAAGATATTGGAAAAATTACAACGTTGAACAGCGTAGAAGAAAGAAATCCAGAAACAAATAGCAATTTAACAGAAATTCCTTCCGAAAATTCGGGTATTGTGTATCCTACAACTATAGAATCACAAGAAATTGAGAAAATTACAACATTGAAAAGTGCAGAAGAAAGAAACCTAGAAGTAGACCGCAATGAAACAGAAATTCCTTCCGAAAATTCGAGGTTTGTGTATCCTACAACTACAGAATCACAAGAAATTGGGAAAATTACAACATTCAACAGTGTAGAACAAACAAATCAAGAAGTAGACCGCAATTTAACAGAAATTCCATCCGAAAATTCGGGTATTGTGTATCCTACGACTACAGAATCACAAGAAATTAATAAAATGACAACTTTGCCTAGTATAGAAAGGGAAAACGAACCCTCTGGCCTTTTAACAAACATTTCTTCAGAACATTTGGAAATTCCCCAACCAATGACAACTGTGAGATCAACAGAGATCGAAAAACTGACAACATTGGGAAGCATTGAAGAAAAAACTGAAGAAATTGACATAAGACATAGCATAACAAATGTTGCCCCAGATCCAGAAATGTCGCAACGAACAACTACAGAATCACAAGAAATAAAAAAACTTACAACATTAAAAAGTACAGAAGAAAAGGATGATACAAAAGTTTCATCACGAGATTTGGAAATTACAGGCGCAACTAGTACAGAATCTCAAGAAACTATAAAACTGACAACCTTAAGAAATAGTGAAAGAAACCCTGAAATAATACACAGCATGACAACAATCGGATATTCGGAAGACTTGGAAATTCCAAAACAAGATATAGAAATAGCAAATCTTGGTGGGTCTACAGAAATTAATGAAAAACTGGAAACAACAACTCTACCCAGTATTAAAACAGAATTACAGGGTGATGATAAAAAGAAAACACCAGTTGAGAACTTAGAAACAGTAAAATCAACAACATTATCTCCAGAATCAAAAGATCCTGAGATTTCCACGGTAAAAAAGGTAGAAGATACCACTTTAGTTATTACTGGACGAAAAGTAAGCGACGATACCAAGAATAACGAACAAATAAATGAAGATAACGATAAAAACAAAGATATCGAAATACCCAAGATGACTACACAAACGCCAAATATAGAATTGATGACTGCAACGGAAAAAGAAAGCGTCCAAAGCAAAAGTCGTTCTTCAGAAGTAATTGATCCCGAAGAAGAAGTAAAGGACTTCACAGAGAATATTATGTTCTCTAAAACAAACTTAACGTCATCCCAGTCACTTGTCAAGGATCTGGAGGACCAACATTCGGATGACAAAGAAAATGATATCGAAAATGGAGGGTCTTCCAACAAGGAACAAGAAAATAATTCTTCCAAACCAAATCCAACAACAACAACAACAGAAAATGTCAGTAGTTCTTCCCCAGATGTAATGTTAGTGACCACAGTTAGTAGTGCAATGCCAAAAGAAGACATTCTTACCATCACGGCAGAAAATGTAGCACAAATAGCTAAAAATGACACGGAAGACTTTCTGAATGAGTTGTTTTCTTTAAATTCTCATTTGACAGATAACGATGTTGTTGATATCAGTGATATTCAAAGAAATGTTACTGACAGTGTAAGTGAACGTAATGAAACGACAACTATTGCCCCCAAATCAATTTCTCCTGAAACTGAAAGAAATATTGACATTGATAATGTAATGAAAGAAACTACGCCCTCCGGAGGATTAATATCCGTTACTAGTGACTATAATGAAACGACAACTATTGCCTCCAAATCAATTTCTCCTGAAACTGAAAGGAATATTGAAATTGAGGATGTAGTGAAAGATATTACTCCCTCCGGGGGATTAATATCGGTTACTAGTGACCAATATGAAGCGACAACTATTGCCTCCAAACCAATTTCTTCTGAAACTGAAAGGAATATTCCCATTGAGGATGTAGTGAAAGAAATTACTCCCTCCGGGGGATTAGTATCCGTTACTAGTGACCGTAATGAAGCGACAACTATTGACTCCGCCTCAATTTCCTCTGAAACTGAAAGGAATATTGGCATTGAGGATGTTGCGAAAGAACTTACTTCCTCCGGGGGAACTAGTAAACATAAAGAAACGACAACTATTGACTCCAAATCAATATCCCCTGAAACTGAAAGAAATACTGCCATTGAGGATGTTGTGAAAGAAACTACTCCCTCTGGGGAATTAATATCCGTTACTAGTGAGCATAATGAAGCGACAACTATTGCCTCCAAACCAATTTCTCGTGAAACTGAAAGGAATATACCAATTGGGGATGTAGTAAAAGAAATTACTCCCTCCGGAGGATTAATATCCGCTACTAGTGACCATTATGAAACAACAACTATTGCCTCCAAATCAATTTCCCCGGAAACTGAAAGGAATATTGACATTGAGGATGCTGTGAAAGAAATTACTTCCTCCGGGGGAGTAATATCCGTTACTAGTGATCATAATGAAACGACAACTGTTGCCTCCAAATCAATTTCCCCTGAAACAGAAAGAAATATTGACATTGAGGATGCTTTGAACGAAATAAATCCCTCTGGAAAATTAATATCTGTTACTAGTGACCATAATGAAACAACAACTGTTGCATCCGCTTCAGTTTCCCCTGAAACTGAAAAGAATATTGACATTGAGGATGTTGTGAAAGTAACTACTCCCTCCGGGGGATTAATATCCGTTACTAGTGACCCTAGTGTAACAACAACTGTTGCCTCCGCCTCCATTTCTTCTGAAACTGAAAGAAATATTGTCATTGAGGATACTATTACGAAAGAAACTACTTCCTCTGGGGGATTAATCTCGGTTACTAGTGCAAATGTAGATTTACAAATGGAAGTTACAACAAATCCAACGAACACAGAAAAAGACACAGAAAAGTCAGAAGATGAGCTTACTGTTAAAGATACTCAGATTAGTGACAATGCAAATAAAAGTTCCACAAAGGATTCCAATGTCCAGGACGAAAATCTTGAAATGACAACTGCAAAGTTGCCGATTTCAAACGATTTCGTGGATCCAATAGTTAATACTGCAACAGAAAATACTCTTGGTGTCTCCGACTACAATGATACTCGTGATGAACCAATCGTAACTACTTTTAAATACACCGATGATAAAAATGAGAGTGAAATTTCGGAAATGACAACTAGTAAAACTTATTCTTCCACTTTTAGTTTCGTGAAATCTTTAATTATGTCAACAACTACCGAATTACCAGTAAGAACTACTCCTGGTGTTGAATCAATTGAAAGTTATCCTACTATTAATAGTTTAAATGACGATATGAAAACAATAACGGAATCCAGTTTAGTTTTAGAAAATACCAAAACTGATAATAATGGAACAAGTGATAATGTAATTGGAGAAAGTCACGGAGAAAGTGAATCTGTTCTTGCAGATGGTGAAAATATTGATGAAATAGGAAGTGCTTCTACAAATAGTGCGGTAAATAGTGTTGAATCTAGTACAAGTGAATCTCCAGTCAAAGAACGTGGTATGGACATCGAGGAGATTCTTGAACACCACCAAGTTTTAACCACTAACATTTCTGTTGATGAAAATAATGGTGTAACAGATAGTGTAATTGCAACCTCAGAGAGATCAGTTAGTAATAATCCCACAGAGGTATATTTAAGTAATGATAGTGAAAGTCAGGAGAAAGCTACTACTATTACAATTACTGGTGAAAATCTTTTAAATGAGGTAACGTCAGTTCCAACTGTTATTAGTTTGTTATCTTCAACCACAGAATCTTCAAGAAATGAAGATCTAGGAAAAACTACTATGAAAACTCCTGAAGAACAGGAAATTTCAACACCTAGGATTAACGTATTGTCGTCAACACCAGAATCTTCAAGAAATGAAGATCTAGGAAAAGCTGGGGAGTTTACTACTGTGAAAACTCCTGAAGACGAGGAAATTTCAACACCTAGGATTAACCTATTGTCGTCAACACCAGAATCTTTAAGAAATGAAGATGTAGGAAAAGCTGGGGAGTTTACTACTGCGAAAACTCCTGAAGACGAGGAAATGTCAACACCTAGGATTAACCTTTTATCATCCACCTCAGAATCGTCAAGAAATGACGACCCTGGAAAAGATGAGTTTACTACTATGAAAATTTCTGAAGACCAGGAAATTTCAACGCCTAGATTTAACTTGTTATCGTCCACCCCAGAATCTTCAAGAAATGACGACCTTGGAAAAGATGAGTTTACTACTATGAAAATTTCTGAAGAACAGGAAATTTCAACACCTAGGATTAACCTTTTATCGTCATCACCAGAATCTTTAAGAAGTGACGACCTTGGAAAGGATGAGTTTACTACTATGAAAATTTCTGAAGACCAGGAAATTTCAACACCTAGAATTAACTTGTTATCGTCCACCCCAGAATCGTCAAGAAATGAGGACCCTGGAAAAGATGAGTTTACTACTATGAAATTTTCAGAAGACCAAGAAATTTCAACACCTAGAATTAACTTATTATCGTCAACAACAGAATCTTCAAGAAATGGCGATCTTGAAAAAGATGAGTTTACTACTATGAAATTTATTGAAGAACAGGAAATTTCAACACCTAGGATTAACTTGTTATCGCCAAAACCAGAATCGTCAAGAAATGACCATCTTGTAGAGGATGAGCTTACTACTATGAAAATTTCTGAAGACCAGGATATTTCAATACCTAAGGATAAAAACTTAATGTCTTCAGCAACTGAATCTTCAAGAAATGAGGAAAAACTTGATGACTCTGTACAAGATGAATTTACGACGATGAAAAGTTTTGAAAACCAGCAAATTTCATCATCAACTGCAATTTCAGGGGACGAAAACGGTGGCATTACCACAGAAAACGTGGTTTCGATGTCAGAAAGATCATTTGATGACAAAGATAATCAGAACCAAACAACTTTGGAAAAGGAAACAAATATAACTAATGAAGGTGAAAGTCAGGAGAAAGTTACTACCATTACTAATGAAAATACTTTAGGTGATACAACACCATTTTTCATCATTGGCAATTTAGTATCATCATCAACAACTACATCTTCACCAAAGGAAGAAACTCCTGATCAGGAATTTACCACGTTGAAAAGTTACGAAAATGCACAATCTTCAACTACAATAGTGTCCGTTGAAACTGAAAAGAATGGTGAGGAAAATTCAACGGAGAATATAATTTCGGTGTTAGAGAAAACAATTGGTGAAGAGGAAGGAAACCTAACAATCATTGAAAAAGAAATGAATTTCTCCAGAGAAAGCGAAGAGAAAGTTACAACTGTTGCAAGTGAAAGTTCTTTAGGCGATACAACACCATTTTCAAGCATTAGCAGTACGAATGAAACTGATCTTAGAGAAAATGCAAATATTACAACAGTGAAATCTACTATTGAAATTGAAAATCAGGGAGAAAATGATATCGATGATGATTCTAACTCAAGATCCGGTAAAGCTTTCAGTGACGAAAACCTTGATAATCTCTTAGATGAATTTTTAAATAGTACTGCAATGGAAAATAACACCACGGTTCAAGCAACAACATCATTTCCAATTAATTTGAATTCTACAAAGGAATTTACAAATGAGACTTCGGGTGATATCGAAGATTTCATTGGTTTCCCGACTACAGAACTTATTTTGGAACATAGTCTTGATAATGTAATGAGTACTTCAAGATCAAACAACGAATTTCAGTACTCGGCAAAAGAAAGTTCAACAACTGTTAAAGAAAATGACGATTTCAACAGAAATCCAACCGATTCAACTGATTCTCAAGCTGTGAATGAAGATTTCCTTGCCACTACCGTAAAAATTGGGATGAAAGACAATGATACCAATAGTGAAGGATTCGTAGAAAGTGTGACGTCGATTTCAGAGAAAGTGTTTGAAGATATTACCCAGAGTAATCCTGTAACTGAAAATAATTTACGTTCAGAAAATCGGTTGAAAGATTTTGAAACTGTAGTGAACGATTCTACAATTATTCCTGAACACACAACTTCAGTGTACTTGAACGATCCTGTTTCAAAGTTAAGTGAGGAAAACAAAACTGAAAGGAGTTTCAAAGATAATGATGATTCAGAACTGGGTCAAGCAACCACATTATTGCCATCACAAATAAATAATTTCCCGTTAGAAATTATGGAAAATAAAACTGTTAGCGATATTCTTGGAAATTCTGATTATTCCACTACGACAATAGGATTATCTTCTGGTGTTGGAGAAACAGGAAGTACAGAAAGTAGTAATACCATGATATTGGATGGACAACTTGGAGACGACGAGAATTCAACTGATTCTACTTATACTACAGAAAGATCCGTTGATAAATTATCTCGTGAAGAAAGTACTTCCTTGAAAAACGTAATTAATTCGGTTACGCCAAACATAAATATGGAAAATTCTTCAGTAACTGAAACAAACATTAATAAAAATGATGAAACGGAGGTAACAACAGAGATAACTTCTTCTGGTACTGAAAGAAATCCGGAAGACCGCATGGATATCGAAGATTTCGTTGGAAATGAGGATCCCGCGAAGAAAAATGAAACAGAATCTGTTATAAATGAAACTACTACGAACTCTGGGTGGAATTCGGAAGATTTCCATCCTTACGATAAAGAACCGCATGTGCACTTTAGTATAGAAAGCTCAAGCACGACGAAATCCGTGGAAAGAGTCGAATTCCATATTCAAAACGAAACAGTTCCTATTTTGTTAACGACAACTGAAAATGTTAATGCTATTAAAACCAATGATACCGATATGAATGAAAATTTAGCTACCACTACAAATATACCATTCTATTCAGAAATAACAACTCCGGGAAATAAGCAAAATGATGATTCCCCTCAAACAACTATTGTTCCTGGAACAGCAAATGATTTCCAAGATGAAACACTAGAAGGAATAAATAATTCTACAGAAACAACTACAGAGATATTCTTTAAAAGTTCCCAAAATCCGTTAAATCTTGAAATGACTACGAAATCCAAAGAGGATGAATCTGTTTCGGAAAACTGGGAGTTGAGAAATGATACTACGATCCCAAGTGTTGAAAATTCCTCGATTAGTTCACAAACGGAAGCCTATAATTCAGAAATGACCTTTGAAACAACTTTGTTTCCTCAAACTGGTGCTGAACTGAATATCACAGAAATATTCGACCAAACAGAGAAAAGTACTGAAAATAGCACTGAAAATATTTCTGAAACAATCGTAGATGCAGCACTTAACGATGAAAACATAAATTCAATTATGGATTTAAAGAGGGATGAAGAGACCACAACAATTCGGTACTTGGTTTCAGAAAAAGAATCACTGAAAAATGAAACTACTGATGAAAATCCTACTCTTAATATTTCTGTTTCAACGGAAAGTGTATTATTATCTACCGAAAATCCCGAAATATCCACAAAAATCTCATTGAATTCTCAGTCGATTTTAATCGACGAGGAAAATTCAACGATGATACAGATGAATAATACTTTGAAAGACAAGGAATTCGAAGATATTGATATATTTGGAACAACCACCCAAAGGATATCTGAAGATATCGCAGAAAATAACTACACAACAATGGTAACTCCGATTCTAACCGAAAAAGCAAATTCTTCAGAGAATTTGATGGAAGGACCCTTGAACACAACTCAGGAAAATATTTTAGAGTTACTGAATAAAGAAAATATAACAATTGAAGCGGGGCGACATTTGAATTCTCAAACAGAGAATTCATTTGGAAGTACAACTGAAAATGGTGAAAATATTGAGACAACTACCAATGTAATTTTAGAGAATGAGGACGAAAATTCAACAAATACTTCCGATATTGTTTCGGCAACAGAATATTCAGTGCTACTGAATTGGAGTACAAACAAAATAGAAAATAGCACGGAATTTTCAAATATTGAGCAAAGTACTGAAAAAAATTCGTCTGAATCGGAATTGGTTTTGGAGGATTCAACGAATAGGATCAATTTTACTGATGAAGATGTTTATAGCACCACGGAAGAATCATCGACTGCAAAGGCAAATATCTCTGTGGTGAAAAGTGTCGTTTCCACCGTTAACAGAGTGACATTTTCCGAAAGTAGAGCAGAAACAAAATCCAGAACGAGTAGTTCTTCGCTTAGCATCTTAGATTTGCTTTCTCCTCCCGAACCTTTAATATCCACTGAGAAATCAAATTCGTCTTCCGCAGATAGCAACAGCACAGAAGAAACGAACACGGAGTTCTTCTTGGATGATATGTCGACTCCTCTGTCTTTTGTGTACAACGATACTATGGATGAAACCGAAATGACCACGACTGAAGCCCCGGAGGAAAAACCTGTCACGAAAATTATAGCGATTGGAACCGTGAATGAAATCAAACGGGTTTCTTCATCCAGAAGTCGCTATGAAACACGATCACACGTTTCCTCCAGCTCACAAGAAGTACAAAATGATGTTCGGGAACATAATACTCCGAAATCATCTTCGATTCCTGATGAAACAACAATTGCAACTCTAGAAGATGAAGATACCGCAACTACATCTTCTTCCCTGGAAAGAACAGACAATTCTTTTGATGATAATTTCCAGAATAGAGCAACAACAACAGAGATACCTCAACGAGGATGGAATTTGGAAGACTTCCATCCTTATGACAAAGAACCTCATGTGCATTTCAGTGTCGAAAGCTCAAGCACCTCGAAATCTGTGGAAAGAGTCGAATTCCATATTCAAAATGAAACAGTTCCTATTTTGTTAACGACAACTGAAAATTCTTTAGCTGCTATCAAAGAAAATGACACGGATCATTCTTCAGAAACGACAACTACAGAAAACTGGAATGGAGGAAATGATGATCCTACTGAAACAACTGTTGAACCTGAAACAGTAAAAAATTTCCAAGATGAAATACTGGCAGGATTCAGTGATTCAGGAGAATCGACCACAGAATTGTTTCCAAATAAATCTAGAAAACCGAAGAAATTTGAAACGACCACGAGATCCGAAGAGGAATTCGTAACTGAGACTTGGACAATGGTAGATTCAGAAGAATCGACCACAGAAAATGGTCCTCAAGATAGTTTTGAAACAACAACGGGGTTCGACATGGAATCAACTACGGTAAACTGGAACACGGAGAAAGAAGAAACTTCTACCGGAACAATGAAAACTGTACAAGACTTTAATTTATTGCAAACAACAGTTAATTCCGTGGTATTCCCAGAAGAATACAGAACTACTTCCAGAAATCAATATTCCGTGGTGGAACACACAACTAATTCCATTGTTGACCCAAATATGGAAATGGAAAAGGAATTAGAGCGAAATATCACCAAAGGTGTGGATAATAATATCGCAAATCTAATGGAACCTTTGGCATCTACACAGAATCTTGTAGATTCTCAACAAATCGAAGGAACATCCACAACAGCCTCACCCAAAGATAATTCGACAGATTCCAATTCTGTTGGGAAACTTCTGGAAACAGAAGACGAGGAACAAAATGAAATCGAGGCAATCATTCAAAGAGTTCGCAATGAAATTAAGAGTTTGACCGCACAGAGTCTAGTTCGGGAACAAACAAAAACCGGAGATAATTCAACGTCGAAAGATTTCGAAGATACCAGTGACGAATTAAAAAATCTAATAACTTTTGCAAACGAATTGGAAAAACTTTCCAAACCCAAAACAGAAAAACCACAATTATTACAACCAGTGGATGATAATAATCTAACGGATAATGAAAGAACTGGAAAACAGTTTCCAACTAGTTTCCCATCAGATATGGTTGTAAATAAAACAGATAACAGTTCTTTGATTAGTTTTGCTGTAGAAGAAAGTGGAAGTTCTTGGAAATCAAATATCACCACGATCAATTTAGATTCTCCGAATAATGTGACAAAAAATTCTACTTCGGAAACTGAAACTAAAGAACTGGAAGAAACCACATCACCCAGTTTTATTGAAAATGATGAAACTGATGCAAGGGAAAAAGAACATTTGAATGATGGTACCGAAAAGCAAGAAATCCCTGAAAGCACTGAAAACTTGAGTTTGGGAACAACAATTTCTCCCTTAGATGACCCAGGAATATTTGAAACAAAAGAAACTGGAACAGAACCGGAAATGGAATCAAATGTTCCGACTACAAATTCTCCAGTGCCAATAAAATCTGAAGAAATAACTGATCATGCACTGATTATTAACGACTCTGTCACTGATTCTCCAACAGAATCAAATATTTCATTGGAAGAAGAACATTCTACACCTCGAATAAATACTGTTACCGATGATAACACTGAATCAACGACACTTCAAGATAAATTCTCTTTACTTTCTTTATTAAGAAGGCCAGTTTCCTCCACAATATCACCAATTACTACCGAAAAACCGAAATTATCAACGACAATTAGTGTACTGGATATTTTAAGTTTGGTGAGTGGTCCTCCGAGTACATCAGAATCAACGACGACGACGACGACGTCTTCTCCAACTACAACAGTTCCTCTGCCTGAAATCAATTTAGATATTAAATTCGGGCCTCCTCATGGTCGAGCTTTAGAAAACTCCTTTGATGATATCCAAGAGGATTTAAAGGGAAATATTTCCAAAGTGGTCACCCAATTACTTTTGACTGCTCATGAAAATTTCCATTTGCTTCCAACTTTTGTGGAATGTGCTTCTGCAAAAACTCGTCGAACCAAAACTCAGGTTCTAAAGGACTCTACAGGAATTCTGGATACGGATAATTATCCTTGGATGGCCAGAATCGGTTACAGAGGTGATTTTTATTGTCACCATTAATAAATTAACTAGTTAAGGTCAAGTAATTAAAAATATTCACAATTTTGATGAGTATTTCTTGAAATATTCATGATTTTGACGAATATTTCTTGAAATATTCATGATTTTGACGAATGTTTCTTGAAATATTCATGATTTTGACGAATATTTCTTAAAATATTCATGATTTTGATGAATAGTTCTAGAAATATTCATCAAAATCATGAATATTTCTTGAAATACTCATCATTTGAGCTTTAAAACAAATTTACACGGAAGAAAACGCTTAGTTGTGAAGCAAAGAGAAAATATGGTGAAAGTTTTTTTAAAATTCGTCGTTTTATTTGCTCATTTGTAACAATATTCCAAAATTCTAAAAATTTGAAACTGTGTTCGATAAGTGTGGAATAATTTTCTGTAGTTCATAAGCAGACGTATAATATGTATGAAATTTTACTTTCTCCGTTGTATTTTCAGAAACCGCAGGCGTAACTTTCTCTTGTTCTGGAAGTGTAATAAGCACGCAATATATTTTGACATCTGCGCATTGTGCATCGAAATATCCGCCTAATTTGTAAGTCAAATTTTTTGCATTTTTTACCTGTTTTTACAAATTTCAAAAAAATATATTTATTTAAAATTGAAAATAAAATTGTAAAAATGTAATTTTGTTAATGAATACGTGTAGAATGGAGATTCTTTTGGAAAACCGAAATTCTAAGGAAAATGATGACCCAAAAATGAAATATGAAGTAGAAAAAATTGTTCTGCACAAGGATTATAATTCTACAACAAGAGAAAACGACATTGCGTTGATTCGCGTGTCGCAAAGTTTCAATTTCTCTGCGGAATCACCCATTCGTCCCATTTGTCTTCCTTTTGAAGACGCTTATGGCATTTGGGACGCTCTTCCCAAAGCTGGGGAAAACGCTTACATTGCTGGATGGGGATTTGCCCAAAATGGTACGTACTATTTTATTAAGCATGCCCCGCCCTAATTTATGTGGATTTTCATAATTTTTAACCACAATTTTAATTGATTTCTGCTTTCTCCTACTTTCTCCACATAATATTGTGGAGAAAGTCTTGTGCAAAGTCGTAATTGATAAATCAATTCATGAAATAGTTTTTAAATAGTATTAAATGCGTTGTTTATAATAATGTTATTGCTTTTGTACATAAAATGCATTATTATGTAATAATGAATTGTTGCGTTGTACATTCTATTAATGGATTGGTCTGCTGCTGCATTGTTATAACACCAAACGATCCTCTCGTTTTGGCAGTTACACCTGTTTTGGGTTAGTATTCTAGTGTTTAGTATTTTGCATGCAATTTTTGTAAATATACACCTGTAAAAATTACAATAGCATGTTAGCAAAATGTTTTGTACAGTATTTGCAATTATCTTTTAATAAATTATGTTAATTGGGAGTGTATTGCATGCTGTAAAATTCAATGCTAATAAGGGATAAGCAAATTTCGATTTTTCGGTTGTAAAATTTGCCTTTTGTAAAAATTATAGCGATGAAACATGCCACAGTCAGGATTTGGCCAAATGAAAACTGCACTGAAGCCTACGAAGGTGACAAAAGCAAAGTGATAACAGAGCACCAGGTAAGAAGATTTTGTCCGAAGTCATTGCAATTTAATTTGTTATCTTTGAAATGGAATTTTTCATATTTTCATATTAATTTGTAAACTCTGACAAAACTAGTTATTTTTCAAATATATACTCATATATATTAGAATATATGAATTGGTAATCTAAAAAAAGAAAAAGATACTCTTAAGTTAAAATTACAAATTAAATTATTGGATTAATATTTCATTATTTTAAGGACTATTATAATTTAAGATTACATTTTTTTCCAAAATAATTTTTTTTAAATTCCTTTTTAGAGATGACACTTTAAAATAAAACATTTTCATTAATCAATATAATTTGTGGTTCAGATCTGCGCCCAAGGTTCCCTGAACGAGGATTCGTGCCGAGGAGACAATGGAGCGTCGATGATGGCCATCATGACAAGACAAGAAATATTCTTCCAAATCGGAGTCGTTTCTTACGGTCCCAGATGCGGCTACGAAGTTCCTTCCGTTTACACTCGAGTCTATTCCTATTTACAATGGATTCTGGAGTCCATAGAAAGATAATGATAGCTTTTCTTTAATTATTATTAACAAATCTTAAAATGCAATAAGAAAATTGGAGAAATCTTTATGTTTGCTCAGATTTCCCCAATTAAGTATACAACATTGTGATTTGGATTTCCAAAATGTGTCAGTATTGGAAAAATGTATTTGTTTGGAATATTTTAAATCTGTTACAGAAAAATATTGTTGCATTTCACGTAAATGGACATAAAGAACGGGTTATTTTGAGTAAACTGGAAGAGAACTTTAGATTATTAGAATTTTAGAATTTCTGATTTTAAAAATAAATTTTTCCTAGTCGGAATAAGAACTGAAGGAATGGTACAGGCCAGAATTAATCCAGAATCCTTATTTTTGTAATTTCTTATGCACACAAATACATTGAGGTGTTTCACACTTTATAATATTGTAAATATATGTTATTTTCAAGTAAGTTGTAAATCTTGATAAGACTATACTTATTAAAAGACAAAAATGTATACTAATCAAAATGGTTCAACGGAGAACTGGATAATTTGCAAGTCAAACCAATTAGAATTTAACTTTTACAGTTTTGTGTTCATAAATAATTATTATTTCAAAATATTCTTCAATTTCACTATAAAAATCAATAAGCAATTGTAGTAATAATAAATTATAGAGTATACTAATTAATAATGCGTTTCTGTTGGCTGAAAATGAAAATTGTTGTATCCTGATGTAAAAATGTTAATTAGTGGGTATAAACGTGAATGTTGCAATTATGAATAGTTGGAGAAATACGAATATCAATTGTTAAAGTAGAAAAGTAATAATGAAATGCAATTTTTAACTATTTTCTACTCTTACTGAATATTTGAAACTGTATAACCTTTAGAAGTGCCAAATAAATTTATACGTGTAAGTGAAATTTTGCAATATTCTTTCATTCTACCGAAAATAGTAAGAAAATTTAGGAAAAACAAAGAAATTCGTATTAAAAATTTATTTATAAGCGATTCCTCAACTTAACCAATTTGGAATTCCCATTTACATATATTTCATTACATTTTCCGCTAAAATAGTAATATTTACGCGGTTTACATATATTTTGAGTTTTTTATATCTGCATAAGATCTAACCTTACTATAACTTGTATATACTAATTTTTTCATATTGGAAATTTTCGGCAATTTCCAATAATAATTGCAAAAGTTTTACAATGTTTATAACAACTTTAGAATCTATGCGGATTTTTCGTAATCAGATAAATAATCCAAGCTGGAGGTTTCACTTTCGTACAATAATTGCCCAGGTACATTGTTTTACGGTTTATTTGGATTGACATGGTGAGATTGGCGTTGGCTTTCCTAACTTTCAATTTTTGGCAAAAAAGGTTAAAATGTGATGATGAGGTAAATTAACTTAATGTATTAATAATTATATAAAATCAAGATCAATGTGATGCATTAAAGAAGTTTGACGGATTATACATAATCTCCGAATTTGTACGCAGTAAATAAGTCTGCTTCAGACTACAGTAAAATCTATTGGCTTGTATTTAACTACCCATAAAAATTATCAGCAGTTTCCCATAAAATAAGTAGCAATTTTCCTACTTTACTTATTTTACCTTAATAATATCATTTTACCACAAAAATCGTCACTCCTTATAATTTTTTCAAGTATAATATTGCAATTTCCTCATTTTTCATTACTTTTACAATTAATTTTAATCTTAATCTTCAAATTTGCAATAATAATAATGAAATATATGGAAAAAGCAAATTACTTGTGGAAAAATGTGTATTTTTGTAAGGAATAACGATATTTTTGGCTAAATGAACTATTTTGATAAAATTATTATAGCAGTGAAAAAATGACAAATATAATTTGTGGGAAAGTGAATATTTTTTGGGTATAATAAAATTAATGCCAAATCTATTAAGGTAATAAATTACAGGAAAATGACAACACTGCGTGTAATGCGACGGAAATGAATAATGAAAACTTTAAATAGTTCCATTTTTTCAATTTTTCAACTCTAAAGCATTTTTGTAAACTTTTCAGAAATTAATAATTGAAAATTATTGTTCACTTTCTTTTACGTTCTGAAATGTATTGTCATTTTGTTTTGTCTCAGATCAGACCTTTTAGAGTATCTTAAGCACATTTTTAAAATATCTGCATTTCAATTGCTTATATAGCAAAACAAAGTTTAAAACGTTATTTGTATAACTTTCTAAGTAATAATTTTTGGCTTGTGTTTTTGTGTAAATAATTTGTTTGGCTGACTGTCTAATTAATTAATCTAACGACAGCAAGCGTTAAGTTGGCCGAACATTCGTAGCGGAGCATCGTTGCAGTAGAAGCGTATAGCACGTGTCACACACTCGAACCGGTTTGGCTGAAGAAGGAAGAGGCATCACATTATCTGAACATGCTTTGCAAAATATTTCTCCACAATTTCTACAATGGTGCTAGAAATATCAAAAAATATCATTAACAAAGTTGTCAAGTACAAAACTTACTGTAAAAAGGTTTGTAGTTAAGTGTACCTCAAAAATAATTGGTTTACCCCAAGAAAAATAATTTTTTTACTTCATATAAATACATTTATCAAATAAATATGTATCCAGTCTCAAGTGTCATTATTCCGAACTGATAATATCCCTTTACATCAAGTTTTAATGCAATTTGCTAATGGTTTAGTACATTTAATTCTAGTAGAGTACAAAATCTTCACTATACTTGAGGTAAATGTACTAAAACATTTGCAAATTACATTATAACTTGAGGCAAAGGTGTATTATCAGTTTGGAGTAATAATACTTGAGATGGAATAACTATTTATTAGATAAATGTGTTTATATGAGGTAAAAAGACTATTTTTCTTGAGGTAAACCGATTATTTTTGAGATACACTTAAATATAATCCTAAATTAAAGCTTTGTATAATAATATTAATGAAATACTTTTCGTCTGGTAAGACTGAATTCTTTGTCACAGCTTTTGCAATTGGTGACGACTTTGTCATCAGCCCAATGTGCTTCTGTAAATGCTTTAGAGGCCTCACGAAGATCTTCCATGCGTAACTTGGACTCCGAAAGAACAACTCCCATGTCTGCAAGAGTCTCTTCGTGTTCCCGACATGTTTTTCTTAAGGTGAATATTTCTTTCTGCGCTTCTTCTAAATCCTACGAACAAAAATGACGACAACTTTCGTTAATTAATTTCCTTAATACATTTTTACTATTTTTTGATGAAAAAAACCTCCTTTTTCTGTAATTTTCGAAATTTGTTGAAAAAACGGGTAAAATTTATTAATATTTCACAAATAATTGCTTACCCCAGACAGTAATTGTAATTTTTGTACATCCATATTAAGTTCTGAGATTTTCTCTTTATCTTTAACAATTGTATCCTGAAGGGACTGTCTCCATTCCCTTTCGATTCTCAAGTCTCCTTCAAGAGTGGATACTTTAAGCTCCCTGTCTGCAATTTGCTGCCCTAAATTCCGCATTGTTTCGTGCGCCGATTTGACTTCTGCTTCTCCAACGCTCAATCTGCTCGTTCCGGAAATTTATGGAATTGAAAAATAAAAAAATACTCTAATTAATAAAAAGCTATGCAACCGAGGTATAAATTAAATACATACGATAAGATAGTTGGACACAAAGCTACTGGCAAACAAAACCAAAATCCTAATGTACACGACACAAGTAATAATAAAGACGTGGACTAGAACCGAAATGGTAATCTTATATTATTCCTTTATTGAAATACTCCGCCCATTTCCGCCTCCCTTCATTTCATAGTACAATAGACAAAAACTTTCACTAAAATAACAATTTCACATCGACATCAAAAACAAAACCTTTTTAGGGTCTCAAACTACAATTTTCTCTCTTATTTTCAATTCGCACATTACATATAGGTACATTTTCAGTGTGATAACTTTTTTCCTTATCTGTCAATGGTAATACATCAATAGAGATATTTAGCAACATTTCCTACACTAAATAATACCACACCCCTTCCCACTTTAGAATAAAATCGACAATTTTAGGATAAAATCGTAATATTTTGAAATAAAATCGACAATTTTAGGATAATATCGTAAAACATTGAACTAAAATCGACAATTTTACAATAAAATCGACAATTTTACAATAAAATCGACAATTTTAAGATAAAATCGTAAAATTTTGAAATAAAATCGACAATTTTAGGATATAATCGTAAAATTTTAGAATAAAATCGACCACCAGAATTTCCTACACCATTTTCAATTTTTCAATCCCAAAAACACACACCACAAATACAGATTGCAATAATTAGGTTCAAAATTTAAAAACACCCTTTGACAAGTATTAACAAATTTCAATCAACAATCATACACTCTTCAGAATACAAATCAGAAACGTTTCCAGAGATAAAAGATTGTCATTAAGACTACAAACTACAATTCAGGCACTAAATTATTTATTTCGCTAATCTTACATTATAATTACATTATATTAAGTACACGGAATATTTAGTTTTTTTCCCGTCGGTCAAAGGTTCACAATTAACAGAGATTTTTGGGCATTTATGTCATGGTAGATTAACTGCTTTATCCAGTAGCATAACTTTTTCGTATAATTACAACATTTAGTAGATTGGTAAGTTTGCCAGTAACTATTATAACTTGTCCGTAATTAAAAACTTAATTGTCAACATACTTTTCATCGAGCTTGTTGATGGTTTCGTCGAGCATTGAGGCTTTTGCCTCTAACTTTGTTACCAACTCGCTTTTGTATTTCACTGTTTTTTCACACTCCTACAATACAATTAGATAACATTTTAGTTCATTTTCCTTCACATTTTCAGTGTCGTGTGCACAACTTGTGGTTTCAACGAGCAGAATCAAATTTCGTGCCACATGCGCGGACGCAGTGATCGAAAAAATCAAATTTCATCCGTAAATCTTAAGTTTTCGTAACTGCTTAACAATTATTTAGTTTTAAAACCTACTACGATTGGATTGGCACTCACAATTAAAGCATGGCTGAAAATTTTTTGGTTATATTAAGAAATATTCGCCATGATTATATTTTTTGAGGGTCGACTAACTGATTATGTACATTTTTAGTATCGAATTTTTCAGTTTTCGCGCTAAAGACTATTAATAAGCTTATTTCAATTGCAATACTGCAGGATAATTTTAGTTTTTTGACAGAAAAGATAAAAATTGCAATTATGAAGGATAATTTCCTTAAAAATTAAGTAAAGGCTTAGAGAGAGGCAAATTGGGGTCAGAATCATTTAGGATCTTTTTCTTTTGGCGGAGACTGCGCAGACTGACCAAAGGAAGTACTGGGCAAATCTTTCGGTTGTGGTTGCGACTGCGGATGAAATTGATTCTGAGGATTAAAGGGTTTCCCGAAAGAAGCCATTCGAGCAGCTGCACAAGGAGAGGGTAAATCAAATGCTTTCGTCGCTTCCAAATTTTGTAAAAGAGTCGCGATCTGAGTTGTCTTCAGTTGCAAGCGGTCAATTAGACGACCTTTATCGTGCAGCTCTTCCTCACACTCCTAAACGTCCGTCGAAGTCATTAATCAGTCAATAACATTTACATTCACTAGACTACACTCCTAAAGTGCCAACAGCCAAGCATAGTGAATACTTGTAAGCGAATTACATACTTTAAAGCAATTTCACGAATTTCTAGTATCGAATTATTCTAAATTAGTCAAAAATTACCAAACCACAACACAATTCACAAATTAACTAGGTACGGTTACGAAAATCACACGGTAATACATTAGAACGGGAATATTGACAAAAATTACCTGAAGCTTCCGGTACATTTCCAAATTGATCATTTTGATATCCTCCAGTTGCCGACGTAGAGTTATAACCGTGTCCTGTTTCTCGTGAATGTCCTTCTCCATCAGTTTCATCGCTTCTTCCATTTCTGCCTTCTGAAACGACTACAAAATAACACAGAATTTAATTTAACACATATTTCTAAGATACAAATTAATAACTGTATGTTTCCTCGTATAGTTCAACAGAGCGTAGTGTTCTTTCAAGCAAGATTTTGTCAAAGACAATCAAAATACTCAAAAATAGAAAAATATAGGCAAAACCAATCAAAATTAGTCATAAAAAGTAATAAATAGTCAAAAACTGCTAAAATACAGTAAAAAATAAGTACAAATAGTCAAAAACTGGCAAAACACAGTCAAAAATAGTTACAAATTGTCAAAAACTGCCAAAACACAGATAAAAGTAAGTGCAAATAATCAAAAATTGCCAAAATACAGTCAAAAATAGTTACCAATTGTCAAAAACTGCAAAAATACAATCAAAAATTGTTAAAAATTGTCAAAAACTTCCAAAGCACAGTTGAAAATAGTTACAAGCAGTCAAAAATTGCAAAAACACAGTCCAAAATAGGTAACAATAGTCAAAAACAATCAGAACACTGTTAAAATAGTCACAAATAATCAAAACCTGCCAAAACAGTCAAAAATAGTAACACGTAGTCAAAACCTGGCAAAACAAAGTCAAAAATAGTCAAATCTTGTGAAAAGTAAACAAAATATTTCGATTTTAGCAGTTTAGCAGATACTATAACGATAAAAAAGAGTATTTTAAAGCAATACTTGTGCTTTGAGTTGTTTTTCCAAGTCAGCACGTCTAATTCTTTCATCATGGAGTTTCTTGCTGAGATCGGTAACCGATAAAGTTTCATCCGGAGAGGTTGGTGCATTGAGAAGCAAGGAATCTTCCACGATCCTTTTAGCTGCTGCTTCAGCTTCCATGTCTGTGGTACTCGGGGAATTTCCGGAATTGATTGCTTTGCCCATGTTCTGCCTGGATGCGGAATCGAAAGTGTCTCCTCCAGCATTGAACTGGTCCAGTCTTAATTTCAAAGAGCGGTTTTCATCTTGCAGACTCAATATAGTATTTTTTGAAATGGCCAAGTCTTCTTTCATCAGAGCATTTGTTGTCGTCAACGTCTCTACTCTGGTTTGCAAATTCGTCACCGTTGCACTAAAAACCAAAATAGTGTCATTTAACCAAATATCAAAATAGTGTCATTTAACCAAATATCAAAATAGTCCTCATTTTCTAAAATCGCCCTTATTTTCTACAATCGTTCTTATTTTCTAAAATCGTTCTTTTATTCTAAAATCATCTTTAATTTCCAAAATCGTCTTTATTTTCTAAAAACTAGTCTTCATTTCTAAAAACTAGTCTTTATTTTCTAAAACCTAGTCTTTATTTTCTGAAACCTAGTCTATACTTTCTAAAAACTAGTATTTATTTTCTAGAAACTCGTCTTAATTTTCTAAAAAATCGTCCGTATTTTCTAAAATCGGTCTTATTTTCTAAAACCGTCCTTATTTTCTAAAATATCGTCCTTACTTTTTAAAAAATCGTCCTTATTCCCTAAAAGTCGTACTTATTTTCTAAAAAATCGTCCTTGTTTTCAAAAATCGTCCTTATTTTCTAAAATCCTGTATTAAATATCACAAATTCCTAGTATATTAGTATCAAGAATGACATTAGACTAACTTTAAATGACGATTTAATTCTTCAATGTAATTCTTTTGGTCCAAGACACTATCAATGTTACTTGGTTCTGCATCATCCTCTGCTGACTCACTGGAGCGACTTGATCGCAAATAGAGAGAAAAGTCAATAACTCCTTGTTGACTGTCCAGATCTTCCTCCTGAATTGAAATGAGGACAAGGATTATATTTATAGTCGGAATTGCAATGCAAACAAGAACAAATGGTAGAAAGTGCAAACAAATGGTAGAAAATGAAAAGAACCTTGAGGCAGAAGTTGCAATCGATCACATTAAGACCAACTAGAAGTCCGGACAAAACGGGTGCTTCGTCGGACATCATCAGCGCAATCGGTTCGTAGAACTCCTTCAGTATTTCATCTCGGTTGTCCACCAGAATACGGAAATAGTCTGCCAATTTCTTCTGCATTAGTGCCAGTCGCAGCCACGCTCGAGCACGACCCAAATGCGTGCTAAAACACAATTCCCAATTAGGTCACCATATTCTACTATCCAAATAATAACAGAAACTATTTTAATAAAAACCATTAAAGTCATTTTCAATTGAATTATCGTAGAAAAACACCGTGCCGAGTTTCCAACAAAGAAAATTGTCACTTTTCCTCAAACTATAATTCTTTTGTCACAATAATACTATTTTACAGCACTAATTGACCCTTATTGCAAAAGAATATTCATTTCTGCACTACTAATGTTAGTTTTTACACATATTTGTTACTTTTTATACATTTCATTAAGGAATTCCTAATAAAAATAAGTTAAAGTAATGAAATAAACGGGGAATGCAATATAACTTGTGGAAAAATGAGTACTTTTGTATAAAGAGTGACGATTGATGTGCAAAATAGTATTATTTTCTTAAAATGACTATAGTTTTGGAAAAATAACGATTGCAATTAGTGCAAAACCGATTATTTTTATGAGTAATAAAATAATCGGTAATTTAAGGCCACTTTTATATAGATACATAAAAGAAAAGCAAATAAAACAATATTAGTAGAAAACTCGACAGTATCTCAAGCGATGTGTCTTGTCTTACTACACATTTAATGACTTTAACCGCATTTATGTAGGATTTAGGATTTCATTGATTTTTTTATTTACTATAGTGTTCCACCAGATATATCTATATAGTAAAGGTTGTATTACCTGACAGTAGGCAAGTCTCTGATAGATGCTGTAATATCTTGTGCTTCTGCAGTGCATCTCTCCACCATTTGCAGTACATCCCACAATTCCTTTTTCGGTCCCAAGAGTCCCTTCACATTAATACCATTATGAGCACTTGAATTTTAAGCACACAACCCAACAATCCCATTTCCTACCATATTTGGTGGACATCTGGGAAATCAGGGTTTATATACTAAATGGATTTAAACAATTTTATTTTTTATACAAGTCCCTTATTGTCCATTTCCCACTTACGTCTTTTTCTCACTTCTCATATTACATATAGATATATATTATATTACATATAATGTGATATCATATATCACATATATACCTATACCATATATCATGTAATACAAAAGAATGAAATACTGGGGAAAAGAACAATAGCATTTCAGCATTTCTCACCCGAAGCATTTGTTACATTACAAAATACTTTATAAATTGTGCATTGCTTTAATGTTTAATGTTACTTTTTTTGGTTTGAGTCCATGTCGCATTGCATGCTCCAATACGATGAAGAAATGCTGAAGAGGAGGATGGTCTGATTCCAATGATCTTCCATGACGAATCGACCATTCAATCAATTCTTTAATCACAAGTTTTGTGATGTTCAGTAGATTACTTCTTTCCACTGCTGTTGGGTCGCGATCTAAAAACAATACAGAATAATATTAATATTTTGCATAATAGCACATAAAAACTCACTTTACCATAAAAAATAGACTCACTTTACCATAAAAAATAGACTCACTTTACAATAAAATTACACATTTGCCTCATAAATATTCAAAAATCATAATTTAAAAAGTAGCAAACCTAAGAATGAAAAATGTTTACCATAATTTAACCTCAAAATACCATACTATTATTAAAATTTACCATAATTTTACTTTAAACCTTAATTAAAATGTTCCATAATCATACAATTGAACTAAGATTATGGTAAGTGTTAATTAAGCAATGAAGAATTTTAATATTGGTACAAAATGGGCATTTATATTCTATTATTGCTTAAAAAATAGAGGAAAACTACAAAAGTTATGATTCTGTCATCTGGAAATGTTAGTGAATCACCATAGAAGGGAAGAAAATCAGGCGAAGGCAAAGTTTCGTAAATGGGTCTGTGAAGAGGAACTTCAACATCGTCCAACTGTCTAAGACAAAGCCAGTCGCCATCGACGGACACACGGAAATTGCAGAGATAAATAGTGTCTTGTGCACTATTATTATTAGGATTTGAATGTTGCTGAGACTGTGACTGATTTTCGGGGTTATTTCCCCCTCCCCGCCCCTCCCCCATTATTTCCTTCTCCTTCATCCTCCCTCTGCACTTCGACCGGAACGGAAAACACTCTTGTTGACTTATGATGAAACAGGGTCCACGAACTATAATTTCTAACTAAATATTGTCACCCGTGTTCCAATACTCATAACAAGCCTAATTTCTTACAAATTCCTAATAATAAATAATCTCTTTTAAAATTTTTACTATTAAAAATAGATAAAAATAGATATTTCAACAAAATTTCTGGAAAATTCGTTAAGAATAGAATATAATCCTGGTTTCTATTGTATATTATAAATATTAAAAGGTGAATTATCTATTTCTAGTTTTTTTTGGTGTGGTAAAAAAGAAATGTAAATAGTTTCTTCTAGAAAGAAGAAATCGGATGTGTCCGGTGTGGAATGAATCTGGAGCTACTGTGGTTTAATACGTAGTTGCAGTCTATAGTGTGTTTTCCTGCCCGTTTCCAGTGCAGCATGGAGGAATAGCGAAAAGTCGATCCGAGTTCACTCGGGCGTTGTGTAAGCCAGGCAGGGACGGAAGAAGGGCGGATAAATGCCCTCCACAACACCAAATGAATACTACGAGAAATTTCCGATCGATAAAAAGCAACGAAAGTTACGAATTAAGTCGGGGAAAGCAACGACCCACAACACTCACGATATCTAACCCTAAGGAGATTTAGGCCTTTATTGCATTATACGGATATCCCACACCACACAATCTACAGACACTATTTGGACATTCCTAATCTCACCAAAGCCGCTTTTTCCCTTTTATGCTTTCCTTTTGTTTTACATGCAAAGCTGTCGCTTCCTTTCTTTGCAACATCATTTTTGCAACATCTGTGCCCTAAAAAGGCTTTAAAATGTCGAAATCTTTGTTTTAAAATGATGAAATCTCAAAATATTGGTTTTAAAATGATGAAATCTTAAATATTGGTTTCAAAATGGTGAAATCTTAAAATCTTGCTTTTAAAGTGATGAAATCTTAAAATCTTAGTTTTAAAATGATAAAATCTTAAACTCTTTTGCAAAAGTTACGAAAATATGCTAAATAAAATAAATTGTTTGTAAAATAAACGTTTCATGATTCCAATATTTGCAAAGATATGCAAAAAAACTAAAAACTAGGTCTAACTTCTATTTTATATCACTGATCAGTCTGATCATTACTTTTATGTCTGCCTATTCGGAAAATTGAATAATATCGAAAGGAAAATCTTCTTTACTCAATTTTGAGGCTTCTAATTGCATTATCATTTAAGTAATGTTAATGCGAATAACGCCCCTTAACATTTGCATCACATTTTTTGGCAAATGTAGCATAAAATTCGAAAAATGGTTACAAAATCCTTTACTACAGTAAACTAGTATTTTAATACTGTAAGAAACAACCATAATTTGGAATATGGTTGTTCCGCACGAAAATTCCAAAGTATCAGGACGATTTTTTTTGGAATTGTCTTTACATAGAGTGTAATAAATAATATTTAATTAGTTACAGTTGTAAATTGAAAGTATTTACCGGACAAAGAAACGCTATTGGTGTTACTACTGTGACAATTAGAGCGATCCAAGGAAGAATGAGCAGAGGAGGATTGCGACTGGTAAGAAATGCGTGCTGCGAGCCACGAAGAGGAATCTGACCACAACTTCTTGCCCGAATTGGCCAAACTGGTGGGACTGAGGAAGTCTGTTTCCGAATTGTCCGAAATGAGGGAGGCAGGTGTGGCTGGCTCCGTGTTCATTGACGAAGTGGAGGGAAGGCGCCCCCCTCCGAAGAAAATCTGGTGGTGCTGACTGTCGTTGGCCATGAGGATCTTCTTATTCTTCTCTAGAGCCTCGAGGTCACAGTGCCCGGGGAATAAAGCAGTTAGTGTACTATCTGCTCCGAAATCTTTTAGTGAACCTTCAACCGACGGGGGTGTCGTCATGTCACATACACTCACTCATTCTCAAATACTGACAACTGAACACAATCATTACACCTCACTCAATTCACTGATGCTCCATTAGTCCCGTGTCAATGTCAACATCACCTGTCACAAAAAATCAATTTTCAGTCACCGAATCGTAAAAGAAACTAGAAAACTTAAATTTCAAAAGGAAAGCCATACAGTTGGGAACCACACCATTTTCTACTTTAAAAATCACTGATTTTTGGTTTTCTGACATCGGGAAATTCAAACTATCTGGCGTTCAGCATATTTTACGCAGGTTTTCAACCCTTTTTCCAAGATTTCAGTCCAATTTCCAACAACTGGTGATACATATGTCAGGGACACTTGACAGTTGACACTTTTTATCAGATTCTTCCTGGAATACTTAAAAAATGGGCGATTTTCAATTAAATTGCAAGGAAACAGATACTGCACATAGATTTTTAGAAGAAATCCTTCAAATTAGAGATAATTGATTTTAATTAGACTTATGTCACACTGCAAAACTTACTGGACTTGTTATTTGTTTTCCAGCACAGTTTGGTTTTAGTTTGTCTCTGGATTAGACCTGACCTCATTAGTTCTTGCGTTTGTAAACACTGTAATAATAATTAGTTATTAGTTTAAGGTCAGGTCAATTAGTTTCCTTGATTAACACAAATTGCAAAACGAATGTGCAATAAATAATGCAATAATGTTAAGAAATCTATTTTCTTAGATTGGCAAGGTTCAAATTCCACGGGTCTTTCCTTATTCTCGTCGCCGGTTCTTTTTAGTCTCTCCACAGTCATCGCTTACACAACACATAAGTTCTATGCAATGCATGTTAAGTGAAGCGGAACTAATTTATGCAAGAAAATTGAGACATTCGTGAATTTACATAAACAGGTTTGCATACTTATGTATTCTGCCTCGAAAACTTGAGACTGCCATATTAAGATTTACAAAGTAGGTCTTAAATCGCTAATTTCTTAATTCTGCAGTGAAAAAGTGTTAAAAAATCATAAAATTTCGTATTGAATACTAACTGAAGACGATAAATCAAATACCTAGGTGTAGCATAAATACTGGCAACGATTTAGGAGGGCTGCCAGCCGGGTAAAATGATTGTTCATTCACTGGGCAATTTCCCCCTGATTCTCCATGATTTTGTGAATATATTTCATACCTCAAATATCTGTGAAAAGATTTTTTGACCAAAATTATTCTCAAACAAAGTGAACGTGCAGCAATTTTACTGCTATTTTAAGGTAAAAGAAAAAAATTGAAATATGTTAGGTGCCCAAAAAAGTCAGAGGTCATGCAAAGAAGTGTTATATAGGCATTTGCACATACACGGAAACTGGGAGTGTATGTAACAAAAAGAGATCTGGCTGATCTCGTAGTAGACGTACACCAGCGACGGCAAAAGCAGTCAGAGAAGTAATTCATAGAAATAATCGTCTGTCAACATTAAATCTGACCCCCTAATTCAATGTGGAATATATTACCATGTTGAGGATATTAAAACGACACCTATATATCTAAGGTTTAAAACGAGATACTTCTCATTTATTGAACTAAAACGGAAAAGAAAATATCTTCGCTCAAATCTTTGACATTTTTTGAGGCACGCAGGTGAAAATTTCAAAGAAATACTTTGTATTGCTCAGAAAATTTTTTCAGTTGAGGGGAAGCTCAATAGACGAAATTACCCAATATGGGCTACTAGCACATTAGCGGTTCCTATGAGTCGATTAGGGCCCATCCCCCCTTTGTGTTGTGATTTTGTTCGGGGTAAACTCAGAAAACAAGCCAAAAGTGCACTTTGTTCCCCAATGAGTTAAAGTAGAAGCCTAAAACTACTTGGAATCTATCGTAGGTCCATTGCTAAACTCCTAGGGTCCACTCCATTCAATAAAAGGCACTGGCCCTTCCCTCAAGTCTCTGCACCTTCTCAGGGAGCTAAAACAGTGTAGACCTGGCTAAAAGGTGGTATTTGTGATGTCATCGTACGTCAAGAATGGCCTGCGGCCTCACTAGATGTGAATACTTTGGACTATGCCATGTGGTCAAAATTGGAAAGGGAAGTGTTTACTAAGCCTGATAAAAATTTGGAATCCCTAAAGGAAAACCTCGCTAAGATACGTCACAATTTTCCCAAGGAGTCCCTGCGTGCCTCAATTAGTCAATGTTATGTAGAGTTATGGCTTGTGTGAAAGCAAACGGGGAGCACATGGAAAAATGAATGTTAACTTTAGTTCACAATTAAATGCATGTCCAAAAGAACAAAATTTCATATTAAAATTCAATGAAATGTAGAAATTATTGTCGTAACAGTGCCTGCACGAATTTATGCTACACCTAGGTAAAGGTGCTTAAATACGGTTTATTAATTGTACTTAAATCTAAATTAGAAAAATTTAAGGTAAGTTTAAGCACCTAATGTGCTATAAATAGTTTCTGTACAGTTATATATTTAAAAGCTCCATTAAATTGCAAATTCATTTCAAGTCCATGTATTCTGTGTACTTTTCAATTTCAAGATAATGTAATTACAGTATTTATTGCACTTTTGATAAGATTGCGAGGAATAATACCAAAAACAGATTATCACATGTTTATTTAACTTTTAAAATAAGGGTGCACCTTCATATGTCAAAAGAATTACAGGATAAAGTGATAATGCACCTAAAAAGTGAGATAAAACCTGTTTTAGTAGTTTTAAAAAATTGCAGTTATATAATTTTGCATTGTCCTTGTGTTTAAAGTGGGCGAGACTGACAAATGACAGTTTATAGCACGAGTTTCTGAAAAAATGGGTATAGATAATAAATTATAGATAAATAGTAGATGTATATGATATATATAATATATATAATATATAATATCGTGTATATTCACACGATATTATAATGGATAATAATGAGCATTTAAATTTAATTTTCTTAAATTTTCCTTAAAATTCTATATAATAGAATTTATAATTAATTCTGCTATATAGATTTGGCATAGAAATCTTACAATCATGACCTAAGCTATGAGAAGAAGGCTAGGCTTTACTTTTATGTATTCCGTCTCGTCAAGATTGTAACCTTTAAATTAGAGCGAAGAAATACTTGAGGTAGGGTCGGCTAAAGTTTACATTATGAACCATAAGTAGTTTAGAGGTTTACCATTTTAATTGCTATCAATTTAAAAGTAAATTGTGTTATTGTGTATACCTTTACGTTGTTTTAGTGCAATTCAATTATGTGCATGAGAAAAGTGTATTTCACGGTCAATCATAGGCATAGGTAGCAAAACAAGGTAAACAACTTGTGCTATTATTTAATACAACTGGCTTGACTGGACAGGAGCAGCATTTTTATCTGAAGGCAATGCAAGTTTTAGAATGATATAATCCTAGTGTAAACAGGGTTACCGACCCACGGTTTTTTGGGATAGTGGGTTTCTCGGTTTCTGAACAAAATCCTGACCCAAATCTTTATGAAAAGCCCATAGATTATGGGATTTTGGGTTTTTGAGCAAAAACCTGACCCAATTCTTTATGAAAACCCCACAGGTTATGTGATTTTGGGTTTCTGAACAAAAACCCCACCCAATTTTTTATGAAAAACCCGTTGGTTATGTGATTTTGGGTTTCTGAGCAAAAACCCGACCAAATTTTTTAAGGGTTATGGGATTTTGGGTTTCTGCACAAAAGCCCCACCCATTTTTAAGAAAAACCCATAAGTATGGAAATCAAATAATAAACCTGGAATATTATTATGCTTCTTGGTTAGAAAAAATACCCAAAAACCCATAAACCTAAAACCCATGGGTTTTTGCATCCTTTAGCGTAAATATAAAGAGGAAAGGTAAACAACAAACCATTTATCACGAATATGAAGTTGGTCTATAAGGATAACTTAATGTACTTGTTCAGTACAGTGGTCAGTGTTGTAAGAGGATATATAATTATTATTGCATGCATCTATCTGTACATATATTTAGCGAAAATAAAAATCTTCTGTAAAAAGCAGTTTTATTTTTCTCACTTCATTATTTTTGCCTTAGCTGGCGCACGGTACACATTGCTATTCAATTACGTTTATAATATTTAATTTTTATTAGGTTTTCCTCTCATCAGTTTCATTATTGAGGTGCTGCTGGTTGCAATCGCAACTTTGTGTGTTTCAAGTAAAGCAGAAAATCATCCCGATTTCAATATTTTGAAAGTTCAAAATCAGTTTTCCCGATTTTAAGCAAAAATGGAAAACATTCCTATTGTGGACTGCTCTGCAATTTTAGGATCCTTTGAAGATGTTAACGAAGACGCGTTCAACAGAGTTGCAAAGGATTTAGGAGCTGCTATGGGCAGCATTGGATTTGCTTATATCGTCAATCACGGAATAGACATGGATAAGGCAAATTACGAAACTCCATAAAATGAGAATAGTTGTAAAAATCTTAATTTTTAAAGAAATTTGAATTTTAATATTTTTTGACACAGGTCAACAAAATTTATGAAATTTCTCGAGAATTTTTCGAAATGTCAACAGAAGTTAAACGGAAATATCGGAAACCAGACCCTCCAAAATGCTTTCATGGCTATGGGGGACCTGGGGACGAATTGTTAGTATAAATACTATTATTTATGTAGAATAATTTTACGAAATACTGAATTTTTAGAACTAAAATTTATAAAATTAGTGTCAATTTGATAGATTGAACGAATCAGTGAAAAATTCAACGGAACTTCGCGAGTTTTGGGATTCTTGGGGTTTTGAACAGCACGATGAGTCGAAATGGCCTGAAGAAGTTCCAGAATTCAAAGCTGCTTTTGATGAATATCGAAAGGACGCGAGTAATTGCGCAAAGAAATTATTGTATTGTTTGGCCAAGTACCTAAAAATGGACGATGAGAAATTTTTTCTGAAAAGACATCGAAATCTGGAGGATCCTGGTGTTAAAACTCAAACTCAATTCAGGTCCTTGTATTACTACACTTTGAACCCGGATGACAATAACCCTCCTGATGCTATTCGCTGTGGAGAACACAGTGACTGGGGATCAATCACTCTGCTTGTCCAGGTTTTCAAACACATATTATAAAAATTAACCAAGTTTTAATCAATTTCCATGTCTTTACTTAATTTTTATGCGTTTTTATTTTTTACAGGATATGGTTGGTGGACTTGAGGTAGAGTAACTACTTTCTGCCATATTTCACTTTTATTTATTATTCTTTCTTTACTAAGATTCTAATAATTTGCAAAATTATATGAATTATTTTAAATAAATGCAAATGAAAACAATTGGACATTTTCTCCATGTAGTACGATAATTGTGACCTTAATTGATATAGTCCCTCAAGGGGTGGATTGTTTTTCCTCAAAAATTGAAATAAATCCCCCCCCAGTAATTACCATAATTTATTGACAATTTTACCAATTATTGTTGCAACAGTAACTTCTTCCCAATTAATGTTCCCTTAAAATCAATAAAACCCCTTGGGGAATATGGAATATATCGATGTTGACACTAATGATTTTAGAATAACCATTAAAATATTCTGTACATTGTGAATTGATATTTCTAGACATATTTTATTTTTATGTCCAGGTTCGTTCATCTTCTGGGAAATGGATTCCAGCTGAACCCGTAAAGGATGCAATTCTCCTTAATAGCGGTCAGCTTATGGAACTTTGGACTGCTGGAAGGCTTCATGCTGCGGTAGGGCCAATTATAGTATTGATATAATGCAGTTTTATTAAATTCATAAAAAATACAAAAATATAAACTAAGTTTTATGCAATTTTATTAATTAAAAAAACTATTAATACTTGTGAAATATATTTTGCAGATGCATCGCGTGAGAATTTTAACGGAAGGTCGTCCAGCGACGCAACCTCGGCAGAGTTTAGTTTACTTTGTGAACCCAGATGGAGACGAAGTGGTTGTTCCAGTGCTTCCCATTGAACCGGAGAAAAAGGACCTTTATGCTGGACGATCTCTTGTAGCTTACGATCATTACAAGAGACTCATTGAGGATGCTACCTACTGAAACAATAATAATAGTAATAATGACAGAAATTAGTTTTATTCTCATTAAAAGCGTTTTGTTCAAAAATTCTCTTTTGCATGAAACAATGTAATTTTAAACATGAAAGTTTAGTATTAACAATTAAAAAACATAAAACAATAAAACGTGTATGCTTAATGTCCATATTAAAGCCGCATTTCTTCTCAATTGTAAGTTTACGTATTTGAAAATGAAAGTTTGGAAAATAAAATAAATGTATATTGATTCATTGATAGTTATTTATTTGCTTTTCATGATTGGCACGTACGCTTAGCTCAACTTGGTGAGATATTTATTTATTTATTATTTTATAGTGTAAAAAATTTAATTAAATTAAGGAAAACTTTAAATTCACTTCAAAAATAATCGCTTTAGCTCATTTATACACATTTAGATAATAAATATTTATTCAGTCTCAAGTATCATTACTCCGAACTCATAATATAACTTTGCCTCAAGTTTTAACGCAATTTGCTCATGTTTTAGTACATTAATCTAGTATAGTGAGGATATTGTACTCTACTTGAGGTAAATGGTCTAAGACATTAGCAAATTGCATTAAAACTTGAGACAAAGCTATATTATCAGTTCGGAGTAATAATGATACTTGAGATAGAATAAATATTTATTAGCTAAATGTATTTATGAGGTAAAACAATTATTTTTCTTAGGCAAACCATTATTTTTGAGGTACACTTAAATCCACCATTTAATTGCACGTGCCATTTCATGACCTTAAGCCCTTTATACATTCGATATTAGCGTGCTGTACAGAATTGCTTGACACTCCAATTTACAACAAAATTGTAAGACGTTTTCATTGGCAATTTAAAGGACACCCAAATCGAAAGCATTGAACATTGCGGCAACAGGAGGGAAATTAAATTGGTTTTTAAATTAAAACTGTGAGTGTGATCATATGGTATCTCTTGTGTAGCTCTTGCTATCTCACTCTTGATATCGTTGATTCATTCATTTTTGATATTTTGTTATTGTATCTGTAACAACTTTTCTTCAAATGTTAGGTATAGTTGTACTTGTAAACAATTTAGCATTTAATCTTAACATTCATAATGTCGTTTTCATGATCATCCAAAGGAAAAGTTATTATTTTAGTTTCATTTCACGCTGGTGGACTCACCACTAAGAGTAGAAAGACATTCATGAATATCTACTGATATCAACCAGCGACAGAAATATTGTAGTTGATATATATTTGTTGAAATAGAATAGCTAGTAGGCCATGGAGGTGTTAAATACAACGGGAATTAAATAGCAGACATTTCTCTAATTATCGAAAAATTAGAATTGCTGATAATGATACATTTGGATTCTGAATGTTTATGCTCCCACTACTTACCACAAACAAGGCGCTATAAAGTTCCCTATTTGTACTCAGAATTTATAACACAAATGATTACAAAATAGTTCTGTGTTTGAGGAACGGAAAATGTACACTTCAATGCAATCATAGCCCTTTTGATTGCACTCTGAATGCTTTTTTCCAAAATTGAGTTAGACTGTATTACTTTTTATCATCCCAGCTACCTGTTTTTACAGTACAATTTAGTCAAACTTCAATTTTGTAGTACAACCAAAACCAACTCGCAACAGAGAACAAAAACAAATACAAAGTGTAAATTTTCAATATTCCTGCCAAGAGAATGAATCCAATCTGGGCAGAGTTATTCGTGAATAACTACTGCGCATGTCCCCAATTCAAGTGCTGCAGTAAAATAATTCAACTGGTTGAATTATTTTGATGCTACATCCAAATTGGGCTCAAGGTGCACTCCAATTGGGATGGCACGCTAATTTGATATTCTCATTCGCAATTTACTTGTACAATTAAGATGTCCTCTATTTTGCTGACGTTCTAATAACGAATGTACAATAGGCTTTAGTCTGAAAGTATTCAAATCTGCAAGGACAAATGCTAAACAGGACACTATCACAAATTTATCAGTATCGAAAATAAGGAAACTTTTTCGGAAATATATAAGATAAAACATTTTTTATTGGCACTAATGGACAACTTCACTTTTACATAATATTTTGTGCTGTTTGACACTTTAGTAGCATACCGTAGATATCGGATTAGGTAATACCCCTAAACAAAACAGTACGGCATTGCATAAATACCGCCCCCACCCAAGAAAAATGACCCCGGAGGGCCTAATACCAACATTTCAGCATCAGTCATAGATTTGAAACAATTATAATACCCAGGGGTATTATTTATTATTTCCGTCTTTACAGTATCCAGTATCAGTACCCATTTTTGGACATAGTGGTTTTTTACAACAAATTCTGGAAAAAGGTGTTTATAATACTTGTTTCTATTAATAGATGCAATGCATCAGCGTGTATAAATTCACACGATGCGAAAAACCTGCTTTCACGAAGAATGACCACAGTTTCCTTTAAGCATCAATTAATTAATGTTTCTCAAATTCACAGATAACAAAACAAGATAAGTAGGAAAACCACTTTGTTCCCTTGTAATATGAAACTGAACAGGGTCACAGGAGTTCTATAGCGACGGCCTTAAGTCACGCACCATAGGGAAATAACATAGGGTTTGGGACACAAGTCATGCACCATAGGAAAATGTATCTAATATTTGGAAATGCCTCTCAAATTGTTTGAGAGCCATTTTCAAACAACGCATCTAATGCAATTTCCCTATGGTGCATGGCTTCTGGCCAACGCTGTATTTGACTTTGCATTTAACACTAAAAGTAAACAGCATAAATTACCATTTTAGAAAAACTAGTTTCTCACCTTATATAATATAAGTACTGCTTCATATTTACACATCAGTTTTCCTTCGAAGTTCTGGCTGCACGTTTCAACTTTAATAGCAAATCTATTCCAATATTTATTTTAAAGGTTTAAAATAAGTTTCAGCAATTTTAGGTGAAAATGGAAAAAATTCCAATTGTGGACTGCTCTGCAATTTTAGGATCCTTTGACGATATCAACGAAGATGGGTTTAATAGAGTTGCAAAGGATTTAGGGGCTGCAATGGGCAGCATTGGATTTGCTTATGTCATCAATCACGGAGTGGACATAAAGAAGGCAATTACGAAATTCCTAGTACAGTAACCAAGGAATTAATAAAATATCTCATTTTTTTAAATTCTTAATACAGGTAAACAAGCTTTATGACATTTCTCAAGATTTTTTCCAATTGTCAGAAGATATTAAAAGAAAATATCGGAAACAGGACCCAAGTAAATGTTTTCATGGCTATGCGGGTCCTGGGGAGGAATTGTAAGTAATAAAATAGTCATATATGCAATTATTTTACAAAGTACTGAATGTGCAGTGTTGGTCCTAAGTTACGCACCATAGGAAAATAACATAATGTTTGGGCCGTAAGTCACGCAACATAGGAAAACGCATATAGTGTTTGAAAATGGTTCTTTTTAGGAGGCATTTACATACACCGAATCTAATGCTATTTCCCTATGGTGCGTGACTTAGGACCAACGCTGTATAATGCAATTAGTTGTAAAATTTGTCATTTTTAATTGCCCATCAATTAATTGAATAGATTAAACGAGTCTGTGAAAAATTCAACGGAACTTCGCGAGTTTTTTGATATTTGGGGTCCAGAACAACGAGATGAATCAAAGTGGCCTGAAGAAATTCCCGAATTCAAGGCTGCATTTGAAGATTTTCGAAATGACGCAAGTAATTGTGCCAAGAAATTGCTGTTTTGCTTGGCAAAGTATTTAAAACTGGAGGATGAGGAATTTTTCCTGAAGAGACATCGAAACCTGGATGATCTTAGTGTTAAAACTCAAACCGATTTCAGGTCCTTGTATTACTACACTCTGAACCCCGATGATAAGAATCCTTCAGATGCTATTCGCTGTGGGGAACACAGTGATTGGGGATCAATCACTATGCTTTTCCAGGTTTTTATCCAAATATTTCAATAATACAGGGAGATTTTTTTCTAGGGCTTTTGTACCTTAATTTCAATGTTCCAATTGTTGTTCAAAACCACTTAGAACAATGTATCAGTTAAAATGGACATTTGAAACACTTAAATTGTGGTACAAATTGAGCCCTCGAAAAAAAACCTCTGTGTACATTGTTTAATTGTAAATAAATGTAAATGTGTAAATGAATGTACTTTTTATTACAGGATATGATCGGAGGTCTCGAGGTACGTTACTATCCCCGGGGGGTTTATTGTTATCTTTCAATAAAAACTATTTCATCATTTTTTCCAAAATCTATTTTTTATTAAAAACGAAATAACTCCGTAAATACGGATTTATTTCCCCAGGAGAGACTATAATAGTTATTAATGCGGCATTTCAATGTGAATTTAATTACCAGGTTCGTACATCATCTGGGAAATGGATTCAAGCAGAACCTGTAAAGGATGCTATCCTTCTTAACAGCGGTCAACTTATGGAACTTTGGACCGCTGGAAAGCTTCATGCTGCGGTAAAGTCGATTTGGGGGTCCGTTAAGAAATGTGGCAATATATTTTTTGTACTCTGGGCATTGGGTTTTAAATATTAAATTTTCTCAAATTTTAATTTTTCAAATTAAATTTTTTTCCTCATTACATTACCTTAAAATTCAGAAAACGTACTGGATTTTCAATTATGAAAGTAATAAAAGAATAAGCCATTGTAATGATAATCATGGTATTAGAATAATTCTACTATTTTGATGAATGTTTGTGTTTACAGATGCATCGTGTGAGAATCTTGACCAAGGGTCGTCCTGCTATTCAAGCTCGCCAGAGTTTGGTATATTTTGTAAACCCAGATGCAGATGTAGAGGTTTTCCCAATTGTCCCTATTGAACCAGAGAAAAAGGAACTTTATGCTGGAAGATCTACTAATGCTTTCGATTATTTCGAGAAACGCGCAGAATACGCTACTTACTGACAACGCTGACAACACTAATAATGCACGGACTTTTTAAGCACATAAAATTGTATTTGTACAAGTAATTCTTCAAAATACACATAATATTATCATATAAAACCATAAATTAAACTATATAATCACCTGCAAAATAAGTATTCAGCAAATAGCATAACTGCAAATTAACCATAATATACTAATTACAATATAGTGTCTCTTTTCTGTTTTGCTTCTTATATCACACGTTTTTCCAACATCATATTTGAAATATTAAACTATATTGATAAATTAAAGTCATAGCTAAAGAAAATAATTTTCTATAAAATTACATTTTTGTTGACAACAAAGTGAATTTCCAATATCTAAATAGCAGGGCGTTAGTAATTAAGTAGTAATGTAATTAATTAACTAATTAATTGGCAATTAGATGTTATTAGTAATTACCAATTAATTATTTGTCGCGCAAAGAAGTAATTAAGTAATTGCTAATTAATTAGAAGATTTTTTTTAAACTAATTACTAATTATTAATTAATTAATTGTGCAAAAGAATTATTACTAATTAATTAGATAACCCACTAATTAAAACGCCCTGCTAAATATAAATAACCCATTACTGTACATTGCGTCCCATATTTCCAAAATTTTCCATGAGATATAGGAACTATATGTTTCTAATGATTGTTAATGTTGACCGACAACACCATGTTCATCGTATGAATTGCAACAACTTCCAGAAAGGTAAACGTTGTAGATTTCTTCATGAAGAAAAATGGACCAATTTCATAGCGCATCATTCGAATGCTTCTCAGACATCGGCGGACGATTAGTCTTTCGTGTTTCTTCATTTCTTGGATATACATCAAGCTTTCCGTGTTGACCAACGTGGCGGCAGGAATAATGAAGATTTCCATGATGACAATCAATAGTGCCATCGTGGGGCAGAAGATGTTGCCACTTAATGGAATTATGTGGTGCATCTTAACAGTTGCAAAATTGAACATGATATTGCACAATCCAGCAACAAACATAATAGTTGGTCCGAATGGATATATAAGGAAATAGTTGACATCCAGATTTACGATTTTCCAGGCTCTGTAGACGTGCATTGACACAAAGGGGTGCTCTCTGAAATATCTTTTGGCTAGAGGGTAGTTCCTGATGTTTCTGCAGGATTTCTTTCCAGTAATCAATCTCAACCAAAACACAACCGCAGTGCAGTACATCAAAGCTAAGTAAAGCATTAAAATTACGGGAAACCACAAATGAATTATTAAAATGGCAAAAATTGGAATAGTCGCTAATCGAGTTCCCACGGAGTCAATTTTCAGAATCTTGAGCAAATAAATTAATGGACTGAATTCTACTGTCACGAGTGTAAGCGATGCGGAAACAGATATTACTACGGCCGTCGCTATCATTAGGTATAGAAATTCTACCTGAGTTTGAAACTCTTCAAATTTCCAAGTGCCACGCCGAGGGCCGTACTTTTCTACAAAATCATTGAAATTATTTTCATTTGGGTATGCTATCATGAAATAAAGTGAAAAACTGTTTTATCCAGTTTTAAACAGTTTTATCCACAAGTGAAAGTTCTACAGTATGTCTATAGAGAGAGTTGACATATCCCAAAACGACGAGCAATTTTTTAAAAAAATTCAAAAAATCAAAATTTCAAAAAAAAATTTTGGAATTTAAAAAAAAATTGCTTCTGAGGTCTGGTTTGGTGTAAATCCGGTGTTTTCTTTCCCCCAAAAAAATTTGAAGGGGAAAAAACTCGTTTTGGGACATGTCAACTTTCTGTATAGATATACTGTATAATGAATAATGAAATCAACACAATATGTTGTAGGTATGTTAAATAAATTACCATACAGTTCACCATCCAAGTTCAGTGCGCAGTTGACAGTAAAACAAAAGTGCTTTCTATTTACAAATAGAATTAAATTGAGAAATTGTGATATGGATAGGAGTATCGTCGTAGTTATCAACGCCACTATTTGTTGAACGCTAAGGGACGGTGTGAATATTTGTGAAATTAGAAGTTGGGTTACACTTAAATTCAGTAGAATTCCGAGAATAAAGAAGAATCCCCAAATCGACAGTTTCGCCTTCCGGGAATGTAATTCAAGTCTCTTAGTAAGGGGACACCACCTAAAAACGGTTGCGTAGAATATGTCATCAAAGATATAGAAGAAGCATTTCAGTGGCTTCATTAGCACTGTAGAAGCCATTTTGCAGTAAGTTGGTATTAGTAAACCGATTTAGAAGCTTTGAGTTCGAATGACATACAAATGGAAGCAGGAGCTGGACTAAAGCTAAATCCACGTATTTTTGAGGACTACGAACTGAATATTTATTGGCTAATCGCATTTTACATAAGAATGTAATTTAAATAATCGAATTTCCTGTGGATTGGGACTGGATGAAATATGTCAGTGACCAATGTATTAAAAGTGTAATAACTGTATTAAAACTGTAAGTACATTTAAATACATTGAAACGCATAATAGGTAATTCAACAAATGAATTTTTGTCTCCAAACGCAGTTTTGGGCCTTTCCTATTACCTTTCTCGTCTTTCTCTCGCGACTGTCGCGACTCTTTGTTACATGCTGTTTTATCGGGTTTATTCACATTACTACACTATTAACACATTCATTTTGACGAATTTTTGTTTGTCTTGCTTATTGTTTGCTGTTACTCGTGTTCTCTCATTCATTAATTCATTTAGCATTAGCATAAATGTGTCATTTTCCAGATTGAGTTCATTTAATATTCAAAACTTATTTATTTTATTTATTTATTTCAATTTTTATTTTATTTTTTTATTTATTTATGCGTTTAAATATTAATTTAAATATACTAACAGTTTTTAATACAGTTATTACGCTTTTAATACTACTTTTACATATTTCATCCGGTCCACAGGAAAACCGATTATTGCACATTTCACCCGTTTACTTACACTTTTAAATCGTAACCTTTAGTTTATAATATGACAATACCATGACACATTTGAGAGGTACACTGGTACACCTTTGTGAGCTACTTTTGCAAAAGAAAATGCTGATTGCATTTTAAATGTGTTATATAAATGGTAGTAGTATCTAAACACATACAGTGTATAAAGTATTTAAAGTACTTTAATCGATATTTAAATACATTTCCTCAGTGACAGCTTAAATGTAAGCAAAGTTTTACATAAAGCAGTGCAAAACTGGGCGTAACGTCGTAAGAAAAGGAAGTAGGCATTATATAGTAGACATTGGACATAATGATTTGAGTTACAAAATCTCTTCAATGTGTATTACAAAAACAAACCCAGTAACTAAGTTCCAACATTTCCCAAGGAATATACATAATACATTTTAAGCCAATAGTTTTGAATAATTTAATTGACTCTTTCAATGTATTTTCCTTGTCCAATGCTTTTCTAGTACAATTATACATTCAAATCATTACATCTACTATTTCCAGCAGATTAATCAACTGAATAGCTCACATTCACTTTTTAATCCCTATTTTTAATTTTAATATTATTTTTTACCTATTTCTCAATGCATTGGCCCACTAGAACAATTTTTTTCGCTTATGTTTTGGATCCCTTGTCATAACTTTACTACTTTCTAAGAGTTGGAGTTATCTAATTGAATTGTATTACCTAATGAGTCAGTTCCGTGTACTTGTTGTCCAATTTACACCTGCATGTCATCTTGTCCTTCTATATTTCGGACGTAACTACTTATGATAACAACATGTATTTTAGTGAAGAAATGTCGTACAGTAAAAACAGTATATAAAGGAAAAGTATTTTATTTAAAGAAACTTAATCGATATTAAAATTTATTTACTCAAAACATATAAGAGGCAAACCAAGTTTAGCAGTCATCATGATATTGATTAAACACGATTGGTAATCCCCATACGGTCCGACCAACATTTTATCAGACTGTATTATATTCTGTCCTAAAAGTATGATCTTTTCCATAATTTTATATTATATTAATAAGTTCGCGTGTAAATAATATCAAAACGATCGGAACGTAATTTTTTGAATTACTAAAGCGAATAGCATAACTGCAAAATAATCATATCCTTATAGCATTACTTATACTATAATATATATTTATAATACAATAGTATATATCTTTTCGAGTTTTTTGTAGCACACAGTTCGGTTCGCTCAAAAATTATTTTAAGATTGGCTCGGATTATTTATATATAAATGTAATTGTAATTTGTAGTTAACCACATGTAAATGTAATTGTAATTTGTAATTGTAATTGACTACATATAAATGTAATTGTAATTTGTAATTAACTATATATAAATGTATTTGTAATTTGTAATTAACTACATATAAATGTAATTGTAATTTGTAATTAACTACATATAAATGTAATTGTAATTTGTAATTAACTACATATAAATGTAATTGTAATTAACTACATATAAATGTAATTGTAATTAACTACATATAAACGTAATTGTAATTTGTAATTAACTACATATAAATGCATTTGTAATTTGTAATTAACTATATATAAATGTATTTGTAATTTGTAATTAACTACATATAAATGTATTTGTAATTTGTAATTAACTACATATAAATGTATTTGTAATTTGTAATTAACTACATGTAAATGTATTTGTAATTTGTAATTAACTACATGTAAATGTATTTGTAATTTGTAATTAATTACATATATATGTAATTGTAATTTGAAAATAAGGAAGTACAATGCAGATTAGTGTTAGTTACAGAAATAGATCTTAAATTAATACATCTTCACAATTACATGTATATTGCAAATACTAATGATTACATACTTGATCCATAACATCATATTTAGAACTTATATAGAAGCACATCGAAAGGTGACTGTCCTGTAAAGAGTACATAAAAAGTATTACTGGAAAGTATGTTAAGCGAACTCCATTCAGGTTACATTAAGTCAAATACAACACGGAAGTTAATTATATTAAGATTGTTGTTCATTTCAATGTACTCTAATGGTAAAAATCGGGCAATAAAAGTACAGGGTGATCCAAAAGAACATAAAACGATGTTGGGAGTTGTAATTCCTAAACCTGACAACATATCAAAATGTGGTGACCACCATTCGAAAGAGAACAAAATTTCAATCAAAATTGATACAACACGTACTTAATTTATAAATCTTTTTAAGCTTTATAAGGCAGATAAAATTCTGTAAAATTGCGTGTTTTCGCGTGTAAAATATAGGGATTTCCAAAAGACATGCTTTCCAGCATTCTGCTCACATTTTTCGAATCTTTTGACAACTGAGTCGAATGCAGAGGCTATCATTTCTGGTTAAATTTCGTTATTAACGTTGACACCTTTACTTTCTATACACGCTTTTCCATTACTGGGTGGGGATTATGCGTAGACTAAATTATCTGATGTCTCCTATTCACAGTACCGCTTGCATTCATTGGACAACACAAATTTAGTAAAATTTTTGTCAGCTCCCGAAAAGCATTTAAATTTTTTGCTTTTTTTTAAAACTTATTCTCATAGCATAGTCTTTAGGTTTCAGCTTTTGCTGCTGTTGTTTTTCTTTATGTGTTCATTTTTGTTACTTTTAGTCCGCTTTGAATAGTTCCATGATTTAAATACAGTTTTAGATAAACCTTACGAAAGAAAAACCGAGAATTTTCATGAAATTACAGATTTATGCTTTTCAATTATTGTTCAGTTAGTGGGGAGCGTGGGCGTGCCGATTTTGGTCTGCCATGAGCCACAGTTCCGTTTTGTGACCACTTTTCAAGACTACTTTTTACTGTGGTGTAGCATAGAGGCGACGTTATTAGGAACTTTTTCCTGAATCTACGACGGACTACAGGAATACGACTAGGTTTAGCCGATTTTTCCACCAGAAATGTCCTTTCGACAATAAACAGGTTCGAAACTGACTTCGAAAGCTGTTCCATGATTTTAACACAGAAAATGGGGATACTATTTGACCCTCCATATTTCCTTCAAAATGCAAATGTTTCGGGGCACCGTAGTATTGATTTTGGTTGAAATTTTGTTCTCTTTCGAATGGTGGTCATCACATTTCGATAGGTTTTCAGATTTACGAGTTACAGCCCCCGACATCGTTTCATGTTCTTTTGGATCACACTGTATATACCTAAATAAATGATTTTATGCCCAACAAGTCAAACTATTGTAATTCTTTCTGTGACAAAAACGTCATATTCAGACAGACTAGAATTAAAATTAATTTCCAGTTGTTTGATGTATACCGAATATAACTGCATTTAGTTCACTGATTTTGGATTGCTTACTATTTATTAATTGGTGTTTAGACACATCTGGTATTAAATGACTGGGTAAAGTATTTAAACCTATTTAATAATGATTATTCAAATGTGCTACCCCGGAGTGGTCTTCAGAACCTGGAGATTTGTAGCGTACTAACCACATATCAATATTTTGCATTCCGATATAGGATAAGGATTCCGAGGATACATTTTGGCCGCATGAAATGTTTGAATTTCAAAACTGTTTCAATCGTGTTATTTTTCGGTTTCTCTCTACTGATGTATTACAGACAGGATACAAACAATGGATTGTCAATGGAACTGTTTAATCTTAGACTATATGCAAACAAAATGGATTTATCTGAAGATCAGATTTTTAATGAATCATTTCCATTGCATCAAAATGATTCTAGGCTTTTGATATACATCCGAAATCATTATTTGATTCCTCCGTCAGCAGAACCCTACAACTTAAGTGACCCCATAGGTGACCCATCAGAAGGCCAGGCCCAAATCGTATTGGAAATATTCAACAATATGGTTAATCCATTTTCAGTATTCTATATACAATTATTATTGACTTGTTTTTCGTAAATACGTGTAATTATGAAATTCTAGGTTACAACTTTGTTAATGTATGAATTTTACTCATTTCTGTAATATTCTGCCTGTAACATTTTAATTGTATGCTTTATTTTTACAGTCGGGCGGATTTTTTGTCGAATGTGGAGCTTGGAACGGTGAGACGTTGTCAAATACATTAGTATTGGAGCGGGACTACCAATGGGAAGGATTTCTTGTGGAGGCAAACACCAATAGTTTTGCAAACTTATGTTTAAAGAACAGAAAAGCCTGGTTGGCCAATGTTTGCTTATCTCCGGTAAAACATCCCAAAATTGTAAGTTTTTATTTCACAAAAGTAATATTGGTTTTTGTATGTTTCATTATTTTTCATACATACTTACTAGACAATTCTGTTATAATCAAGTATTGAAATATATGGAAAAGGCATTAATACTTGTGGAAATTTGAATAGTTTTGTGAAGAGTGATGATTATTGTAGGTAAATAATATCTTGGCTAATATTTAATACTTCCATGCAAATTAATGGAATCCGCAGGAAAGAGAAAGTCGGCGTACTTTTCAAACTGCGGCTTTCACAAGTTTAAGTAGGTTGTCTTTCTCTTTCCTGCTGAATCCACTAATTTGAATGGAAGGATTAAATAACGGCCTAATATTATTATGGTAAATTATATAAAGTACATTATTAATGCAATTTTTCTATAGTTGTAGAAAACACGATTATTTTTATGAGCAGTTAAATGCAAACCATAATTTTGTCTGAATAGGTTGAGTTCAAAGAGATAACAACTCCAACTGATAAAAGCGCATGGTGGAAACCGGGACACAGTTCCATCAAATCTTATTTCAATGAAAATATTCCGCATACTGTTTCAAAAGTCCATTGTTTTCCCTTATTTTCCTTATTGCTAGCCTTGGGTGTCACCACAATTGATTTTTTTAGTTTGGATATTGAAGGAGCTGAAATGGATGTACTAAATACCATTCCATTCGACCAAATTTTAGTAAAGGTAACTTTTATCAATTCAGTCGTGCATGTGCAGTAAATACTTTTAAATAAATACTAAAGTTTAGAATTCTTTAGGTCTTCTGTATAGAATGGCACCTGGTGTCCATAGGAAAACGAGGATTGACAAAATTTATGGAATCAAAGAATTACAAACTGGTCAAGGATCTTTCGCGAAATGCCACAAAAGATCTTATTTTTACTCACGAGAGTGTTCCGAAAGTCACAAGTCTTAAAAATGTCATCTAAGGGCCTAATAAGTTAAACTATATCCCAAAAGTACTGATTGGCACTAATTTTACTATTTTATTTTATATTCAAATAATTCAGAGCATTTAAAGTGTAATACTTATCCTTAATTATTCTAGAAGGAATTATTTTATTTTCACAGAACTTTATGAAATGGTGCAAGAAGTATTAGTTAAGTGTAATTATATTTTAAGCAATATGGGATATATAAGTAACCCGAATGGAAGTAACCCGAACCCCAATATAACTAACCCGAACCCAATATAACTAACCCGAACCCAATATAACTAACCCGAACCCGGATGGAACTAACCCAAAAACCCGAATGATTCTGGTTCGGGCCGAACCCAACTAACCCGAAATGAAGTAACGCGAAAACCGGAGTATAACTAACCCGAACCCGATTAGAAGAAACCCGAAACCCTTGTTTTAACTACGAAGCTCGACTTTTGCATGCTTGAACAGGCGTCTTACAGAATATTATATCACAAGCTTTTCTCTCAAATACCCAATGAAACAAAACTCTAAAGAAACAATATAAGTAATTTTCTTACATTCTAAAAAATGTTTTTCTTATAAGATATGTGGGGTTATACTAGATAGTGTATCCATCTCTTTTCAGATATCGCCAGATTTGGATTAATTATCTCGGATTTTCTAAAGTTGGCTGATAATTTTGAAGAAGATAAGAAAAATTATAATTATGTCCCGGAAAAATAACTTTCCGAGGTTATTTTTGCTTTAATTAAGTCATAATTTTAATGAGTTTCTTTAATTTGCATAGTTGCATAGAACGTTGTAAGAAATTTGAAGAATTTGCACAAAAGAGTGAAGTATTGACAAGTAGGGTTCTTTCTATTGATATACAGGGATATTGCAATAGGACTACAAAACAGATCTTTTGTAAATCATGTAGGAAATATATGTTTGCCAAGATTTCACTTAAAAATCTTTGCCGAAGCTATAATACAATGCAAGAAATACGTTTACTAATAAAAGTCATGTTTTTCCCAGAGTATTTATTGATAACTTTGCCGAATCTCATATAATTGTTACATGCTCGATTAGTTTTTTTATTAATTGGTTAGAAACCACGGAATGAAGACTATTTAAGTTTCTTACATTTGAAAATGGACAAAATGTCATTGAATGAGTAGCGCAATTGCTTGCGTGACATTTACAAGAATTTTCGTTTGCAAATGTAGAAGTTTCTCGGCTGCTATCAAAAGGTAGCTTCCAGTAAAAAAGTCACGAATGTTTTAATAATCTATTATAGGTTCTATCTATCAGCTAAAGAAAACAAAATAGAAGAATATAAGCAATAGGAGAATATATGATAAGCTTAATATGTCTTTGAAATCCAGCATAATTCTAAGAATTCGACCTCTAAATAAATTAAGCTTTAAGCAAATAAAATAACACGACAGAAATCGTAATACTCCACAAAGCAGTTCAATGGAGATACTTATATAAGTTTGTTTTTGCTTCGCAACTAAGAAACTTGGCTTTGGACCATTTGACCTGGCGTGTCACGGAATATTATATCACAAGCTATTCTCTCAAATTATGTCTGAAAAACAATGTAAGGAATTTCTTATATTGCGTAATTGACCGAGTACGGATTACCTTCCGATGAAATGCCAGGTATCCTATTTTGCAACTTTTCAGTCATTATTAAAGGAGCGAAGTCTCCTTTTATATTTTTTGTCTAATTATAACTATTAGAACAATCATAGTATGCTCAAATATCATCGTAATTAACATTGTCATACGTAATAAATATTGATTTTCACATTCGCCCATTTCTCGTCATTATTTTAGTTTAATTACAATTATGAGAACAACCATATTATGATATTATGTTCAATTATCCTTATAATTAATGCAAATACCTAAGCAAAAAGAGGATTTTAAATGCTAAGCGAAAAAGTAACCAAATATGTGGAAAGCGAAATTTTATGTATGGAAAAGTAATTATTCTTGTATTGAAAAAGCCATTCTCATGACTAGGTAAAATGTTAGTGGTAATTTTAATTTGATTATGGGTAATTAAATGCAAGCCATTCATTTGCATGCTTCTTAATTTCTTGTAACATTTTTGCCTTATATCCGAAATGGAATTTTGTGTATTGACTGACATTGATGTGTGTTATATGATTGGGTGAGGGAATATTGGTAGAGCAGGCTAAAAAGAAAGAGATGTCTACAACTGCTTTAAGTATTTGGTACTTCATGATACATCTTTATAAACCGTCCTAACATACAAAAGGCAATTCCACTTCACATTTTAACAGCAACCTTTTTTTAAGTTGAAACCAAATTATCAAAGGTTCCACTCCACTATCGAATCTTCAAAAGTCACTAATAAGCTATTTCTTTTATTATCTCAGTTATTCAAATACCTTTCTACCAAGTCTCTCAAGACTTCTATCATACTCAAATACATACAAACTGCATATACGAAACCCTAAATAAAGTGGACTACTTCAACTATTTCATACACCACTCCTCTACTACTATCACTATATAATAAGACTAGCCAAGAAATTACAATTATGGTTTCCATTAAAAAATATATCCCGGTTATTCTGATCTCCGTTTGCATTTTTAGTTCAGAATCTCAAATTCTACCGTCACAACTCGCAAATTATGATTTTAATATCATTTTCTACCGCAGAAATTTGATGGATTACGTCTTTCAAAAAATTGTATTCTCCCCACGAACCATAATTGTTGTGGGAACGTTTGATTCAGTGAAATGGATAGCTCATTACAATGGACCATTTTCATTTGATTACCCAAGTTCATTGTCAAATAGGAATGGAAATATCCTAACATTTGTGGAGCCACCCAAAGAGCGTATTCAACATATTCCATTCTCCCCTACTATATTTGGTCAAGGAATGGATCGACCGAACGACAAGTTTCTAATAATTAGCACAAAGAATCACTTTAAAGAAATCAAAAACAATTTCGTGGATCGATTGAAGTTGAGATTGACGAATGCAGTTTATTTCATGGTCATCAATTCTAAGGAGGACATTGAAGTACTAACAGTGTCACTATTCACTAAAGAGTGGACAAGCATTGATTTTACAACATCACAAGAACTACAGGGAGGAATGGCAAGAAAAGGGTTACGTATAAATCTTCATAAGAAATATATTTTTTCTAAAACTTGGAGCTTGCTACATAAATACGGAAGTAGACGGAAATGTGGTTCTTCCCCATACGTTCTTATTAACAAAAGATTATTTGACGAATGCGCTCAAAATAGTGTACAATATCCACTCTTAGAAGTAATGGCTGACTATTTAAATTTCACATCTTATACTGTGTCTGTCTACCATAGGTTTGGTTTGTGTGGCTGGATTTCCCCTGAAGGCTCCTATTTACGTTTGTTTGAGTACGACAGGACACGAGTTATATATTTAACATTTCCTGAGGAATATACATTCCTGTACTGTGTCGAGAAAGAAAGGTATGACGATAAGCCGCTGGCTATCTGGGTATCCATAATGGACGTGAGTACATGGCAATTACTGCTAATCTGTTGTCTTGTATGCAATGCACTAATATTTATAATTACAAAACAAAAACTGACATTTGAATCTATTAGTAACTTCTTCCTTTCCGCCATTGCCATTCTTCTCAGACAAAACCACAACGAAAAGAAACTTTTCATCTACGCAATTCTCTGTTTGGTGCTAAATATTCTTTTAACTGAGTATGAGAGTTACATCACAAATGAAGTTGTTGCCCCTGTGGACAAAAAGAGAATGAACAATTTCAAGGAACTAATAGAAAATGGATATAAAATAATTGCTGTCATTGGAAAGCTAACTGGATTATCCCAAAGTGAAGCCCATTCTTCATTCCATCCTTATTTTGCACAATATGGCATTACCGATAAGGCAAACTCTAGTGTTTTCTTTTTTTATGATAGTGATAACGTTAATGAGGCGACGTCCCTAAATGATGTAATCAAATCGTGTTTCGCAGACCCGAAACTTAAACTCTTTTTTCAAATTCCAATTTCTCATTCTGAACTAATGCTTGACCATCTAGGAAGACAACTTCCTTTATTGAAATGCTTAAGAACAAAAGAGCATGCAATTAATGAGCCCCGTTCATGGAAGTTTACTGGATGTTTTCGTCATGAACTTCTAAATGTTGTCCAAGAACTGAATGAAATGGGAATACTCGACATTTGGAGACAACTAAAATATTTCAGCGTTGAGATAGCATCCGATTTATTTGAAAAGGAAAAGCAATCTGAAGGGGAAGTTCGGAGCCTTAGCTTTGACATGAAAATTGGAGCAATTTTTCCAGTAATTGGATATCTTGTCCTTATTCCCATTTTTGTTTTTCTACTTGAAAGATATTTGACTTTACTCTATCGAAATATATATGAGGTTTATACTTTCTGGTTATATTTCACCGACATAACCTTAATTTGAAACCTTTTGTTCTTAGCTGCTTGACTTGGTGCTAATGGTAATGATTTAATGATATTATAACAAAGGATGATAATTTCAATCTACGAACAAACGGAACCAGTTTTGCATAAACAAAAATTGGCACTTTTCAACGGAATAATTATTTTACTATTATTTAAATATTATTTTCCGCAAGAATGGTCAATCGATACAAGTCTAATCATTTCCTCTTAAGTAAAATTGATTTTTCCACATATTTGAAAGCCTTTTCTTTATCATGTTGTGTACGTACGAAGAAAATCATATGAAGAGTTTTTCATATCTATTTTTTTCTTATACCTATAATTTAACTAATAAATGGGTTATCCAATGACCCACCAATACTCATGGTTTTCAGTTTTTTATGCATAGCTCTAATGGCCAGTTTTAGCAACCTACGTAATTTCATTATTTAATTTAGTATGAATCTTCATTATTGGGGCATGGAATTTTATGGAGGGAGTAGCTATCCTCAAAGTAAGAATCAGTGTTTCTAAGAGTTGGAGTTCCCTAATTGAATTCATCTTATGCCACTGTCCCATGTACCTATTGTCCAATTTACACCTGCAAGTCATTTTGTCAACCTGTATTTCGGACGATTCTGTGATAACTAAATGTATTTTAGTGAATAAATGTATTGTATTAAAAGCAGTATGTAAAGGAATTAGGTATTTATTTAAAGATCGATTTATTTCCATATTTAAATTCATTTACTCAAAAACAGAAAAGGGGCAAAACAAGTTTAGAAATCATCATGATATTCATTAATTTATACTACTGGCAAGCCCCAAATGTTCCGGTCGACATTATCAGAGTGTATATTCCTTCATAGAAATATTGTCCTTTCCTTAAGAGTAGACAATGAAATGAAAAGTTTACTATAACTTTAAAAAGTGAGAGAACACCGGATTTGTACAAAACAACACCTCAGGAGCAATTTTGACTCAACTCAAAATTTAAAAAAAATTTAAATTTTTTTCGAAATTGCTCCTGAGGTGTTGCTTGGTGCAAATCCGGTGTTATCTCATTTTGCCCCAAAATACTTTAAAGGGAAAAAAACTTTCGTTTTGGTTGGGATATGTCAGGTCTCAGTAGACATACTGTAAATAGTATCGGAACGTAATTTTTTGAATAACTAAACTAAATGGTATAACTGCAAAATAGCCATACATATCCTTATGATATTATTACTTATATTATAATATACTTATAATTTACTGTGTATCTTCTGTTTTGCTTCTTACATCACACGTTTTGCAAAGATATTGTTCATTGCTAAATAATAAAATTACCCAGATTTCTTTCCCATATGGAATATAGGAACTTAAGAGACTATGTTTCTAATGCATGTTGATTTTGACTGACAACATCATGTTCATTGTATGAATCGCAACAACTTCCAGGAATGTAAACGTGGTAGATTTCTTCATGAAGAAAAATGGACCGATTGAATACCGCAGCATTCGAATGCTTCTCACACATCGGCGGACAATTCGTCTTTCGTGTTTCTTCATTTCTTGGATGTATTCCAAAGATTCTGTGTTGATCAACGCCGCTGCAGGAATAATGAAGATTTCCATGATGACAATCAATAATGCCATGGTGGGGCAGAATATGTATCCAGTTAATGGCATTATGTTGTGCATTCTCACCGTTGCGAAATTGAACATAATATTGCACAATCCAGCAACAAACATAATAGTTGGTCCAAAAGGATAGATCAGGAAATAGTTGATATCCAGATTTACAATTTCCCACGCTCTGTAGATTTTCATTGACACAAATGGGTTTTCTCTGAAATATCTTTTGGCTAGAGAATAGTTATTAATATTATCTCTGCAGGATTCCTTTGCAGTAAGCAATCTCAACCAAAACACAACCGTAGTGCAGTACACCAAAGCGCAGTAATTGATTAAAATTACTGGAAACCATAAATGAATTATTAAAATCGCAAAAATTGGAATGGTTGCCAATCGAACGCCCACGGAATCAATGTCCAGAACCTGGAGCAAATGAATTAGTGGACTGAATTCTACTGTCGCAAGTGAAACGGGTGCAAAGGCGGATATTGCTAGGGCCGTCGCTATCATTAGGTTCAACAATGCTGCCTGAGTTTTAAACTCTTCAAAATTCCAAGTCCCACATCGAGGGCGGTGCTTTTCTACAAAATTATTGTAAATTTAAGTAAATAAACCATTGCAAAACGGCTATAGCACAGTAGAGCAACTGTACTATCTTGCGTAATAAAAGAAGTTTCAATTTATTTCAAATTATTCAAAAAAGTTTCAATTTATTTCAAACTATTCAAAAAAGTTTCAATTTATTTCAAATTATTCAAAAAAGTTTCAATCCATTTCAAATTATTCAAAAAAAGTTTCAATTTATTTCAAATTATTCAAAAACGTTTCAATTTATTTCGAATTATTCAAAAAAGTTTCAATTTACTTCAAATTATTTAAAAAAATTTGCAATTTATTTCAAATTATTCAAAAAAGTTGCAATATATTTCGAATTATTCAAAAAAGTTTCAATTTATTTCAAATTATTCAAAAAAAGTTTCAATTTATTTCAAATTATTCAAAAAAGTTTCAATTTATTTCAAATTATTCAAAAAAGTTTCAATTTATTTCAAATTATTCAAAAAAGTTTCAATTTATTTCAAATTATTCAAAAACGTTTCAATTTATTTCAAATTATTCAAAAAAGTTTCAATCCATTTCAAATTATTCAAAAAAAGTTTCAATTTATTTCAAATTATTCAAAAAAGTTTCAATTTATTTCAAATTATTCAAAAAAGTTTCAATTTATTTCAAATTATTCAAAAAAGTTTCAATTTATTTCAAATTATTCAAAAAAGTTTCAATTTATTTCAAATTATTCAAAAAAGTTTCAATTTATTTCAAATTATTCAAAAAAGTTTCAATTTATTTCAAATTATTCAAAAAAGTTTCAATTTATTTCAAATTATTCAAAAAAGTTTCAATTTATTTCAAATTATTCAAAAACGTTTCAATTTATTTCAAATTATTCAAAAAACGTTTCAATTTATTTTAAATTATTCAAAAGCGTTTCAATTTATTTCAAATCATAGGCACATGGTACTAAAGTTATGTAAATGAGCGAGTAAACATATACATATTAATTAGAAAAGCATGTCGCAAATCTTAGAACCGCGTGCTCTATGATGCGGAACTTTGGACCCTCGCTGTATAATGAAATCTACCTAAACAATATTTTGTATGTTAAATGTATTACCGTACAGATGAATATCCAAATTCACTGCGCAGTTGATAGCAAAACAGAAGTGCCTTTTATTTGCAAATAGAATTAAATTGAGAAATTGTGACATAGATAGGACTATCACTGAGGCAATCAACGCTATAATTTGTTCGACACTAAGGGACGGTGTGAATATTTGTGAAAATAAAAGTTGGGTTACACTTAAATTCAGGATTATTCCGAGAAGAAAGAAGAATCCCCAACTCGACAGTTTCGTTTTGCTGGAATTTAAGTGAAGTCTCATAGTAAGGGGACACCACCTAAAAATTGTTGCGTAGAATATGTCATCAAAGATGTAGAACAAGTATTTCACCGGCTTAAGCAACACTGTAGAAGCCATTTTGCCACAACTTAGTTTTGGTCAACCGATTTCGAAGTTTTGAGTTAGAATGAAATACAAATGAAATGCAAATGGAAGCCGAAGCAGAACTAAAGCTTAAATCTACGTACTTTTAAGGACTATGAAATAAATATAATATATTTATTCAGCTATGTATTCGCATGTAATGTAAACTTTATGTGTAGTTTTTACAAACGGGTAAGAAACAAAATACTGATTTCAATTTCAATACTTTATGTTAATGAAAGTAGCATGTAAACATATAGACCGAATAAATTATTTAGAGTACATACTTTAACCAAAATTTAAATTCAATTCCTCAAAGACAGCTTAAACGGTGCACCACTGGGCACTGTAAGAAAAGGAAATAGACAATATTTTAGTATGGTAAACATTTTGAGTTACAAAATCTCTTCAGTGAATATTACAAAAACAAGCTCTTAACAAAAAACAAGACCACATATCACTTTAATAAGGTATAACTCATACTGTATAAGAGTTTTGAATAATTTAACATACTCTTTCAATGTATTTTCCTTGTCAAATATTTTCCAAGTTCGTTTTATAGATATAAATCGTTAGTTTACTATATCCATTTGGTTAACTAGCCTCATCCATTTCTTAACTCCTGGTTTTCACTTGAATATATTATTTTAAAAATATATCCCAACTCCATATACTACATGGGATTTAAATAAATAACCAGGGCATTTAAATAAATAACCAGGGCGTTTAAATAAATGACCAGGGCATTTAAATAAATAACCAGGGCATTTAAATAAATAACCAGGGCATTTAAATAAATAACCAGGGCATTTAAATAAATAACCAGGGCATTTAAATAAATAACCAGGGCATTTAAATAAATAACCAGGGCATTTAAATAAATAACCGGAGCATTTAATTAGATGACCAGGGCATTTAAATAGCTAATTTCTGTACTCCAATTTTACAACATTGCAAATTACTCTTACGGTAACATAAAAATCTTAATGTATTTTTAGTAGTGCCTACGTACATGCGTAAGGACAAATTGATCGATTTGTTTAATGGGCTCTGACTTTATAAATGCAATAATGTATTGCAACAATTGCATTATATTTCAATTCCACTTCCTTGTTCGAATTTCATTGCAGTGGTCATTCACATCTTCCCAGTGTTCTAATTCATGCGCACGAAATTCATTTCATGCGTGCACCTACATGAAATGCACGAAATGCACAGTGCATAAAACGCACAGAAATGCATGAATATATATACCATGGATACCATTTTATCCTGGCATCCATGATAATTCCTATACACTTTTCATTTCATGCGTGCCCTATGCATTACATGCAGTGCATTTTATGCATGTATGCACTGCATGCCAGTAAACTGCATCTTCCACCATCTAAATAATCGACAGGCAATAGTTCTGTATAATGTAGTCCACGCAGTTATTAATTTTATATTTTCTGCAGTGCTTCATTATGGGTTTTCTGATGCTATCTCCTTGCAGAGCATTTAGGGTTAAAAGGCGAACAGCCGTTAATAGTTGGATTTTATTTCTAAGTTTTTCATTTGCAATAATTTACTACCTTATGGGTAGCTCTTCAGACGATGTAATGAATTTAACCCATGAAGAGGTTTTTAACGAATCCAATGCGTTGCAATTAATACAAAATGATTCTAGACTTTTAACTTATATTCGAAAGCATTATATGATTCCACCTTCAACAGAGCCATACAACTTGAAAAATCCCAACGGCGATCCCTCAAAGAATGAAGGACAAAACAAATACATCCTGAAAATTTTAAACAATAAGGTAAGTTATTCAAAAGTATTGCACACTCAATTAAACTAAATAAAGTTATGAATGACATTATTTTCTTTGCGAATGCACATCATAAACCATTACAAATAATACAGTCTTCAGTCTTCACTATTACTGCATAACCTACGTAATGTTTTTGTTCAATCTACAGTATGTCTAATGGCAGAGTTGACATATCCCAAAACGACTATTTTTCCCCTTAAAATGTTTTTTTGAGAAAAAACAGTTTTAAAAGTGAGATAACACCTTATTTACAACGAACCGGACCGCAGGAGCAATTTTGAAAAATATTCAAAAAATGTATTTTAGGAATTGTGATTTTTTGAATTTTTTTTCAAAATTGCTCCAGAGGTCCAGTTGGATGCAAGTCCGGTGTTATCTCACTTTTCCCCAAAATAATTTTAAGGAGAAAAAAACTTAGTCGTTTTGGGATATGTCAAGTTTTTTATAGACATCCTGTATAAAACTTGAAGTTTTCTTGGTGTCTTTGCAAGACTAAATTTGCTATGTACTATTTAGAGGGATGGGTTTTTTGTGGAGAGTGGAGCTTTTGACGGTGAAGAGCTTTCGACAACTTTAGTTCTAGAAAGAGATTATGGGTGGAGAGGTTTGCTTATTGAACCACACAGCAAAAGTTTTTCTGCACTTATTTCAAAAAACAGAAAATCTTGGAAAGCAAACGTTTGTTTGTCTCAAGTGAGCCATCCACAAATAGTAAGTTAAAGTTAACTACTCTCTTTAGTTTGTCTCCTTTTCCTAGAATGATAATTATGGACTGTAATTATCGACTCCCCTAAAATACTCAATTTTACCCCAAAAATAGTGCTTTTCAGAAATAGAACTTTTCCCCTAATTTCTTCATTAGTACCCCAATTTTTATGTATTTTACCCTTAACTATAAATAAGCATTGAGTAACGAAAATTCAAGTGAAGTAATATTAATAAGTCTTAAAATACTAAAAAAGGCAAATATCCAAATATGTTTACTTTCTTTTATGAGCACTTAATCAGTTATTTAAGGTGCCCTATGCACTTTTGTTAGTCAAAGGTCTCAAAGGCAGTAAATTTTTCTAAATCTCATAATATATGCAAATATGTTGTCATCGACATATTTGAAAGTTTATGGTTTTTTGATTTATTAATATTACTTCAATTGAATTTTTGTTCCTCAAAGCGAATGTATAATAAAGGGAAAAATACGTAATAATTGGGGTAGCAATGAAGAAATTGGGGGAAAAGTTTTATTCTTAAAGTTAAGTTCTGTAAAGCACTATTTTTGGGGTAAAATTGAGTATTTTAGGGGTTTCGAAAATAATGTCTCAATGATTATCAGTTTCACTTTATGCAAAACTATGGTAAAAAATCCTTACATATAGGTGGATTTTGGAGAAGTCCCATCGGATGCTGACTGGTGGTGGCCAGCAGTAAGTGCCATTACTAAGCATTTAACGGCAAGCGCTCGAGTTCAAAGTCGGATATCGAAGAAGCCTTGTTTTCCCATATTTTCTATTTTGGCTGCTTTAAATGTGACCATTGTAGACTTTTTCAGTTTGGATATTGAGGGTGCTGAATTGGACGTACTGAAAACTATTCCTTTTGATAGTATTTTAATCAAAGTAAGAAAAAGTAAAATTATCAAAGAAGTACAAATTAATGGAATGGGAAATAATAAAATGCTTTCATTCAGACATTTGTCATAGAATGGAATCATGTGCCCCAAGGAAAGAATAAACTGAAGGAATTTGTGGAATCTAAAGGTTACAAATTAATTAAGGACCTCCAAAGTGGAACAGCGAAAGATTTTATATTCGCTCATCAAAGTATGGTATCCGACAAGCAATAAAACTTAAATTAACTGATGAACGTGCTCCAATATTTCGCATAAACGATCAAGTACAACAAATAATAAATTGAATTGCATAATATGTCAATAAAGAAATGAATTTTTGTCTCAAAACACATTTTTGGATTTTGGTTATCACACTTTAACTAAGCGGATTATATAAACCTCAAAAATAATCGGAAAATCTCAAGAAAAATATTTACTTGATATTTTATAAATACATTTACCTAATAAATGTTTATCCAGTATCCAATATCTCAAGTATCATATTACTCCGAACTGATAAAATACCTTTGCCACAAGTTTTAATGCAATTTGTTAATGTTTTAGTACATTAAGCTCAAGTAGAGTATTAAATCCTCACTATACTTAAGGTATATGTACTAAAACTTAACATATATAAAAAATATGACTAAATATGTATTTATACAGAAATATATTTAGCTTCAGCTTTGTAGGGCACTAGAGCGCTATTATAGAATCACTCTCGAAGGTTAACAGTTGTGTACCTAAGGGACTTCCTAAACGGTCAGGTAAGCAAAACTAGACTTGGTGAAGGGATTCAGTGAAGGATCCTTATCTTATGCATTCTAGTCTAAACATTTACGAATGTAACAGTAAATTGGAGGTAATTGTGGAACACAGCGATTGAACCCTTGAAGGAATTCTCAATTTGTACACGGTAAGAGTCAGAAATCTTTTACTATGAGAATTTATTGTTAGATGTATAAACATACGATTTCTTTGCGACCACAAGAAACAGTTTTATTAGAAACACCATTCATTGTCCGATATTTTCCGATTTCTGCAACCAAAGTGTAGTATAATTTAACAAAGTGTGCCGTAAAATGAAAAGAAATTTCCTTTTCTTCAGTTTCGTATTAATATTTGCGTTTGGATCGTGTTCAGAAGAGGAAACCGAAGATCGGGTTTACTCTAATGTCAGTAGAAAAAATTAAAACAATAAAATTTTCATTTATAATTACGTTTTTACAATTTTTAAAACAATTTCCTTTTTCCCAGACCTCGGGAAGTACATTATTTTCTTCAGAGCACCATCGGAAGTCTGTTTATTGCCACAGATCTTGCATGGGCCATATTCTAGTAACTGAAAATTGTAAAGCAGAATTTCCCAAGCATAAATACACTACTCAAGGTATTTCCTGCATCTGCTCTAAATCTACCAAGGTGAGTTTACTCCAAATCTAGTTTTTACTACAGTGAATTTAATAATTATCCATTAATTTCAACATAGAAAATTAAAAAGTACATCATGAAACATTATTTTGGGTAAAAATCTGAATTTTTTATCCGGGAAACTATTTTTAGAGGGTAAATCTATATTTTGGTTAAGAAATCTGGTAAAAAGTGATAATAGTGTAATTTTTATTTATTTGGCACTAGAGGATACGCGATTCGCATTGTTTTACAGAGAAGAATCCACCGACAGCTAAAAGCATGAAGAGACGTTTAGCTACATGTTCAGATAATTGCAAGGCGCAAGTTGGTGACCAAAGAATTTATGCGGCTCTTTGTGCTCTTAAGAAACCGACACCGGTCGACAATTTGATTCGTGACTGTTTTTGTTTAGCCCCAAAAACAAAACTTCAAGACACAGATGAAGAGGAATTGGAAGATGATGGGAATAACTACGAAGAAAATGACGACACTAGTACAAAAACTGTTAATCAATGCACGATTCCTTAAATAAATTTGTAAATAATAATTATTCGCACGAACATTTCTATTTTAGTAATATTTAAGTGCATAAAACCTATTTATCTGTACATGCGGTTCTAAAAATTGTCGTTTGTGCTACTAAACTGGTTAAAATCCTAAATAAATAAAATGCATCCTTGTTTAAACAAATACGAAGAATTCTGTTATTTGTTATTCAAGATAACTCAGGTATTTTACCACACATTTTTACAAAATAGTTCGTTTTCATTACATGAGCGAAAAATCAAATATTTTTATTGATAAACAATATGCACTGAATTTAGGAAGATAAGATAATTTAGGAAGATAAGATAAGATTAGGGTTACAGGATATTGTTGCAGTTTTCACAAATTACATGTTCAAATAAAAAAATTGACTATAATCAAATATATTATCATCACGAAGCAAATAATGAATATTGGATTTGAGAACCAGGATCGATTTTCATCTAAATCCAAATTATACTCGAGACTACAAGAACTCTTCCGAATGTACGGATCATCTGGAGAATCGTATCCTTCGCATTTTATTGCAAGTTTTCCAAACTTAAGGGTTCTGGGTAATTCTGCACGACATCTCCATGAATTTTCCCGAAATAAATGTCGTACTTGGAGGCATTGCACATATTCGAAAACGTAAACATGGCATCCAACAGTACCACCAGGGACACATCTTAATTGTGGGACGGGTTTTCGGCCTCTGGTCATATATCCACTGTAAAAAGTTAAAGTTCTGATGTTTTCAAACTTTACCCGTCCATTAGAATTCCAGCAGCTCCAGGATTGGTCAGAGAAAACGAGTACGGTTAAGATCGGAACGATTAATTTCGTTAGCATTGTAGTATTACTTAGAAAATTGGTGGTTAAGTCAATTCTTGCGTAAAATTCAGTTAAAAGTACGAAATCCAATAATTTTCTTTAATTCTGTGTAGTACCATTTTGAAAATAAATGCTAGGTTCTTGAATATCAATTTTTCAGTGTTAAATGTCAAAACTGTCTTAGCAACATCTCCGAGAGAAAAAATTACACCTACGAAATCTACGAAATATCCGAATACATGCTTTTAATGGGTTTTTTATGGTTAAGAATTTATTCTTAATTCAAATCACAGACCCTGTACATTCAGAACAAATACAAAATAACCAGTAAATGCCATTCCCATTACAAAGTTAATACAGAGAGAATACACAAGATCAAAGCTGGTGTAGCTATGTAATTCGGCTATAAGGTTGTCTCAAACGAAATTTTTAATTTAAAATTTCACTTTTTTCTTTTTGAAGCTTTTTGAAGGGAATTTAGTACCACGACGTATGGAATCAATAAAGTTATGAAAATCTAAAATAAATATTTTGAAAAAACAGAAACCTTGCGTTAAAATTCTTTTGCGTGAGACAACCTTATGCTTATAGAAAATACACCAGCCTTGGCACAGAGGTATGGACATGTACATGAAAAGGGTTAGTTCTCAGCACCTTTCTTTCGTGGCAGGGAGATCTACTTAATAACCGGTTTTGTTGATAAATTGAGACTCACTTTTCTTTCCGCTACCTTAAAATATTTATAGACGGAGATTTTTGAGTTGCTCTACTTAAATTCTACTTACCTTGCTTCCTGATGTAGATATTTACAGAAATTAGGAATAGTAGGTAACCTACATGCAATAATTCTCTACTTACACGGTAAGTATTAAGTATATTGCATGAATTTGAGAAGAAAAGGTATATTGAAATCCCGGGTGACCTGATTAACCCGAATTACAGTTAAATAAAGCTTATAAATACGACTTCTGTCCTAAATGCAATAAATAGTGAGCCACGAGGAATGCATTTCGCAGTATTTCAGTTATTCAGCAATTGAATTCATCAAAATGAGTTGGAAATTTTCTTCTCTTTTTATTACTATTCTTACAGTTTCTTCCTTTATTGGGAGAAGCAATGCTGATCCTCTTCAACCTGTGGCTGAAGTCCCTGATAAGAATTTGCAGAAAAGAATTCCTCCAGTAAGCCCAAAATTATTGGTTTTATTATTACTTTTCAATTTTTCGTAATATTTTTGTATTTTTATCTGTAATTTGATTGCAATTTAGAATTATACTGTAATCTAATAAATATTATTTACTAGAATCAATTTAAGTAGAGATTTTGTTACCAATTTTCTCATTTCCCACTCAAATTTTGAAAAAGGGTGGAAATATGAGAAATAATGAAGCCATTTTATAATTTCCCACCATAAAAATCGTATAAATGTTGAAATTAATAATTATTGTGTTAAAAATATTAAAAATAAGTTTACGAAAATGTTTTCCTTACAGCTTAGTTTGCAAAAAGACATGAACAATGACAGATGTGACGCTGCCGTTTGTGACAGTTCATGTAACGGTTATTGTACGAAATCACCTGTATGTGCTAAATACTCTCAAGACGAAATTGAAAACTATTCTGCAGATGCATACATTAAGCCGACAACAACTAATGCATCGGAATCACGAACATCAGAATCTCTAAAACGACAAAGTGACCCATACCTTCGCCACACTAAATGCTTATGCTCCAAAACTGCAAAGGTTTGTCCTCTTTTATTATTATCCTAATCCTGGGCAACTCTTGTATATAAATTGCAATGGAAAAAATTAAATGCGCTTCAAAAATTTACTTACATCAACTTATAATGCGCTTTGCTAATATTTAATTTAAGATTTTGTATTAAACTTGAATTAAATGCAATAAAAGTTGGGGCAAGGGTATACATCTAAAGGAAAAATTTAAACGCAACTCAAAAACAATCGGTTTGCCTCAAGAAAAACAATCGCTTTACTTCATATAAATACATTTAGCTAATAAATATTTATCCAGTCTCAAGAATCATTTCTCCGAACCAACAATATACGTTTGCCTGATGCTTTAATGCAATTTATTAATGCTTTAGTACATTTCCCTCATGTATAGTGAGGATTTTGTACTCTACTAGAGGTAAATGTACTAAAGTTAGCAAATTGCATTGAAATTCGAGGCAAAGGTATATTATCAGTTCGGAGTAATGATACTTGAGACTGGATAACTATTTATTAGATGAATGCATTAATATGATGTAAAGTGTTTACTTTTCTTGAGGTAAACCGATTATTTTTGGGGTACACTTAAATGTAATCCTTTATTTAATTCGGGGAAATGATAATTGAGGTTAGATTATTAATCACAAGGTAAACGTATTTATAAGAGACAAAGAAATTATTATTATGTTGAGGCAATTGTATTATTTTTGTGGTGTGTTTAAAGACAAACCTTTTATTTTACAATGTATACGTCTAGAGAGTGAAGAACTCTGTGTGCTACACTCACAGTAACCCCCCTCTAGACCCTAGCCAAGGAGGGGACCACTCACAGAAGAAGGCCTACGAAGAATGTCAATTGGAATGTTCCAGAAGTGTCGAACCATACACGACATTGAAAAGTGAAGACAAAAGTGTGGAATCAGATGCTGATTATTCCAAGATCTACGGGGCTTTGTGCGACACGAAGTGCAACGGACGGCTGCAGAGATATTGCTACTGCGTCAGTTTCACAGACCAACCCCACGGGTGGGGAAACCCAGGGTGGGGAGCAGAACTAGAAGGTTGGGGTGAAGAACTGGGGTGGGCAGCCCCCACGGAAACTGGAAACGGTTGGGGATCCCCTCCCTCCGGAGGCTGGACCCCCATTTCACCTCCCCCTGTAAATGGCTGGATCACGCCCCCAGTGGGATGGACCGCCCCGCCTGTGGGAGGAGTCGGCTGGACTCCGCCCACAACTGTACAAGTAGTAGCACCTGTTGTTCCCACCCCTGGTTGGAATCCTACCCCTATTTCTCCCATTTCCCCCCATCCAAGTGCTGGAAATGCTGGGTGGAATGCTGTTCCAAGTAGCAACGGATGGAATTCATCCCCTGGGTGGACTTCTCCCCCTGTTACAGTTCCTATTGGCTCCGGATGGACTCACAACACGAATAATGGATGGGGATGGGATGAACATCTACAAAAAAATCCCACCGGGCTCCCAGAAAATGTGGAACCAGTCCCAGAAGAAATTCCCCAACAAGTTCAACACACAATTCCAGCACATAATCCTCAAACCCATAATCCTTCTTCTTCTTCTGATGTTCCTCACAGTAGTAAACCTTCCAGAGTTCCGGAGAAAAATCCAGAGAAACTTCCTGGAAAAAACTCAACTAATGCTCCAAGACCTTCAGGGGGAAAACACCACAAACCAACACATACAATTTAAAATCCATTAGAATCTATTTATTCCTATTTATTTACATATTTATTATTCAGAATACTTGAATTTGGTTCAACATCCGGAATATTTCAATAAAATGTACTACAAAATACAAATTTCTAACAAATTAGTGATGATACACACAGAAATATCATCTTGGAAAACAAAAGTTTTTATAAAACAGCACAGAATATTTATTTACGTCATTTAACAAAGAATAATCTTGTGTTTAGACAATAGAAAAACTGAGGTTGGGAATTAAGACAGACGTATTTAGGAATTCGATGACATATTGCTCCAAGCCACACAATTCCTATTACCATATACGAATAAGATTCTGCTGTGCCCCTCAAATTGCATGTTTCTCACAACTCTCATTTTTACACTCATCTTTATCTGGAGGCAATTGTTGGTTTCCTAAATTACAGTCTACAAATCAAATCAAAAGTGTGCAAACATATTACCAGATAAATAACATAGGTGATCTAAATAAGAGATTTGTGTTTCTCAAGGAAATCTCTCTAAAACCGGTTCAACCTTAGTATTATTGTAATCTGCATAATGTTGATGGACGGAACAGAGTCGAAAGGGAATCCAAATACGGTCACACACACCAGACGCCTAATTTCGCGATTGGCACTCATGTTTCATCTTCACTTTTAATAATACCTACAGCAAGACAGATTAAATCACTTTCCTCATTAAAACATGATTCTCACAAACTCCTCAATTCTTAAGTCCTTTCATAAACTGTATATCACGAAAGCCATTTCGTTACAAATCACAGTTTCGAATTAATACAAAAATTGTTCGCAAAATGTTCCACATTTTTACTATTTTTTAATTTTTTACAAATTTTTACAAGTTTTAAGACTTTAGATACAAATTGGAAATTTGATGAATATTCCGTATAGATGCAAATTAATTTGTTTTTATGGAATAAATTAATGTTGGAGGATAAGTCGTTTTGGGACTTTCTTAGAAAACGTGGAGAAACTGTTCAGTATGATATTATTCAGAAAGAAATGTATTCCTAATTCATGTGAACTTGACAGGAATTCCTTAAAAATGCGTTTCTCATCATAATCTACATGTACTTCAGTGAGGAGACTACAAAGTATGTAAATTCCTTGCAAAGTCGAATTCGTACGCATATTTTAATTGCGTTTCGTGCAGGAAACAAGTCTCCTCTGAGAAAACTTCATTAATCTACGTAAAATTCCTTTATTTATTTTAAAATTTATTTTATTAGTGCATTATAATGCAGTTTGGAGGTTTATTCTTCTTTTTATTTGTAATTTTATCACTTTTTGATTTATTTTCTGTGGTAAATGGAAAGAAAGTGGATAGTTTAATTGTTTCTGGGAAGGATTCCAGGAAATCTAAGATAACAGAAGATTTTCAGAGTAGATTATCAAGGAACGATGGAAATCAGGGTGAAAAACGTTTGTTCACAGTGGGGATTCAAGCGATATTCAAGGATCTATTGGAAATTCACGACATTCTGAAAGAGTTTGCGATGATTTTCATCACGAGTGGAATTTGGGTTTTTGCTCTTCCGTTCTTCCTCATCATTCCATTGAAATTCGCTGCGATTAACTTTAAGGACTTCGTCGACGGGTTTTCTAGCAATAGAAGACCTGTTGATTCTTTGGGGAATCCAAGCAGAAATGACTATGCGGATAATTCTCCTCTTGGACCTCTCAATTTCTTTGGACTTCAATTCGGCGGAGACCCAGGACCAAATATTCCCGTCCCGGTTCCATCAAATCCTGACGTATTTCTTGATGATGAAATTACTGCGAGGATTTTGAAGAGCATATAATGCATTTCTGGCGCATTAAATGGTAATTATTCATTTAAATTACATTTCAGTAAAGAAAATATTTTAATTACACTTATTAATATTATTTAATTCACTTGAATGTGCAAAATAGGTCAACCCAATGTATTTTCTCAATGATTTCACACCATTGGAATTCCAAAAGATATCACCTCTTCGTAAAATCTTATTTATATTTAAATCTTGTATTTATTTAAAATCTAGTTTATATTTAAGTAGTATTTATTTTGAAATGCAATATCTGATGAACCTAATGTCATATTTCTGTGAAGATTTAAAGTTACACTTTGAAAATGGCTTACATATTTTGGATATTTTTGTAACAATATTTATTTAAGTACTAAATTACAAATTCTAGAAGAAAAGAAACAAAAATGTATTTCTAAAATAACTTGGAATAAATAAATAAATGTGTAATTTAGGAAAAGTGGTAATAGGACATTTGCAACTTTGAAATTTCTACTTTTTGCGGTATGTTTTGCCCAAGAGAGCAAGATAAGCTATAATTCTGTATCCAATGAGAAGACCAACGAGAGCTAACAGATCCACCGTTTTGTTATCCTGCAAATTACACAGAAAAACGTTAAAGTAATAAAAATTGGTCATTAAGCATTTTTTTATAAAGAAAATTTATTTTATATAAGGTACCTTTTCGTAATTAAATCTGTCAAGAACTGCATCTCCATCGGTGACGCAAACGGAGGTTTGGTTCTCTGCTCGGTTGCATTCGATACTTACATCATCCCATTGGTTTATATTCATTGCTTCATTAGAATACATGAACCAGGAAAAGTATTTCAGCCAAACCAAATACACTGGGATAGAACTGCATGAGAACAAATAAAATAGAAAATCATAGAAAATTATACAAAATCATCGAAAACTAAGGGAAATCATACAAAATCATCGAAAACTAAGGGAAATCATACAAAATCATAGAAAACTACAGGATATCATACAAAATCATGCAAAACTAAAGGAAATCATACAAAATCATAGAAAACTATAGGATATCACACAAAATCATAGAACGCTAAAGAAAATGATACAAAATCATAGAAAACTAAAGAAAATGATACAAAATCATAGAAAACTAAAGAAAATGATACAAAATCATAGAAAACTAAAGAAAATGATACAAAATCATAGAAAACTAAAGAAAATGATACAAAATCATAGAAAACTAAAGAAAATGATACAAAATGATACAAAACTAAAGGAAATCATACAAAATCATAGAAAGCTAAAGAAAATGATACAAAGTCATAGAAAACTAAAGGAAATCATAGAAATTCATAGAAAATTAAAGGAAATCTTACAAAAGCTTAGAAAACTAAAAGAAATCATAGAAATTCATAGAAAACCAAAGGTGATCATTAAAAAATCATATAAAACTAAAGGAAGTCATACAAAATCATAGAAAACTAAGGAGAATCATGGAAAACTAAGGAGAATCATGGAAAACTAAGGAAAATCATAGAAAACTAAGGAAAATCATAGAAAACTAAGGAAAATCATAGAAAATCATGTAAAATCATTACAATTTCTTGTAAATTTGAAAAAACTGCAATAATTCCATGTTTTAGTGCACTTACTCTTTGTTTAGAAAGAATCCACCGAAAAGCATAAAGGGAATCACACAGGCTGGAGCAATGGCCAGAGCTATTGTCACATTGGAACTTATACAAGAAATCATATAACCTATAACACACATCAAAAAAATGACTTAATTACCAAATATTGCATAAATACAGCTAAATGATATGTAAATCCATTATAAAAATAAAAAATATATAAAACAGTAAACTAGAGAAACATAATTATGACTTCTGTTGTTAAGTACCAAAAGAACAAGAAATATTTGCGACGAGAACGCAAATGACACATGCCCAGATAAATACTTCCGCTTTTCCATTAAGTCCAATCATAAAGTAACAAACGGCTAAGAAAATCAGAGGAGATGCGACAAAAATTCCCAATTCCGCAAGCATTTTTGCTAAGAAGTACACATCAGTCCTATACATCCCATTGTAATGTTCTCGAAGAAACACGGGTAATTCGGCACAGAAAACCTGCCAAAATATTAATACAAAATCCTCAATATAATATTAATAAAGTATATAACATAGAAGTTGAATTTTTTGACAAAAAAATTGTTTTTACTCTGACACAATCGAAAAAATGTTCGAAAAATCAAATTTATGAGGGTAACAAATTAATTTCAGGGTATTATTAATATTAAAACAGTCATAATTGAAAGATTAGGCTTACGTTGATAACTGCGAATAAGTTTTGCATTGTCAAGTTAATGAGAATTAGGAAAATGGCTCCGTGGATATTCATAACACCTTCTTGGTCTAAAGTTTGATCCCAAAATATAACTCCAACCAACAGCGATATTACCTAGAGAATTTGAAATTGGAATTTAGGAACAAAAAAGACAAAAAATCTAAAGGGAATTTGAAAATTTGTGTACCAGAGTTTGTATGACCCGAATTTTAATAAGAACAGAATCTTTAATAACGGACAACCATGATCGCCACAGTAAAGCTCGAAATTGTGCCACCCAAGACGCTTTGTAAACAGATGACTTCTTTGACTTTGGAGCTAGGACACCGGAAAACGAATTCTTATGACCTTGTGGTGCCTGTTCAAAAATAATTCAAATTGCTTTACAAAATTCAAAGAAAATTTAAAAAATAATTCAAATTGCCATAAAAAGTTCAAAGAAAATTCAAAAAATAATTTAAATTGCCATAAAAATTCAAAAAATACTTCAAAAATATTTCTGAAATTATTTTTTTGAAATCATTCCTGATTTTTCATTTTACAGTATATAATGCATGACTTACTTTGTCCATATCTAGTTCTCGGTTTTCATAAGCGTCGCAAATGGCACGAACTTTTTCTCTGCACTGTTCCTCCAGTCCAGGTTGGACTGCGAGTGTTTGGATGAAGAAATCGGAAGGGTTGTAATTCGCCGGGCATGGATATTTCTGTCTAAAAAAATTGTTTTTATTTCAAAAGTGATTATTACAATTATATTGAAAAAAAAAACTAAACTTACTGCTCGAAAAATGTTAAGGCATCTTTTGGGTCGCCCAAAAAGGCAGTTCGTCCTTCAGCCATTAAAAGTATCCTGTTGAATTTCTCGTAAACTTCAGAAGAAGCTATAAATATTAAAAACACTTTTTAAGAACAAGTCCAGCAAATAATCTAGTATAAAATAAATAATTGCTCTAAAAATCAATTTACGCTGATGTATGGTGCAAACAATGGTTTTCCCTTTTTTCGCCATTTCATGCAGAACTGTAATTACGTTTTCTGCCATAAAAGAATCAAGACCTGAAGTTGGTTCATCGCAAAACATAAGTGGGGGATCTGTCAGCACCTTTGTAAATCAACAGTCACCAAAAATACACACTTTATCGAAAAGTTACCAAAAATATAAGTTTTTATGGAAAAATTGTCAAAAGAGTAATTTTTTTACTGAAATTCCCTCAAAAAGTATAACTTTTTAATGAAATTCCCTCAAAAAGTATAACTTTTTAATGAAATCTCCTCAAAAGTATAACTTTTTAATGAAATCACCTCAAAAAGTATAGCATTTTAATAAAATTCCCTCAAAAAGTATAAGTTTTTAATGAAACCTTCTCAAAAAGTATAACCTTTTAATGAAATTCCCTCAAAAAGTATAACCTTTTAGTGAAATACTCTCAAAAATTATAATATTTTAATGAAACCCCCTCAAAAATTATAATGTCTTAATGAAACCCCCTCAAAAATTATAATACCTTAATGAAATCCCCTCAAAAAGTTTAATTTTACATTGAAAAATCGTCAAAAATATAATTTTTTAAAACGAAATTTTTAATTACGATTTAATTATATTCTTACCTCTGAAGCAAAAGCAAGTCTCTTCATTTCTCCACCAGAGATTCCTTTGAATCTTCCAGGAGCTCCGATAATTGTGTCTGAACATTTAGAAAGCCCCAACTAAATAGCATAATTTAGATTTAAAATCTTAGTATTGACTAATTTCTCATACTCATTGCGTAAATTAATATATTACCTCCTTGATAACTTCTTCCACACGAATCATTCTTTGTTTGTATGGAATATGTCTGTGCATGCGAACCAAAGCTTGAAAAATTAAATGTTCTCTCACAGTAAGAGCCCCGATGAACAAATCATCCTGTTGGACATATGCGGATATTGAAGTGAGTCTTTCTGGGGTCACAGGAACTCCATTAACAAAGATTTCTCCACTCGGCCGAAGTTTTCCAATGTTTCGGAAGGTCAATAAATTTAGTAATGTGGTTTTCCCTGCTCCACTAGCTCCCATCAACTATTTCAACAATTAACTCATGAATTTATAACTTCTGCCTTATTTATACTCAATTAGCATATGAAATAGGATAACAAGTGAGAAAATTTCCTAACAGCAAGCAATTCTCCAGGACGCACGCTTCCAGTAACTAAAAACGCAAAAAAGAAGACATACTTCATTGGAATTTAGTTTAATAAAATCATAATTAATGAATTTTGGAATAATTACCATTTTTTAATATTTGCTTTGAGACAGTTTTTTTAGATTTGCCAAAACAACCAGATTTTCCGCCTTCAGCATCGGCGTTTTTTGCATTTTCCCCAACTGGAGGACCAACCCAGCAATTAATATCCCTCCAACTGTAAGTGATCGACTCCAACTTATTCTCGCCTTTGAAATTCGTAACCGCCGACGAACTGGAGATTTGCTGTGGAGGGATATCAACGGACACATCTTCACGAGATGGTGAAAAGCCTTCATTTGTAATTCCCTGATGAATACATAATAAATTACGTAATAAATTACACAAATATTTAAGGATCAATTAGGAAAATTAAAATTTTCATTTAAAAAGCTGAGATTTCAATTTTTAAAATAAAAAATCAGTAAGCTTAAGTACTTTAATACAATTATTTAATAAAAATAATATTTTTTTGTTATTATTGAGGTATAATATTTTTAATATATTTTGTTACATTTGACCCTTTGGACCCTTTTTCTGTAGATGCAGCCATCGTCTTCAGTTACTTTCCGGTCTCGTACTCTAAAACTTTTGTTTGGAATGCTGTGTTTCTGTATAGCATGCATATATTTATTATTACAAAAATCTTGTGATATTGTCAGGCGGTCGGAGCCTTATCAATATCGGCTGTTGCTGATTAGATTACGGCATGAAATAATGCATTCTGCATGCATATTACGCAAATGTAGATAACCAAGTCACATATGTAATGTGAATTAAGTATAGCGGGATGATTACACCATGGGTTTACCTACACTGTACGAAGTTTCACAATAATAGGAGGGATTTTGTTTGATTGATTATCATTATCACTAATTCGTTATATACAAAATATGATGGCAAAACTTATAATATGGGAACAATAAAATTATCCTTATAAATATTGCCTGTTATTTCAATGCCAATGCCAAGTAATTACATTAACGTACCTGAATTCTATTGAAGTAAACGAAGTTAACAATTTTTAGTTAAAATAATTTTTTATGCATACTATAATTATCATTTATATACAGCATTTCATAAATTTATGGCAAATATCTTCATTAGTAGACAAATATCTTTATTCTGGAGGTAAAATGCTAGAATTGCGAAAGGAATAGTTTTTGTTCCATATGTATTGTTTTCACAACTTAAAATTTCTCACATGATGAGAACTAATCGCTTTATTACTATTATTGCCATTCAGCTTATCTATATCCCTTTGAAGCGAAGTTGTGGCTGTAAACGAGTTTTTTATCTTAAACTATATATCTATATATGTAGTTATATGTAAACCATTATTATTACTAACAGTATAATCAGGGAAACTGAAGTTAACAATGGAATGCAAATGATTACGTAATTATTACATGTAGATGCTTCATTTATAAACAAAATGGTACTCTAGGTAGATCAGAGGAGGATGGAGGAGTACATATATTATAATCAAAAGATACTCAAAAAAGAATTAAATCACAAAAATATTAAATTCCCATTATAAAATTTGTTTTTCTATGCTGGAAAGGACATTTTATTATGAGAAATGATTATTCTTGTATTGGGTGACGATTCTAATGGTAAAATTGAATTTTTATGGTAAATTGGTAATTCTAATGGAGAATTCGCGATGGGTGATGAAAATGTGATTATTTTTATGGGTGGTTAAACACAAACACAATCCATAAATAAATAATACGATTACTTCTGATAACTTGCTATTTTCTATTTATGCATCTATTTTATCTACTAGCAAATGTACTGGAACTGGAAAAAAGTGACCTGGAAACACTGGACAGTTGGTCTTAATGAAAAATGTCTACAAAAAGATTGTTTTATTATTTGGAAGAACAATTATTAAGGTTTTTCTTTGAAAAACGGTATTTCGAGCGAACTTTATTTTGTTTTAACGTTTTCAGTATTTACTTTACATTAAAGCAAGTTCTTTGGAAACGGTACCCAGATTTTGAAATGTTTTTGCAGCAGCTTCACTATAACTGAGTAACATGTACGGAAGATTGTGTTTTTTGGCGAGAGCCTTGACTCTGTCTCGGCACAATTTATTTTTGAACTGAGGCATAGTTGGAAATAAGTGGTGTTCGATTTGGTAATTCAAGTTGCCCATCCAGAAGTCGACCCACCAGGAAGAACGGACATTTGCAGTGTGGCACAAGGAATACTCCACCCAATGGGTCGGTTCGTCAGTCACAGGCAAATGAGTGTGGGACAAAGTAAAATTTCCCAATAGATACAGAGATGTGAAAAATATCCCAACTAAATAAGCCGGTAGACTAATTTGAACAATTTTGAATGTGAAAACGAAATGCATTGCCATGCAGAACAAATCAAAATATTTCTTCTTCCGAAGACAATATCGAGGATGCAAGAAAAACTTCCAGAATAGTCCAACCAAAAATGTGTCAACTGTCAGGAACAACCATTTCTGGAAATTAAAAGAATTTTTATCATTAATTTCGTAAAAATATACTGTTTAATGAAAAAAATCGTAATTTTTCCATAAGAATAATCAATTTATCATAAAAATATTTTTTTACCATAATAATCGTTACTCAATATAAGGATAATTATTTTCCCATCAGTAAAATTGATGTATTAGGTAGAATGACGACTTTTGATTATGGAAAACTGATTATTTTTATGGTAGAATAATTACCGACGATAGATTTACCTGATTTTGTAGAAAAAATCCTTTTCCTTCCTGAGGAGTTTTAACAACTCTGTGATTAAAGGCTACAAGAGGTAACGTTCTTAAGTCAATATCATGTTTTATATGTTGTGGCATTGCATGGTGTCTGGAATGTTGATAAACCCAATAGGAACCAGATAATCCGGAAAGAACACCTTTATAATTAGTTCATAAAATCTTTAAAATAAAATAATATTTAGTATGCAATAATTTATTTAGAAACTCGAAAACTTCAGAAATACCGTAAACGCAGATTTCAATAAATCGATCCACTTTTGGAATTCCTGTTAGAGAATTATGACCGCTTTCATGGCCAATCCAACCAGAACGTCCTAGTGCTAATGCTGAGAGACATACCCCAAAAAACCTCACCGTTCCATTTTCTGGCGAAAGATGATAAAAATACGCACCGAGGGAATATATCGCAAATATTTCAAAAAGTCTTAAAAAGACATGAAAGTAATCTGGCTTAAACAGCCCTTCGTCTTGTAACTGCTGATACAGTTCTAAGAAGTCCTTGGTCAAAGCCTTATTTCTCTGCGTTTTCTCCGAGTCAATGTCCACTGGGAATATAAAAGACAATAATTTATTCCACCATAAATATAATTAGCTTTCCGTAAAGAAAAATCGTTTTTTCTTCCGTAAGAATAACCAATTTCTACAAAAATATTACTTTACCATAAGAATCCGCATTCAATACAAGAAAAATTTTTTTCCCTCATATTATATGGATTTTCCCTCATATTATGTGGTTTTCCTCATATTATGTGGCTTTTTCCTCATATTATGTGGCTTCTTCCTCATATTATGTGGTTTTCCTCATATTATGTGGCTTTTCCTCATATTATGTGGCTTTTTCCTCATATTATGTGGCTTTTCCTCATATTATGTGGCTTTTCCTCATATTATGTGGCCTTTTCCTCAAATTATGTGGCCTTTTCCTCATATTATGTGGCTTTTTCCTCATATTATGTGGCTTTTTCCATATTATGTGGCTTCCTCATATTATGTGGCTTTTTCCTCATATTATGTGGCTTTTCCTAATATTATGTGGCTTTTTCCTCATATTATGTGGCTTTTTCCTCATATTATGTGGCTTTTCCTCATATTATGTGGCTTCTTCCTCATATTATGTGGCTTTTTCCTCATATTATGTGGCTTTTCCTCATATTATGTGGCTTCTTCCTCATATTATGTGGCTTTTCCTCATATTATGTGGCTTTTTCCTCATATTATGTGGCTTTTTCCTCATATTATGTGGCTTTTCCTCATATTATGTGGCTTTTCCTCATATTATGTGGCTTCTTCCTCATATTATGTGGCTTTTTCCTCATATTATGTGGCTTTTCCTCATATTATGTGGCTTCTTCCTCATATTATGTGGCTTTTCCTCAATTTTTTGGGTTGACGACCTTTTTGGCAAAACCCCGTTTGGCAAGTCCCGATTGGCAAAAAAGGGAGCGACCCGTTTGGCAAAAGTTGTGAAATAATTTTTTCAAAATCCCATTTTGCCAAACGGGTCGTGTGTGCGACCCGTTTGGCAAAATGTAGTAATAATATAGTAATGCAGCACGTAATAAACCATTACAAAACGGCTATATCACAGTAGTGCAACCGTAATATTTTTAATTTATTTTAAAAAATATAAATTATTTCAAATTATTTAAAAAAGTTTGAAAATATTTCAAATTATTCAAAAATGTTTGAATTTATTTAAATTTATTCAAAAGACGGGTCATCAGCCAAGACTACGACATATAGTTGTCGTCAGTACAGACTACGACATATAGTTGTCGTCAGTACAGACTACGACATATAGTTGTCGTCAGTACAGACTACGACATATAGTTGTCGTCAGTACAGACTACGACACATACCACAACATACACACAACATCCAATCAGAGTTGGGATAATCTAGATTACGGATTAACGGATTATTAATCCGATTACGGATTAATTAATCCACAATCCGTAATCCACAAATATTTATTGTTTTGATTAATCCATAATCCGTAATCCCATTTTTTGTGTACATAGAAAGTAATCCTTAATCCGTAATCCCGCATCCAGCAATAATCTTTCAATCGGATTAAAATTGGGATTAAAATTAGGGATTACAGTTGACATTGCTTGCAACTACCTAACACTCGCACAAATTCCCCGCGTAGGGTATGAATACGCGATTTTACTGTTGACAATTGAATTGATAAACGTTGCTGCTCTTGATTTGTGAATATGCATCCTACCCGTATCATAATAGCTCAATAATTTGTGATTTTGGGACCTCAATTCACTGACATAACTATAACCGCCATTGATTGTTGCCCATCTTTTCTTTCGTCATATCCGTGGACATTAACAACACACCAACCCCAGTCAAGAATACATATTATGCCAAGAACTGCATTAGTAATTTTGAAAGTTAACTTAATATTTAAGTTAGCTCTTCAAACTTACACTGAATTGATTTAGACAACGCAAAAGTTGTACTTATAGCAAAATTCTTTGCGTTTGTTATATTTATTTCCAATTTAATTATTTAATTAAATTGCAGTGAAATATGATTTATTTCCATTTTAATCCATAATCACCTAATTAATCCGGATTAATTAATCCCTAATCCGTAATCCCAATGCTGAACTAGAATCATTTTAATCCGTAATCCGTAATCCCAATCCAGGAACTCAATCCGTAATCCGTAATTCTAATCCCGAATTAAATCAATTTAATCCGTAATCCTTAATCCCAACCTCAAAATCGATTAATCACCCAACTCTGCATCCAATACATAACATACGTATAGTACGAACAGTTTAGCCTTCCCCTTTAAGGGGAAGGTCACCCAATTTTGCTCATTTTCGAACCTGTCCATAAGGAGAACCTATATTTTCATAATTTGAAAACAGATTCCAAAAAAGTTTAGCTGTTCTTGAGTTACAGTGCTATCTCACTGACTAACTAACTAACTAACAAACTGACTAACTGACTGACTAACTGACTCACAGACAGACAGCCCAATCGCATACAGTAGTTGCACTACTGAATAACGTAATAGGCATCAGAGTCGACAGTGGGCGATTGCCTTATAAACAAAGGGCTAAACATGTAAACTTAACAACAGAGTATAAAAAACTGTCAGAAATTACGAGAAAAAATGCATGTTTATTTCTAAATTCTAAAGAGTACTTAATACTTGCCCACAATTTGAAGTGAACTGATTGTCTTTTGACTACACCCTGCTTGAAGTCAACTATTATCAGTACTACACATGACAATACATACTACTTTTTACTGCTAGCAATACATAAAGCTTATAGCAGTAATTTGATTTCACATTTTGCCAAACGGGCCACCGTTTTGGCCTGTTTGGCAAAACTAAGGTCATGACAACTTTTGCCAAACGGGTCGTCCACTTCTTGGGAACCCGTTTTTGCCAAACGGGGTTTTGCCAAAAAGGTAGTGATTCAATTTTTTGAGTATTATTGACATTATAGTTTTCATTAACCATATATTATTTTGTTCTTACATTCTTCCTCAGTCGCTGGACGTCTTGGCAATGATTTCAGGATGTTCATTACTTTCTTTGTGGACCTCTGATGTAATTGCTGAACAGCATGAGTTGAATCTTCTCCAGAGGAAGTGAACATTTCGATGATCCTTCCTCCTGGATGTCTCTGAATCCACTTTGTAACATCGTAGTACATTCCATCGTAGAGCAATTCCTTTTTCACTTCCATTTCGAAAACTTTTACCAAAACTTTTATTTGTAACTGCACATGCTAGACAGTAACATACAATGTTACCGTCTGGTAACTGGTATACGACTGGGGTCGGTAATTTTTAAAACATATAGCTCTTGTTACAGTTTGATCAAATTGAGTAACCGTGTGAATGCACGGGATAACCAGTTTAATCATCTTAAGACAATTTTAAGACAACAAATTGTTGCATAATACTATTATTGCTTAAGAGTCGGGAAATGATTTCCCGACGGCCAACCTTTTTAATGTTAAGTTACAAATACAGCACTGGAAAACTATGCAATTCATCAGTAACCAAATTCCCTGTCATTATAATGTATCACCGAAGACACCTGTTACCGTTTACAATATCTAGGTTACTCAGAAATAAAATCCAAGATCATTTCCCAAAGATAAATTGATGAAATTGAGATTTAATAACATTTATACAGTTTTTAAATATGAGGTACCTAATCGTATTCCTAAATGTAGCACAAATTGATACTTAAGTAAAAGAGAAAAGCAAACTCATTCTTTTGATCGAAAGAAATTAGTACATTTACATTTTCAGGATGGCCATTGTGTAATTCTGTCCCAACTCGTGAGCGATAAATTATTATAGTTCTCAAAACGTGAAGACTCGCAAATTTCACTACGGAGCGTATTCCGTAATGCATAAAAACTCATATTCCTCAATAAGATACTTAGAAGTTTCTGTTCTCCAGGGATATTCCGACTACAATGTTTTTTACACTATAATGCATTAGAATTATTGCAAAACTTTTATTTTGACTTGTTTGCTCTCCTTTATATTAAGTTGTAAAATATGTAGGGTTTGTTTATTTCTTGCTGATATGGCCAATTGCATTTACAACTATACGTTACAGTAGAACTACTTAAGAAAAGAACTTAATTGTAACTATTATCATTAACATCATTGCAATAATGTCTTCGTGACGTGGTATTACCGGTTAACCTGTTTTAAGGTATTCCCCAAGAATTATGCACAGTATAGCAGTGCTGGGCACCGTAAAACTCGGCCGGCCAATTGACGTCACTAATTGAAATTTTCAGGCCGCGGCCGGCCCGGCCACTAGCAAAGTAATGGCCGGCCGGCCTTCGGCCGGCCAGTAATTGCTACAAAAAAAAATTCGGCCGGCCTTCGGCCGGACAGTAATTGCTGCAAAAAAATTCGGCCGGACAGTAGTTCATGCATAAAAATTTCGGCCGGCCATCGGCCACCTACGAAATCGTACGCAAAATTTCGGCCGGCCTTCGGCCGGCAAGTAGGTCGTACAAAAAAATCCAGCCGGCCTTCGGCCATCTTTGAACTGCTACGAAAAAATTCGGCCGGCCTTCGGCCGGCAAGTAGTTTATAGAAAAAAAATCGGCCGGCCCTCGGCCATCTTTGAATTCCTACGAAAAAATTCGGCCGGCCTTCGGCCAACCTTTAACAGCTACGTTAAATTTCGGCCGGCCTTCGGCCATTTTGATGTTTCCTGATCCTGATTATTCACAACGAAAGTGGTGTATGCAATAATAGGGTTGAATAGGTCTTGTGCCTTTTATTCTCTAATTTACTAATAAGAATGAGGGAAATATTCACAAAAATTAAAAAATAATTGACTTTACCTATATAATGGTTATCTGTCCGACTGATGCATGTATATTACAATTACGACTAAGCGAAAGAAAAATGTTACCAAGTTACCGTATATACCGAATTATGCCCCCTCTGATATTAGGAGCTTCTTAACCTTAGGTATTACGGTGTTATTGTGTTATTATGGTAAAACGTGCTTCGCGCAATGAAACACGAATTAATGTTTTTACAGAAATCTATTCAAAACATCTGAATTTATTTGAATTTATTCCAAAGGGTCTGAATTTATTCGAATTTATTTACATTTATTAAAATAAGTGTGAATTTATTCGAATTTATTTACATTTATTAAAATAAATGTGAATTTATTCGAATTTATTTACATTTATTAAAATAAATGTGAATTTATTCGAATTTATTTACATTTATTAAAATAAATGTGAATTTATTTGAATTTATTTTCATGACATATAGTGGTCACCACCACCAGTGCAGACTACGACATATAGTGGTCACCAGTGCAGACTGTGACATATAGTGGTCACCAGTACAGACTATGACATATAGTGGTCACCAGTGCAGACTGTGACATATAGTGGTCACCAGTACAGACTATGACATATAGTGGTCACCAGTGCAGACTGTGACATATAGTGGTCACCAGTACAGACTATGACATATAGTGGTCACCAGTACAGACTGTGACATATAGTCGTCACCAGGACAGACTATGACATATAGTGGTCATCTGTGCAAACTGTGACATATAGTGGTCACCACTGCATAATACGACATATAAGGTTTTACCGATTGACCCCATTTTTAAAAGGGAACCTACACTTAGTCCCTAGAAGAGGCACAGACTGATGATGACTTCTGTTCCGCAGTTAATATTAATTAAACGCGGGGTAAATGCCCACAAATATTAGGCATTGATTCGAGTGAAAAAATTCTGCCAACCTTCGGACACATATGACATATATGCTACGAAAAATTTCGGCCGACCTTCGGCCACCTTTAAGATGCTACGAAAAATTTCGGCCGGCCATCGGCCACCTTTAAGATGCTACGAAAAATTTCGGCCGGCCATCGGCCACCTATGAAATGCTACTAAAAATTTCGGCCGGCCTTCGGCCACCTTTAAGATGCTACGAAAAATTTCGGCCGGCCATCGGCCACCTTTAAGATGCTACGAAAAATTTCGGCCGGCCATCGGCCACCCGGAATGTAGTTCGTGCAAAAATAATCGGCCGGCCCTCGGCCATCTCTGAACTGCTACGAAAAATTTCGGCCAGCCCTCGGCCATCTCTGAACTGCTACGACAAATTTCGGCCGGCCCTCGGCCATCTCTGAACTGCTACGAAAAATTTCGGCCGGCCTTCGGCCAAAATCTTGAGATTCTATTAAAATTTCGGCCGGCCTTCGGCCGGCCATTTTCCAAAAATCCTGTGGCCGACCCTGGCCGGCCAGAAATTCGGCCATTTTCTGGCCGGCCGGTGCCCAGCACTGCAGTATAGGTCATAATTAGGGTAAAAATATGAAAATGCAATCTTCCATTATTACAAATCTCCAATTCCCACCCAAAATATAGTCTTCCTTAATCAAATCCAAAAATATGAAACAAATAATATTAAATTGGCATTTTGTAACAGTATTATGGTTTAAAATTCAAATTACCCTTTAATAAAAATAATTTATTGAAATCTATTAGGAACTCTGGAAAATAGAAATAGAACGTCTTTATTTCAACGTTTAGTAACACTATTAGCATATCTGAAAGTATAACATTGTATTTCATAGATAATATTGTGGGAGATTACCTATGTACAGTTTTTCAATTAAAAAATATCGTAAGATTATCTGATGGATTTTTACATAATCGAAATTCCTCTGCAACTTAATAAAGAAAACACAAATGATTTGTATTTTAAGTTAGCATGACTTAATTAATCTTTAAAATAAATACAAATAGGCTGTGTAAAGTAATACCTTGCTTCTCAACTTATTACGCAATATTATTTCATAACGTTTTAAAATTCTCACGCTATGCAATGTATCTCATCAATATTCTTTGGACAACTATATAACCTCTGCTAAACTGCAACTAATACTTATGATGACTATCTGGTACAATCAGTCATAGAATATAAATCTACATTTGCTCAAGTATAGTGAGGATTTTGTACTTTACTTGAAAAAAGAGAGTAAAAAATACGAAAATTGCGTAAAATCTGAGGTAAAGCTACTTAATCATTTCCGAGTTAAGATACTGGAGACTGGATAAATATTTATTAGATAAATGTATTTATATGAGGTAAAGTAATGGAGGCAAACCAATTATTTTTGAGTTACGCGTAAATACAAGCTTCTTAAATTATGCTGATGCTTAATTTATCTACTAGCAAATGTTCGAAATAAATTTGTGGGCATAAAACTGAAAAAAGTTTATTTTGAAGACATAAAAGTAGAATTTAATTATTTCGAAGAATTTGTAAATTCTGCTTTTCTTTGAAAGACGCTATTTATTTGGAAGGAACTTTAAATATATTAATTTTTCAGTATTACTTTACGCTAAAGCAAGTTCTTTGGAAACCGCTTCCATATTTTCAAATGTTTTTGCAACAGCTTCACTATAACTGAGTAAAGTGTACGGGAGATTGTGTTTTTTGGCGAGAGCTTTGACCCAGTCTCGGCATAATTTATTCTTGAACTGAGGCATGGTTGGGAATAAGTGGTGTTCGATTTGGTAACTCAAATTGCCCATCCAGTAATCGACCCACCATGAAGAACGAACATTTGCAGGTTGACACAAGGAATACTCCACCCAATGGGTCGGTTCTTCAACAATGGGAAAATGGGTGTGGTTCAAAGTAAAGTTTCCGAATAGATACATTGATGTTAAGAAAATCCCAGCAAAATATGCCCACAGATCAATTTGAAGAACTTTGTATGAGAAAACGAAATGCATTGCCATGCTGAACAAATCAATGTATTTCTTCTTGTGGAGACAATATCGGGGATGCAAGAAAAACTTCCAGGCAAGTCCAATCAAAAATGTGTCAATTGGTAGGTACAACCATTTCTAAAAATAATCAAATTGTAATTATTATTTTAGAAAGAATAACCTGTTTAATGAAAAAATTATAGAATGCGCCACACTAATATTATTTTTCCGAATCTTCATTATATATGTATATATATAATTGTGCACGCCGACTAAATCGTGGGTATGAGCAGTTGTGGTTTTGGCGGCGATAGACAGAACGCGATCGGAGAGCAGACGAGTTCGTTCGATTTTCTTACAGTGAATTTAATATCATTTTTTCTTTTGTAAAATTAACCTAAATTTCAGTATTATTTGCTATTTGTAGTAATAAATTAAACTACAATTTAAATTATATACTGAAACCCTAACTGCCACTTATTTTGGTCTTGCATTGTCAGCATTTGGCCGTTTAGCCAGGGACAGTACACAGAATAGGCACATTAGGGAGACCGTTGACATCCGACAATACCCCTCACATCTCAGCTATCGAAAAGTGGCAACAGGAGCTTACGGGAGCAATATAGCCCGTCACAATAATGATTTATGATATATTATATATAGATTTGGTTTGCATTTAACCAATTCACCAAAATGGCCATTTTTCCATAAAAATCGTTATTTTTTCATAAAAATCGTAATTTTTTCATAAAAATCGTAATTTTTTCATAAAAATCGTAATTTTTTCATAAAAATCGTAATTTTTTCATAAAAATCGTAATTTTTTCATAAAAATCGTAATTTTTTCATAAAAATCGTAATTTTTTCATAAAAATCGTAATTTTTTCATAAAAATCGTAATTTTTTCATAAAAATCGTCATTTTTTCATAAAAATCGTCATTTTTTCATAAAAATCGTAATTTTTTCATAAAAATCGTAATTTTTTCATAAAAATCGTAATTTTTTCATAAAAATCGTCATTTTTTCATAAAAATCGTCATTTTTTCATAAAAATCGTCATTTTTTCATAAAAATCGTAATTTTTTCATAAAAATCGTCATTTTTTCATAAAAATCGTCATTTTTTCATAAAAATCGTCATTTTTTCATAAAAATCGTCATTTTTTCATAAAAATCGTAATTTTTTCATAAAAATCGTCATTTTTTCATAAAAATCGTCATTTTTTCATATTCATAAAAATCGTCATTTTTTCATAAAAATCGTCATTTTTTCATAAAAATCGTCATTTTTTCATAAAAATCGTCATTTTTTCATAAAAATCGTCATTTTTTCATAAAAATCGTCATTTTTTCATAAAAATCGTCATTTTTTCATAAAAATCGTCATTTTTTCATAAAAATCGTAATTTTTTCATAAAAATCGTAATTTTTTCATAAAAATCGTAATTTTTCATAAAATCGTCATTTTTTCATAAAATCGTCATTTTTCATAAAAATCGTCATTTTTTCATAAAAATCGTCTTTTTTTCATATAAATCGTCATTTTTTCATAAAAATCGTAATTTTTTCATAAAAATCGTCATTTTTTCATAAAAATCGTCATTTTTTCATAAAAATCGTAATTTTTTCATAAAAATCGTCATTTTTTCATAAAAATCGTAATTTTTTCATAAAAATCGTCATTTTTTCATAAAAATCGTCATTTTTTCATAAAAATCGTCATTTTTTCATAAAAATCGTCATTTTTTCTTAAAAGTAGTAGTTTTTTCCTAAAAGTAGTAATTTTTTCTTAAAAACCGTAATTTTTTAATAAAAATCGTCATTTTTTCATAAAAATTGTCATTTCTTCATAAAAATTGTAATTTTTCTTAAAAGTAGTAGTTTTTTCCTAAAAATAGTAATTTTTCCTGAAAAATCGTAATTTTTTCATAAAAATTGTCATAAAAATCGTCATCTTTTAAATAAAAATCGACATTTTACCCTAAAAGTCGTCATTTTTCCATACAAATAATCCATATATTCTTTATAGAACTGTTATTTTACCATAAGAATCGTCCCTCAACACAAGAATAACATTTTCCCATAAGTAAAATGACTTTTTCCACATATTGGGTAAGTGGACGAATTTTGATAATGGAAAACTTAATATTTTTATGGTGGAATAAAATTACCGACGAATTTACCTGATATTGTATAAAAAATCCTTTTCCTTCCTGCGGAGTTTTAGCAACTTTACGATTGAAGGCTAACAGAGGCAACGTTTGCAAATCGACATCATGGTTAATATGCTGTGGCATTGCATGGTGTCTGGAATGTTGATAAACCCAATAGATCTGGGAGTTATTTGAGCACCTGCAGGTGCTCAAATAACCCTCGGAGTTATTTGAGCACCCCCTTGAAAAACTCAGCACGTGCTCAAATAACTCCCGGAGTTATTTGAGCACCCAAATGAAATAACATTGGGGATGAAATATAATAAGTTGAGAAATTTGGGAAAAAATTCAAAAAGTGGGATTTATGACTCAAGTCTGGGAAGATTGGGAAAATATTGTAAAATAGAAATATAAAATATGCCACTACACCAAATTAAGGATTTAATTTAGAGGTTACTTTTGGGATTAAATTTAAAGCGGGTACACAAATGAGTGAATGTCGGTACAGCAATTTTTCTTGTGGACTGGATGAAAAGCGGACCATTTTCTAGCGACAGAGAAGTCACTAGATGAAATTGGGTACTACTATATTCATAAAGAATTAATACGGGTACGGAATGGCACATGGAAAGACTGTTGTATAGTTGTAACTAGAATGTATGAGAGTGTTTAGGAGCATATGATAAGGCAGGTGTCCAAGCTCAGAATAGCAATGGAAAAAATCTTTTTAATGAGTCTATTGTTAAGGTTAATACACGCAGGAATGCAAATTAGACTACAAAGAATTTCTCTTTAAATGTCAAGTAGTGTAGTAGTAGGTATAAATGTATAATTATTGATAAGTTAAAAAAGCCTAAAGAAATACAAATAATTAGTCAGAATGAATTAGTCAAAAATAGTGTAAGGAAAGAATTTGAGGAAAGAAAAGAGCTTGACCGCCGCTACAAATATACATAATGTGTTCCAAAATTTCCATATTCCAATACAGGAAAAGGGGACGTCCCGTCCATACGCAATAGAAAATCCGTACCCGTATTAACTCATTATTAATACTGTTGTCCCCAATTTCATTTAGCAACTTCTCTGTCGCCAGAGAACCGTACCCATTTTCATTTGGCCAGTCCGCTTTTCATCCAGTCCACAGAAAAGTTTCCTGTTCCCGAACTCACTCATTTGTGTACCGACTTTAAATTGCGTCCTTACATTTGTTTGAGAGCCAGAGGCTCACTTATGGAACCGTGTGTTGTCTGTCCGTATGTTACTACTCTTACTACTGTAACTCTCGAACGCATTGACCGATTTGGATAAAACCTCGGATTTGGACTTATCTCGGATGGTTATGAACCCTGTTTAAAATTGGAGTAGTCGGCCCACCCCTTTCTGCGACACCACCCCTAGAAGTGAACTTTACATTGAATAAAATAATAAAATGGGGTTTCGGGTACAAAAAAACCCACACGCTTCTATTAGTTTGTTAGCGGGTGCGGTATGCTAACCTTTTTGTCATTCTACAGAATACTTGTGGGAAGCGCCAAGCTAACCTTTTTGCCATTCTACTTTTGGGAAGCGCCAAGCTAACCTTTTTGTCATTCTATTTGTGGGAAGCGCCAAGCTAACCTTTTTGTCATTCTATTTGTGGGAAGCGCCAAGCTAACCTTTTTGTCATTCTATTTGTGGGAAGCGCCAAGCTAACCTTTTTGTCATTCTACTTGTGGGAAGCGCCAAGCTAACCTTTTTGTCATTCTACTTGTGGGAAGCGCCAAGCTAACCTTTTTGTCATTCTACTTGTGGGAAGCGCCAAGCTAACCTTTTTGTCATTCTACTTGTGGGAAGCGCCAAGCTAACCTTTTTGTCATTCTACTTGTGGGAATAAGCGCCAAGCTAACCTTTTTGTCATTCTACTTGTGGGAAGCGCCAAGCTTACCTTTTAGGTGCTTCTATTTGTAGCTTTTATTCACCAAAGCGCTAAGTTTAATATTTCCATGAATAATTTTATTTAGTTTTGCTTTGCCATGAATTCAACTCATTCAATGCACCCAATTAGGCTATTTTAGATTCGAGGGCACCTATGTATTTCCTTAACCTTAACAGTGGAACCCTAAAAAGAACACCCTAGAAATGTATCATTAAAAGTAGACCATTAAAATTGGATCCTTAAAAGTGGAACCTTTAAATGGGATCCTTGAAAGTGAAACCTTTAAAGGGGATCCTTGTAAGTGGAACCTTTAAAAGAGATCCTTAAAAGTGGAACCTTCAAAGGGGTTCTTAAAAGTGGAACCTTTAAAGGGGATCCTTAACAATGGAACCTTTGAAGGGGATCCTTATAAGAGGGTCCCTGGAAGTGGAAATTAGATCCTTAAATTGGTTCAGTAGCATATTTTATATTTCTATTGTTCAATATTTCCCCATCTTCCCAGACTTTGGTGATCAATCCCACTTTTTGAATTTTTTCCCAAATTTCCCAACTTATTATATTTCATCCCCAATGTTATTTCATTTGGGTGCTCAAATAACTCCGGGAGTTATTTGAGCACGTGCTGAGTTTTTCAAGGGGGTGCTCAAATAACTCCGAGGGTTATTTGAGCACCTGCAGGTGCTCAAATAACTCCCAGATACCCAATAGGAACCAGATGATCCGTAAAGAACACCTTTATGATAAGCTTATTAAATCTTTCAAATAAAATAATATTTAATAATTTATTTAGAAACTCGAAAATTTCCGAAGTACCAAAAATGCATGTCTCTATAAACCTATCCAATTTTGGAATTCCTGTAAAAGAATTATGGCCGGTTTCGTGTCCAATCCAACCAGCACGTCCTATTGCTAAAGCCGAAAACAAAACCCCAACAATTTTCAGAATTGTACTCTCTGGCGAAACATGATAAAGATGCCACCCGAGGTAATATATCACAAATACTTCAAAAAATCTTAGAAAGACATGAAAGTAATCTGGCTTGAACAGCCCTTCGTCTTGCAACTCCTGATACAGTTCTAAAAAGTCCTTAGTCAAAGCCCTGTTTCTCTGCGTTTTCTCCGAGTCAATGTCCACTGTGAATAAAAAAGACGATAATTTATTTCGCCATAAATATAATCAGTTTTCCCTAACAAAATCGTAATTTTCCCATAAGAATAAACAATTTAACCCCAAAATATTATTTTGACATTAGAATCCTTACTCAATATAAGAATAATCATTTTTCCACAAGTAAATTTTTTTTCCACCAGTAAAATTTCTTTTTCCACCAGTAAATTTTCTTTTTCCACATAATACATCGCTGTTTCCTCATAATTTTTGTTTCTCATCATATTAATTAACTTAATATATTTTGTTCTTACGTTCTTCTGCGGTCGCTGGACGATGTGGCAATGATTTCATGATGTTCATTACTTTTTTTGTGGACCTCTGATGAAATTGCTGGACAGCATGGGTTGAATCTTCTCCAGAAGAAATGTACATTTCGATGATTTTTCCTCCTGGATGTCTCGGAATCCAATTTGTAACATCGTAGTAAATTTCATCGCAGAGAAATTCCTTTTTCACTTTCATTTCCAAAAATTTAACCAAAATTTCAATTTGTAAATGCACATACAGCAAACCCGTACCGTAGCATACAGTGTTACAGTCTGGTAATTCAGTACAGTGTTCGCAGTCTTTTAAAGTTCAATTGAATCAAATTGAGTAAACAACCGTGTGAATGTACAGAAAAACCAGTCTTACTATCGTAAGGCAATTTTAAGAGACTTAACAAATGATTGCAAAATTATTATTATTGCTTAAGAGTCGGGAAAAGATTTCCCGACAGCCAACCTTCTACATTCAGCTACAACATTGCAAAACTATGCAATCAAATTCAGTAAACAAATCTGTAATATAACATTGCCATCAACGAATGTTACCCTTTACACAGAAATACAGTCCAAGATCATTTCTCGAAGATCAATCGTTGAAATGGGTATTTAATACCAATTTATGCATTTTTTAAATATATGGTCCCTAATCACATTCCTAAAATTAGCACCAAAGTGAAATAGTGATACACAAGTAAAAATGAAGCAACTTTACACAAACTCATTCTTGCGTAAGAAAAGTACATTTACATTTTCCGTATGGCTACTGAATAACCCTGCCCAAACTCGTGAGTAATAAATTCTTATAGTTCTCAAAGCGTGAAGACTCGCAGATTTTACTAAGGAGTTTATTCCAGTGCATAAAATATCATATTCCTTAATAGGATACCTTAAAGCCTCTGTTCTCCAGGGATATTCCTTACTAAAACATTTTTACATTGTATTGCCACATGGGAAACTTATTTTTAATTGTTTGATCTTCATTATATAAACGTAAGTAAAGTAAGTAGGGTATCTTCTTACCGATATGGCCAACGACCTTTACTAAAAACGTTACAGTAGAACAACTTAGGAAAGGAATTTAATTGTAAATATTATCATTAACAACATTTGTAATATCTTTGTGATGTGCTATTGCCGGTTAACCTGTTTTTTGTAACTCCCCTAAATATATGAAATCTTTAATTCTGCAATCAAATTAATGAATTATATTTGCATGGTAGTTTTACACCAACGAATGCAATGCCGATATTTTTAGCGGATTACTTGCGAATAGAATATATTCATTTTTAAAATTGCATTTATTTAGATGCCAATTTTTAATGCAAGCTTATTTTAGTGTTATACATATTTTTTTATTTCTTTTAAAGATTATACAGAAATGATATATAGTTTTCCCCAACGGTACCTGTTGCATTTTACTTTAGTTCTTGTTACGTATTTTTTGTTCCTACCAACTTTTTCATATAAAATCATTTATAGCACTACTTAAGGCTTATTGCTTTCTTAGTACTTACTTGGGTATGGTATATTTCAGTCTTCTCTCAATCTACTCCGAAAGTATGGAACTAATAATACATGATATGATGATCTTAAATTGACACTTTGCAGCGGTTTTAGGGCTTAAAATTCAAATAACTCTTTTAAACATAAATAATTGGTGTTGATTGGAAATGTCAATCATTTCCGTTGTACTAAAAGAGAAAGATAAATATTTTATACCAACTTACCCGCTTTAGCCTCCCAGCATTCTTTTTCCCGAAATTTCCTATTGGAATTAGATTTGCTATTAGTGTTTTTAGTTTATGTTGTATTTATTCAGATGACTATATTATATGATGCTGTACATTATACATACATAATAATTCCATTTCTTTAAACAAAATGATACATATTTTTCCACAATGGCATAGGTTGCAATTAGTTTACTTTTTATTACACTCCGTTCCATATTTTTTGTCCCTACCAACTTTGACATATACAGATAGCATTGTAATTCATAGATATTATTTTGGGAATATTACCTATGCAGTTTTTTGTCTACGAATACATCCTATTTTCACAATTTTAAGCACACATAAATAAGTATTGCATATTATGTAATACCTAATAAGTAATTACTAAACACCTATTTTGACACGCGATTTCTGAATATAAGAAGATATAAAATATAGGTAAACGCTTACAAATTGCATTGTACGCGCATACATGTAGCCCAGAATGAACGAAAGTGCAATGGCTTCAAAGAATCCGATTTTGGAAGTCAAGTACACGACCATCACAACATACAAAATATTTTCAACTAAAAAATACCGTACTCATCATAAGAATATCTGATAGATTTTTATATAACCGAAAGTTCTATTGTAACTTAATAAAGAAAACAAACCATAGCCAGGTATTTACGTTAGCATGACTTCATTTCTCAAATAAATACATATGGACTGTGCAAACAAATGCCTTGTTTCTCAGCTTATTACCCAATATTATTTCCTAACGTCTTAAAACTCGCAAGCTATCTCGTCTAATTTACTATTCTTTGGAAAACTAAAGTATAACCTCCGCTGAACTAGAACTAATATTTATGATCGCTAGCTGGTACAATCAAGCACAGAATACATAGATACAGCATAGAACAAGAATAGAGAAAGAGGGGTGGCCACCAGCCGGCTTTAAAATCTCCCCGTTTTTTATATATGATATATATAGTTGTAGAGGACATTGTCCTGGTCAAGTTTGGTTAGGAAGTTTTTTCCAAAAAATCATTAGGGTGACCTCCAGAGCCCACCAAAGGTCGCATTTTTGGTCACTTTTTGGTGTAAATATGAGTGTATCTTGAAAACGGTAATGGCTAGAGGTAAAATATTAGTGCCCTTCGACGGCTATTTATATGCAAAATAATGCTGAGTATTCAAAACTTGACTACCCCCCATTTGGGGGTCCCACCCCTCCCCACCCAAAGTGGCCCGATGATGTTCATATTCACACTGAATATTCCTTTTAGCCTCCTAAGTCACACATAAATCGCATACATTAATTGAACGGCTCATTTCCCCAAAATCAGGTCATTAAGTATTCACTTAAGGCGGGGTGCTTAGGTTGAGCAAGTAAACATTTATGACAAGGCAGTCATGTGAAATAGTGAAATAGTGTGGATTGAGTTGTTCATTGATTGAGTGGATTGAGTGGTTTTATTTTGATTTACGTATGTCGTATTTTCTTATTCTAAAGTAGAACAAAGTATCTCTGAAACTTATTATGAAACGACATTAAAACGCAAATAGGGAAAAATTCTTTTCAAAAGTAGAAATATTCCCCAGAGGACATAAAAACGATTTTTGCATTTCATGTCTTAATACATAAAAACTGCCATTTTTTAATACTCCAAGTAAGTCTGTACTTAAAAATAGTTTTTTTAAAAACATGATTATAAGTATGAAATATGAAAAATAAAAAATATCGACGAATGCTTCTCGTGCAAAGGATGAACTTTCATAATATATTGTCCACGGCTTGTCAAGTTGAACCCATTTTAATCTCTTTGCTGACAGCAAAACACCTCCTTAAACCACATATCAATGGTATGTACATCACTCTTACCTTAATACTGTTACCTTCCATTCTGGGGAAATGAGCCGTTCAATTAATGTATGCGATTTATGTGTGACTTAGGAGGCTAAAGGGAATATTCAGTGTGAATTAGAACATCGTCGGGCCACATTGGGTGGGGAGGGGTGGGACCCCCAAATGGGGGGTAGTCAAGTTTTGAATACTCAGCATTATTTTGCATATAAATAGCCGTCGAAGGGCACTAATATTTTACCTCTAGCCATTACCGTTTTCAAGATACACTCATATTTACACCAAAAAGTGACCAAAAATGCGACCTTTGGTGGGCTCTGGAGGTCACCCTAATGATTTTTTGGAAAAAACTTTCTAACCAAACTTGACCAGGACAATGTCCTCTACAACTTAGAATATATATCATATAAAAAACGGGGAGATTTTAAAGCCGGCTGGTGGCCACCCCTCTTCTTGAGGCAAAGGTATATTATCAGTTCTTCAGAGTAATGATAATGATACTTGAGACTGGATAAATATTTATTAGCTACATGTATATATAGCAGGCAAAGCGATCATTTGAGGTAAACCTAGTACTTCCGAGCTACACGCAAATACAACATTTTTATATGAATCTGTTCTTTCTCAGCAAATGTTATGAATGTATGATCTACAACTGAAAAAAGTCTACTTTGAAGACACGGCCGGTTGACCTTAATGAAATGTGATTAGATTACAAAAAGTAATAGTTTATTACTTCAAAGAATATTTAAAATTTTAAATCATGAGTAGCCTTTCTTTGAAAGACACTCCTATTTGGAAGGAACTTTATTTTATATTAATGTTTTCAGTAGTTATTCTATTGCAAAGCAAGTTCTTTGGAAACGGTCTCCATATTTTCATCTGTTTTTGCACCAGCTTCACTACAGCAAAATAAACTTTTTACGGGAGATTGTATTTCTTGGCGAGAACTTTGATTCTGTGTCGGCATTCAGCATAATTCATTTTCAAACTGAGGCACGATTGGGAATGACTGGTGTTCGACTAGGAAATTCAAGTTGCCCAACCAGCAAACGACCCATTACGAAGAACAATATTAGCAGTATTATCAATCGATCCAATTTTAAAATCCAAGAATTTGTAACTAATGAAACACCCATATATAATAAGATCTCGATATGTTTCTTTGCCAATTAAGTTGAAACGACTGAAATACATAAACAGAAAGAATCAATTCCCAAGTGGAACCAATTTGCACTACCAATAGGTCTAAGTGTACATTTCGTAATGCAAATTTTAACATTCATGGAGTTTCATTTTCCCTGCCGTTATATACTGCAACCCCAAGAATCTGAATATCTAAATGATGAAGCGACTTGACTGTTTTCATTGGATCTTTTGGACATTCAGTAAGAGCTAAAGTTGTATGCCCACATATAAGTTAGCTACGTTAAGGAAAACCATTTATCGATTTTTATTGGACGGGTTGTTCGAGCAGTAAGCGCAGTTTTAAGATCTCGATATGTTTCTTTGCCAATTAAGTTGAAACGACTGAAATACATAAACAGAAAGAATCAATTCGCAAGTGGAACCAATTTGCACTACCAATAGGTCTAAGTGTACATTTTGTAATGCAAATTTTAACATTCATGGAGTTTCATTTTATTATGTATTAATATGCTTGTTTACTTTTCTTGTTATTCAAAATGAAATACATTTATTTCATTAATTGGTAGGTTTTACACCAAAGAATGCAATACCGATATATTTATCTACTTGCGTTGCGAACAGAATATATTAATTTTTAAGTTGTGTTTATTTAGATGCCAATTTTTAATGCTATCCTATACATATAATTAATTAATTATAATTAATTATATTTCTTTTAAAGATTTATACATAAGTGATACATAGTTTGCCACAATGGCACAAGTTACATTTTAGTTGTTACATGTTTTGTTCCTACCAACTTTTTCATATAAAATAATTAAGGCTTATGCTTTCTTAGTACTTAGTTGGGTATGTATATTTCAGATATTCGTTACAAAGTCAGAGGTACGAGGTACGATGCGATGCTTTGTTTGTGATGCGTGGGCTTGCTGTGCTGTATATATAATAGGAGGATACAAATAATATCTGAAATGTACTTTGAAATGTTTTTTTAACTTTGGAAAATAGAAATAGAACGTCTTTTTAATTTTTAGTAACATTATTAGCGTATTTGAAGGTGACATTGTAATTCATGGAAAATATTATGTGAAGATTACTTATGTACAGGTTTATGTCTACGAATACATCCTATTTTCACAATATTACGTACACATAAACATAAATAACTGCATTACATATTATACATAAGTAGTTACGAAATTATTTTGATACGCAATTTCTGATTATAAGAAGATATACAGGCACACGCTTACAAATTGCATTGTCCGGATGACGAATCTTTTCGCATAAGTTAAATATACGTTTACAGGTTAGCCCATTCCATGGTTTCGGTATTTCCCAATTCCCACCCCAATAGTTTGGACACCTGGGAAAGTTGGGAAAGTTGGGAAAGTTGCTGAAAAACGGAAAATACGTCCAAACTCTGGGAAAGTTTGGGAAAGTTAAAACATATATGTAATAGCGCACTAGAAATCTAAAACTTGATACATCTACTTCGTGGGAGTTATGAAAACCCGCGGAATAACTTTACAAATGTACAATACTAAACCACTTCCTTTATTTTCCACAAAGACAATATATGAGAAATTTGGGATTTTAAAGAAAATTACTTAATAAAAGATGCTTTCAACAAATCGTTATCTAACCGAAGGTGAACTCGCGGATATGTTGACACAAAATAGTAAGTAAATTAAAATAATCATTTTATATCAAGTCGAATGAGTCAATGAAATACGAAAGTGTAGACCTGTTAAATACTATTTTCATTTACTATTTCATAAAATGCAGGTCAGGATATAATGGAGGGTAACGAGTTGCATTTTAGCGTATCAGTTGATTCTCAGCAGAATTCAAGTGACTTAAATGAAGATTCCTCTACCGAAAACGGTAATGAAGGTTCGTCAGCTGAAAAACAAATTTCGAATTCTCCTTTACAAAATATTTCTTCTGAAGAGAACAGCGATGTGGAGCAACTACTACCTAAACGGACAAAGAGAAAAATTAGCTCTAAAAGAAAAAGTGGACCACCCAAAAGCAACATCTGGAATTTTTATAGTGTTCAAATTATTAATGGCAAATCTTTAAGTACCTGTCTAGCGTGTCAAGAAAAAGTAAGTAGTAAAGCAGATAGATTACAAAACCACAAAGTTAAATGTGATCAGAAAATTAGGCTGACACAAATAAAGGAGGCAAATAAAAGACGAAGAGAAAAAGACTTTGATGCTCAATCAACAACTCCACGATCTGCTCCAAATATGTTACCTGATCAATCAAAACTCAAACAAACCAAACTGTCTGCAACATTTGTACGGTCCTTAACCTCCGCCAAAAAAGAAGAATTGGATTTGTCTCTGGGACGTTTTATATTTTCAAGCAATTTGCCATTCAATGTTGTTGAAAATAATGACTTTAAGATATTCCTCCACCAGATGCAACCCTCTTATTGCCCACCATCTCATGAAGTCATAGGTGATAGAATTCTTAATACAATACACGAAGAGATGCTGTCCACTGTCCAAAGAAACTTAACTCATCGTAAAGTGACTATAGCACAAGATGGGTGGACAACAATGCACAATGAACCCATTATTGTTCACACTATAAGCACTGGAGAAAAGACTTATTTTCTAAACGCAATATCAGCAGAAGACAATTCAAAAACAGCTGACTACTGTTTGCAATTGTTAGAGAAAGCCATTACTGATGCGGAAAAGTTGTTTAATGTTACTGTAATAGGCTGTGTCACCGATAATTGCAGTACAATGAAGTTATTACACAAAAAAATTGAACAAAGTCTACCGAGCATATTTGCCTATGGATGTAATGCTCATCTATTAAATCTTGTCGGAAAAGGGTTAACTCCCGAGGATCTAAAGCAAGATGTTGTCAGAGTGCAAAAGTACTTTAGAAATCATCATTTGCCAGCTGCAGCTCTTAAAAAATTTAAAGGCCTTAGACCAGTACTTCCTGGAGATACACGATGGAATAGTTTACTGGACACTTTTGAGTCATTTTTGGAAAATCAGCCAAAGTATCTAGAAATCAGCAGAATGGAAGGAAGTAACATTGATCCTGAAATTGCTGCAATAATTCGTTCTAATAATATATACGATAACTTAAAAGTGAAAACGGAGATGCTACTTCCTATTGCTAAGATGCTAGACTCTGTAAGTTGAAAATTACAAATTTGTGAATATATGATTAGCACGGTGTACTAATTATTGTGTAATTGTGTGCAATATCTTTTGCAAAGGTTCAACATGAGAAATCAACCATTGCTGACTCAACAAACTGCTGGATAAAGTTATTTAAATCCCTTGGAACTGTATCACAAACCGAAGTTTTCCAAAAAAACTTTAAGCTTGGAGTTACAGACATTGCTCTTGTTGCGTACTTGCTGCATCCTAAGTACCGAGGTAATTTATTGTATTGTGCATACACCGTGTTATATTTAAAAGCTAAAAATTGTAATTTTTAGGCCGAAACTTGGAAAGAGTACTTTTGGAAAGAGCAAGAAAGTGGTTGGCAGATAAGAATCCGTATTACATCGTAGTTGCTTCTAATTTACAGCTTGGAGACATTGACATGTTTTCAGAATCAATGCTGAATTATGGGGTAAGTGCAGTAATGCATCCGCTGAAATGGTGGAAGTCAGTATCTGCCAATAATTCAAGCATACCTCGGGGGTTGATAGAAATACTGGAATCTCTCTTTTCACTTCCGGCTAGCTCCGCTGGCCTTGAAAGGAAACTATCTACCATGAGTAGAATTATCACGAAATCGCGTAATCGTTTAGGGATAGAAAAGGCTGCAAAGCTGTGCTCTGTTTACCATGCTCTTAATAGTTAGGCAGGCATTTTTATTAAAATTGTAACTCGCAAAATAGGCAAGGTGGAATAAGTTTCCTTCTTTTACGAAGACAATTTGTAGTTTAGTTGATTGTAATCTGGGGTACAATTTATAATTTTGTAATATATATAAACCAAATTATTTTTATGCTATCGCTTAGTTATAACTCGCAATACATTATAAGACCTTTTATTTATGGATTATAAGTATAAGTATTATTTTTACGATAATGGTCAAATAGAAATGTGTGTTACAGAACAAAATGATCATAATGAACATCATCTAATTGGAATCGGGACTAGCGAACATTGTAGAACATTGAAGTAATAGAACATATGATAATAAATAATATTGTCAAGATATTCAAACGTAATACTGTGGACTGAAAAATCGCATTCTTTAGCATTACTGTGTGTTTTATAGTTAAATTATTACCTTTCCCGGAACTTTCCCATATTTCCCAACTTTCCCACTTTTTATCACAAAAAGTGAACTAACCCACCCGGGAAAGTTGGGAATATTCCCAGTGTGGGATAATCCCACCCGAAACCTTGGCCCATTCCAAATTGAGCAATGTTTCGCTTTTGGACGACCAATGCACTATCACAGCATAGCAAACATTTTCAATAATTGAAAAAAGTAAAATATTTGATAGATTTTTACAAAATCGAAATTCCTCTGTAACTTAATATAGAAAACATAAATCATTTGTATTTTAAGTTAACATGACTTTTCTAAAAAAAATACAATTAAATAAGCTGTGCAAATAAATTACTTGATTCTCAGTTTTATAAACGCTCTATTATTTCACAACGTTTTAAAATTCTCAAGCTATGCAATGTTTCTCATCTACTATTCTTTACCTGCATAAATAATGCAAAACTACAATTAATACTTATGGCTTCCCGGTTACAATCAATCATAGAATGAATATTACAGCCAAACCAATATTATACATGTACTACAGATACCTGCATATGATGTTCATTACTTTCTTTGTGGACCTCTGATGAAATTGCTGGCAGTGCAGAGGTCGAAATTTCAATGAGTATTGAGCCGTAGCGGCTCATGGCTCATTTCAGTAACGTCATACGGCTCGCTCAAATGGCTCATGGCTCATTTGTCAAAACCTTATGGCTCACTCACTCGGCTCATGGCTCATTTATCAAAACTTCACGGCTCACTCAAACGGCTCATGGCTCATTTTCCCAAACCTTAGGGCTCGCTCACTCGGCTCATGGCTCATTTTTCCAAACCTTAGGGCTCGCTCACTCGGCTCATGGCTCATTTTTCAAAACCTCACGGCTCACTCACTCGGCTCACGGCTCTTCTTATATTTCACCGCCAAGTTTAAATTCTCAACTCATACACTGTTTATAGTGTACATCATCATCAGCACGTTATCTGTTTAACATTTTATTACATTTATTGACAATGGATGCAAATTTAAATATACACTGATCGGTTTGGTCTGGCCAACCCCTGGCATAAACAGAATTATAAAAGTATAAGTTAATACTACCCAAGAAGCCTGTATGGGTCAAGTTTATCCAATAGATAAAGATTAAATACAGGCTTCTTGATACTACCTAAAAGATATGTCTTAGATATCAGGGGTGGCCAAAATACTTTGTCGGAATACAAAATACAAAATACAAAATACAAAATACTATTTGTATTTTGTATTTTCTGAAAGTTCGAGCGGAGTATTTTGTATTTTGACTAATTTGTCAAAAGTATTTTGTATTTTGTATTTTCACTAATTTTGGAAAGTATTTTGATAGTGAAAATACTTGAGGAAATACAAAATACTTTGTCTGCAGGAAAACGTGCATGCGCACGCTTTGCGTTTGGATATCGTTTCAGAGGGTATTCTTACTAAGACTCGGGCAACTTTAGTCTCAACTACCAAGCAGAGATATCTGAAATTTGATTACTCTTCCATTACTTTATACTGAAACTTCATTAGGCGTAAACTCAGTGACCCAAATTTTGAGAAATTGACTCTTCTGAAAATCAATAACTACTATAAGTTATTGCTAGAAATTCGTTGATGTGGCTTTTAAACTTGAGTTATTAAATTAAGTAGCTAATATTGAATGAAATTGTAATATTAAATTAAATTGTAGTATTACATAATATTATGATAGTAAATCGGCAGTTAAAGTGGAAATAAAGAATTGAAAAAATTGCAGTATTTTGTATTTTATCATGTATTTTGATTAAATACTTTGTATTTTCTGGAAGTTCGAGCAAAGTATTTTGTATTTTGTATTTTGACTAATTTGTCAAAAGTATTTTGTATTTTGTATTTTCACTAATTTTGAAAAGTATTTTGTATTTTGTATTTTGACTAATTTGTCAAAAGTATTTTGTATTTTGTATTTTCACTAATTTTGAAAAGTATTTTGTATTTTGTATTTTCGAATTGAAGTATTTTGGCCAACCCTGTTAGATATAATATTAATTACTAAATCTGTAACATAAATAGCTGAACGTACATGAAATTACTTACAATCCGCATAAATGAATAAATCATTCTTATTAAGTTCATAAATTGAGTGTCGAACCACTGCTATATAAATAAGAATTATAAGATCAAAGTTAAGTTTTTCTTGGATATGCATGTGGTGGATAATAGTACAAATTAATTAATACTATAAATAAAAAATGCTATTTATTTTTCTTGATGAAGTGGCTTGAAGCCTTTGACTGTAAAAGTATTAATGGGGTTGGGCAGGTCAACTCCGTAAATCCTCCAATTAAGAAGTGCTTGTAAACTTTAACTGTCGTTCTCAATACTGGCGATAAGGCAACATATTTTGCACTACGTCAACTTTTAATGTTGCCTTCCTCGCTTGTTTTAAGTCTCCGGCAATTGAAAAAAATCGCTCAATGTCGCTGGAAGAAGCAGGAATAGCTAAATACACACCAGCGAGGTTAGCCAATTTGGGGTGAGCCTTTACATTTTCTGCCCAAAATAAAAGTGGATCACTCCTTTTGTATTTAGTCTGCGTAGCGATTTTTATAAATATGTAAACTTCGTCCTATGATGTGCCTACAAGGGAAAACAGATCGAATTCATCCTGTTTTGAAATATTTCGAAAAATAATTGAGTTGTTTGCATGTGATGCCACTCAGCTTGAGCATTTTCTACTTGCAATTCTTCAATGCAGAGATGTCAATATAAGCGACTTTTTAATAGTAGCAACTCACGGCTCGCTCACTTGGCTCACGGCTCATTTATGAAAACCTCACGGCTCGCTCACTCGGCTCACGGCTCATTCATCAAAACCTCACGGCTCGCTCACTCGGCTCATGGCTCATTTTTCCAAACCTTAGGGCTCGCTCACTCGGCTCATGGCTCATTCATCAAAACCTCACGGCTCGCTCACTCGGCTCATGGCTCATTCATCAAAACCTCACGGCTCGCTCACTCGGCTCATGGCTCATTTATCAAATCGTCAAGGCTCACTCACGTGACTCACGGCTCACTCCAAAATGAGCCTTGAGCCGTGAGCGGAGCCCCACTCATGGCTCAACGACTGAGCCGTAATTTCGACCTCTGATTGCTGGACAGCAAGGGGTTGAATCTTCTTCTCCAGTGGAAATATACATTTCGATGATCTTTTCTCCCGGATGTCTCGGAATCTAATTTGTAACATCGTAGTAAATCCCATCGTAGAGCAATTCCTTTTTCACTGTCATTTCGAAAACTTTTACCAAAATTTCTATTTGTAAATGCATATACACCAAAACCGTATTTAGTACAGTCTTCGTATTCTTTTAAAGTTCAGTTTGGTTAAAAGGAGTAACCGTATGAATGCAAGAAAAAACCAGTTTTACCATCTTAAAACAATTTTAAGAGACTTAACAAATTGTCGCATAATAATTACTATTGCCTAAGAGTCGGGAAAACATTTCCTGACAGCCAACCTTCTTACTATTCAGTTACAACATTGTAAAACTATGCAATTCAGTAAACAAACTCTCCGCCATTATAATATTGGGAACTGTTGCCATTTACAAGAACTAAATTACTCAGAAATACAGTGCAAGATCATTTCCCAAAGATCAGTCGATTGAAATGAGGATTTAATACGAATTTATACAGTTTTAGCGAGCCAGAGGCTCACTTATGGAACCGTGTTGTCTGTCCGTATGTACGTACGTATGTACGTATGTAAACACCATAACTTTTGAAGGCATTGACCGATTTGGATAAAACCTCGGATTTGGACTCATCTCGACCTACTTAGGAACCCTATTTAAAATGGGCGTGGTCACCCCACCCCTTTCGGAGTTAACGCGCGCTCACTTTATAAGCAATAAGATATGAAAATGGGGTTTTGGGTACTGAAATATCTTACACCGCTTCTAGTAGTTTTTTAGCGGGATAGTAAAAAATATTTTACTCCGTTTCCACTTTATATTGAATAAGACAGTCAATTAGGGTTTTTAGGTGTAAAATAAAGTTTGTGGGTGTGTCCACTTTTGGGAAGCGGTATATTCATAATTTTGGATGCCTTTTATTATACGAAGCGGTAAGCTAACTTTTTGGGTGTTTTCCACTTTATGAAGCAGTAAGCTAACTTTTTGAGTTTTTCCCACTTTATGAAGCAGTAAGGTAACTTTTTGAGTTTTTCCCACTTTATGAAGCAGTAAGCTAACTTTTTAAGTGTTTCCCACTTTGAAGCGGTAAGGTATTTTTTTGAGTTTTTCCCACTTTATGAAGCAGTAAGCTAACTTTTTGGGTGTTTCCCACTTTATGAAGCGGTAAGCTAACTTTTTGGGTATTTCCCACTTTATGAAGCGGTAAGCTAACTTTTTGGGTATTTCCCACTTTATGAAGCGCTAAGCTAATTTTTGGTATTTCCCACTTTATGAAGCAGTAAGCTAACTTTTTAGGATGATATTGGAAGCATTCATTATTTATATGACAACCATTTAATTTAGGCCCAGTTTCTGTAAAGACACAATTAATTCCCTTTAACCCTCTGGCTCGCTTTATGTTACGGCTTGGCGATGTTTTTCAATATGAGGCACCTAATCGTATTCCTAATAAAAAAAGCACAAAATTGATATACAAGTAAAATGAAATAACTTTACTCAAACTCATTCTTTCTTAAGAAAACTACACTTTTATTTGCTTTTTCAGCAGGGCCATTGAGTAACCCGGTCACTACTTCTGAATAATAAATACTTCAAGTTCTCAAAACGTGAAGGTTCGCGGATTTTACTACGAAGTGTATTCCATAATGCATAAAAACTCGTATTCCTCAATAAGATACTTAAAAGTTTGTGTTATGAATAATTGTAACTACTATCATTGTATTTTATTTTATTTTTATTTATTTATTTATTCAATCTGATGATATGACCGTAGTCTTTACATCGTGTACATAATGCGTTATTACAACATTATTTCAAAGCTGGAGTTGGGTTGAGGCAGGTACCCTATCTTTGAGTCAAACCACAATTTGCTTCGTATATAAAAAGTCTTCACAGATATAATACTAATATAAGGCTATTTGTTTCACTTTAACAAACAACGTTACATGGGGTGATCAGTCCCAACACTTATATGAGAGTGAATGAGCGATATCTAAGGAATCTTTCTCATATGGATTAGGATTAAGCTGCAGTCATAGAAATTACAGTTTACTTTTACATATAATAATGTATTAGAGTTGGAAGTTTAGATTCAAAAATAAGTATCATGTGCTGATTAGTTTAATTGAGTTGCATGTCAACATAGGTTAGTTCCAGAAGGCGGTTCTGGCTCGCTATCTTCATGCTATCGGATAAAAAATACATTGAAAAGTAGGTACTATAGTCTGCACATCAAACTTGCTAAAAGTAGGTAAATCGTTTTTCATTTTGAGGATTTTTGACATTTTTAGCAGGAGATATAATTAAGCTTGCAAATACTTGCTTTACAATATAATAATTTATCGCACTTCTCAGGGGTTAAAACGTATAGTGTAATCATATTTGAGTTCGATGTAACAATTTATTCCAGATAGGAGCTCCTCATTTTCATACGTAAAAATTAATCATTGAGAATAGGTACGTAGCTCCTCTCAAAAAACCTTGCTTAAACAGTGAGAGTAAGATCGTTTTTTCCATGAGATTTTTCCATGTTTTACAGGGAGCTTAATTAAGCGCTCAAAACCTTGCTTTACAGATATATATAGTTATTGGAATAATAAATAATTAAAATCCTATTAGTTGGATAGATATAATTCCTATTTAGCGCGCTATTCTCATTTTAATGAGAAACATTTCAGTGTTAACATCTTTGCACTGAATATATGTGTCAAATTCCGGGCTCAGTTATTCAGGTTATTTTATTATTTTGTTCGCCAAATTGTGCTACTATATTTATTACTTTAAGCCTTGAGTTTTCTTCGTCACAATCTGATCGGTTCAAACCTGGCAGAGTCAGTCATTTTTTATTTGTCCTTTGCTTTGTGATTGTGATAGTAGCCTGGCTTGGTATTACCATGACGGACTGTCTAGCTCTCAGCTTCCTTCATGCTACTCTCTTTCTCGTGTGATTTTTAATCTTGTATATTTGCTGTGTGAGCAGAATTAATGAATGAAGCTTACATTTCGCTACTTAAGAATAATATATAGTACTTAGCTAAGTTGTCAAATAGATTTACAAGAAATTTCAATTTTTTTAGCGCATATACTTAAATATAGTACAGATTTTCTAATTTAGTTTAGAACTATTAATTATTCAAGTCGGTATGCCAAAAATGGATAGAATATCATCGATGGCAGAGTTACTTTTTGATATCTATAAAATTTAGATTGAAAAACTTACCAGAACTAACTTAGAGCGAGAGATGTGTACTACGGCCACTGCCTCAACACCCTATCTACTCCTTACTCTAACGACTATGCGATTGTAATAATTGCCGATTAACCTTGTATTTTGGTTCACTCCTTCAAAAATTAGCGCTGGAAATCTTTGGGTTCTACCAATGACACGGAGAATTGTAATTCATTTCATTAACTGGTTGTTTTTTACTACCAAAGAAGAGTGCATAAATACGTCGATATTTTACCTAATTAATTAGTTGTAGAAATGTCATAAATTCACGTTGAGTTTCTATTTATTATTTAAGATGTAAAAAGCAAAATTTTTACTGGACGTTTATTTTAGTATTATGCATATAATTTTATTATCGTGCCTTTAAAGCGTTTTACGCATACAGCTAGATATATTAGTATGTTGCCCACATATGGCAGTCATGGGTTGCATTTTAGTTTATGTTTTGATTGAGCATTCTGCATATATTTCGTGGCACCACGCTTACAAAATTGCATTGTCCGCTATGTGCCGAATCTTGGTCGTCGATAAAGTTAAATATACATTTACAGGGTAGCTCCAGAATGAGATCAAGGATATCACATGAGGTGAAAAAAGCGGGCGATTTGGAAGACCATATGCTCTCTGCAAGCATAGGCAAATATTTTGCCATAATGAGAAATATGTTGTAATAGGCTGATAAGATTTTTTAGCCATTATCAGAATCCTACTTGGTAAGGCTTCGCTTAAAGCAAGAACAGCTTTAAATCATTTGTATTTAAGCTACGAGACTAGCATTGCCTCTTCTATGCCGTAAAATAGGCGATACATAATCGATCTGTGGCAACTAATGACTTGCTTCTCAGCTTTATAAACAGCTCTAATATGTTACAACGTTTTTTAAAAATTTCCCCTCAAGCGTATGGCGAATGTTCTTGCATGCTTACTATTCTTCTACCTTATAGTACTATATGATAACATCTTGCTGCTAGACTACAATGATGCGTTATGGCTCGCCATGGTAGTTACATTATCAATAATAGAATCTAAGGTATCTAGTAGCCTAAACCATTTATTTACAGTATGTCCTTGGTATATTTAGGCTGATTATAATTGTGTTTTGATCTCTTAATTCCTCTTCTTGTAATAATATATTGTGTGTATAACTGTAGGTTGAATTTTCAGGAACTACAAAGCTTACTACTTATTGCTTACTAGAAAATCTCCTGATCAATTATCACGAAGAATATACTGTGACATGATACAACCTGTTAAGTATCTCTCAATGAAAAAGAAATACAGGTATTTAATAGCTAAAGGGCATTACATTTTTGATGAATGAGCTAACAGCTCAGTCTCGGACACACAAAAACAATTATAGTAATTTACTAGGTAGTTCAAATAAGAACCTGATAGTAAATCGACTTACTTCAATAAAAACAATCGCTTTACCTCATAAGAATACACTTAGCTAATAAATATTTATACAGTCACAAGTATCATTACTCCGAACTGATAATATACCTTTGCCTAAAGTTTTAATGTAATTTGCTACTGTTTTAGGACATTTACTTTAAGTATAGTGAGGATTTTGTACTCTACGGGGTATTTCAGACCTTAGGTCTACCTATGTAGCGGTCGAACGGGAAGTAGTACAGAAATACTGTTTAAAGCAATCGAAAGCCAGTACAAAGTTACATTGGAATTCCAATTTTCATGATAATGTCTCTGTGCATTCGTTAACACTACTAGTTCTCCTGAAAAAGTCAAAAATATTTAAATTTCAATGGTTTTTCATTAAAATCATTAGAATAGGATTTCCTCCTATTCTAACCTAATTGAGATAATGGAAACCTTTTCGTCAGATAGCTTGCAACAAGAAATATCATAATATCATTCTCTTACTACGCTAACAGCTCAATGCAAATAGAAGTTCCCGATTTCCAAGATACCCATTTAGGGGTCACTAAAAGCTATCGTCAGTTCTGGCTGGACGAGTTAAAACCAGATGCATTTTTATTCGTTCTCACTTGTGGTCATTTCCTCTGTAACTTATAGCTGTTAGCGTAGTAAGAGAATGATATTGCGAATTATCTAGTTGCAAGCTATCTGACGAAAAGGTTTTCATTATTTCAATTATGGTAGCTTGGGAAAAATCCAAATTTTAATGAAAAACCATTGAAAATGCTTGACTTTTTTTCAGGAGAACTAGTAGTGTTAACGAATGCGCAGAGACATTATGATGAAAACTGGAATTCCAATGTAATTTTTTTCGATTGCTGTCAACACTTTTTCTGTACTACTTCAGGTTCGGCCGCTACATATGTAGATGTAGTCCTTAGGTCTGAAACATCCAGTACTCGAGGTGAATGTTCTGAAACATTAGCAAATTGCATTAAAACACGAGGCAAACGTATATTATCAGTTGGGAGTAATGATTCTTGAGATTGGATAAATATTTATGATATACCTAAATGTATTTATATGAGGTAAAGCGATATTTTTTTAGGAAAACCGATAATTTTTGAAATAAACAAAAATACAAGCTTATATTTTTACCCCTTCTTGACTTAAAAGAGGGTGACATCTGAATCAATGGTATCGATATCTAAATTGGCAAAATCTCCTCCTCCTCCAGAATTGAGGCTGTCTGTTTCCCTGGGTTCCTGGACACAGTCTTTACAGAATTTAGCCAGTTCCAGTTCCATAGCTAATTTTCCAGCTAGAATTCCGTGGACTTCGATTCTGTTCCAAATGGTGCCCATGAAAATGGTGAAACACAAAACGAGGAGGAGTAGGATTCTTGCGACAGGCATGACGTAGTACATGATTCCACTTAATTCGAAGGCGGAGCATAATAGAAAGAGCGTAAAGACTAGAAACCCGGAGAAGGCGTAGAAACTTTTGGAGTAGTGGAGATGTTTGAGAGCCTGTGTGCATATTTCGATACATTCGACGAGTGCTTCTTTAGCGGCTCCTTCTACTATATGTGGTAGTTCCTTAAATTCAGTGGCAGTAACAACAACCGGTGAAGATTTTTCGACTTTGAGTTTGACAACAACAGCTTCGTGGTCCGAGTAGCTAAAATTCATGTTTGCGACTCTTTTTGGCCATGGAATCGTATAGGACAGTGTTTTGACGTCAACATTTCTTCCAGACTTGTATACAATGTAGTCGATGCGTTTTCCATACGGATTTGACTTGAGAAGTGTCGAGGATGTGTAGCTATTCTGGGGAGTATCAATTGTGTAAGTATTCGATTCATCTCGGATCCCATTCGATTTGGTAACTTCAAAAAAGGAGTCTCGGAGTTGCGCAGTGTGAACTATTGCTCTGTAGGCCAAATCCCCGGGTTCGGTATTGAAGTCGCCCCCGAATATTACAATGTCGGCGTGTCTGGAGGTCAAACTGATAAATTGAGCTGTCTGGTAGGACTGGATGACCCGGTGAGCTAAATATTCATCGTTGACACGATCGTATTCTGCGTGCAGGTGCGTCGTGTACAGATTTATCGTCAGGCCCCTGTGTTCTACTTCCACCAATCCTATCCCCTTCCCTCCAAACCAATCACCGTGCTGGATTTTGTGCATGTAGCCATTTAGAGCCCATTGGTAGAAGAAGGCGGACTTTATTGGCGATTTTGAAAATATACAAATACCAGCTCCGATCACTCCGCTGTAGAAATAGTGGGAATACGGAAGCGCTTCTCGGCAGCGCACTTTTATTCGGTTGTAGTCTTCCGTTGTCCAAACTTCTTGCAGGAACACGAAATCGTACTTTCCCGATCCCAACTCGTCAGCTATCGCTTTCATTCTTGGAACCCTGTCTTTTGACACTCCAGCGATACCCCAACAATTCAGAGTCACAACATTAAGCTCGGTTCCCATTTTCATACTTTGTGAGCTTTTGAGCAGAGATGATGAACCCTTTTCTATTTTCAATCGACCAGAATTTATTACGAGTTTTGGGTTTTTTATTACTTCACGTGCTTTGAGCGGCTTTTTCTTCTTCTGAACTTTTATCTTATTAGGGTCGTCTGTCTGTATATCAAGTTGACTTATATAATAACTCAAAAATTCAAAATGGTCTAAATCGACTCTAAGTGTTGTGAAATGAAAAAGTAGGGAATAAAAAGAATTTTGGAAAATTTTCCCTACAAATTTGTAAGAAACTAGTAGAATTCTAATATAAAAGTATATTATTAATTTCTAGAATTAGTATTCAAGGTGTGTGGGGTTTACAATAATATATTTATAGGTTCACTCATATTACAAAACTGTTACTATTACTTTGTTACCTTTTGCAAAGATTATATTAATAGTGAATTGACTCTATTTTGTAGAGAATTTTCTTGCGCATCCGATGAACTTGATTCCATTGAAATCGGTTGTCATTTAGTCTTTCAAATATCTAATTACATGAACATGAATAATTTTATTTTTGAATTTTGAAACTTTTGGAGCCAAAATAATTTATTTTGAAATATAGACTAGTTCAATAATGAAACACTAATATGTTGTGGAAATTTTAAAAAAAATTTCACTCTTTTCGGTTGTCATTTACTTGTTGAAAAAATGGATTTTGTATATAATGTTGAAATACATGTGAAAAAGTCAGTAAATGTTACAGTGATTTTGTAAAATCATCTTAGTAGACATACATACTAGGACATGATAATCATAAAACTCTCATTTTTGGCCAAACCAAGAGGAGTAAGAGCATAGTTATATACATCATTCGAAAGGAAATTTTAAGGCGCTTCTAACAAATCTAATATATTCAAAATCGGTTAAGCAATTAAGGAATATTTCAACTTTTAGTTACGACGAGAATAAATTCATTTAAAGTTGTATTTATTTAGATGCAAATGCTTACTGCAAGCCTATATTTTAGTATTATACATATAATTTTATTTCTTTTAAATGTTTATAATACAGAAATGATATATAGTTGCCACAATGGCACATGTTGCATTTTAGTTTAGTTTTGATTACATTCTGCATATATTTTTTGTTCCTACTACCAACTTTTTCATATAAAATAATTTATTGCACTAATTAAGGCTTATTGCTTTCTTAGTACTTACTTGGGTATGTTATAATATTTCAGATATTAGTTACAAAGTCAGAGGCACGATGCGTAGCTAGCTCTATATATAATAGCAGGATACAAATAATATCTTAAATGTACATCGAAATGTTTTTGGAACTCTGGAAAATAGAAATAGAATGTCTTTTTAATTTTTAGTAACATTATTAGCATATCTGAAGGTAACATTGTAATTCATGGGAAATATTGTGGGAAGGTTACCTATGTACAGGTTTATGTCTACGAATACATCCTATTTTCACAATATTAAGTACACATAAATAACTGCATTACATATTATACATAATAAGTAGTTACTAAATAATTATTTTGATACGCCATTTCTGATTATAAGAAGACATTCAGGCACACGATTACAAATTGCATTGTCCGGATGGCGAATCTTTTCGTATAAGTTAAAAATATACGTTTACAGACAGGGTAGCCCAGAAAGAACAAGAATACAATGGGGTGAAAAAATCCGTTTTTGGAAGACCAATGCACTATCACAGCATAGCCAATATTTTCAATAATTGGAAAAAATTGAAAGAATACCTGATAGAATTTTACATAATCGAAATTCCTCTGTAACTTAGTAAAGCAAACGTAAATCATTTGTATTTTAAGTTAACATGATTTTTCCATAAAATAAATACAAATAAATAAGCTGTGCAAATAAATGACTTGATTCTCAGTTTTATAAACGCTCTATTATTTAATAACGTTTTAAAATTCTCAAGCTACGTATGCAATTTTACTCAAATATATACTATTCCTTGAACAACTATATAACCAACTAAATTACAACTAATACTTATGGCTGCACTGGTACAACCAATCATATAATATATAGCTAAATCATATAATACACATGTCCATATATATTATAATTGTATTTTGATCCCTTAATCCCCTTCTTATTCTATATAGTAGTTGCTCGTTGAATTTTCAGAAACTACACAAACATTACTATTACTACTTATTGACTACTAAAAATCTCCTGATCACTTTCACTGAAAATATATTGAGCCATGATACAACATGGTAGGTAATTAAAATGAAACGAAATACAGATTACTGAAATAATAACGATATAATACTAAAGATTGCAATGAATGAGCTACCCCTCAGTCTCAGACAAAAACAATTATATAATTACAAGAAAGAAAACCGAAATAAATATGTGATTATTGAATTGCAAAAGCCAAGTCTTCTATTTCATATTGTTAACCTTGACCTAACCTAAAAGTATGATTATTATATAACAATTGTATATTTTAATTGATTTAAATGCAATTATAGTCCCTTCATTTTAGTTTATAGCTGTAGTTATCAGTACCTGCCATCGCCGGAAAGATTTCCAATGGAATTAGTATTAGCAGTTCTAAATCTATATTTTTAAGGGGTAACATTTCACGTACCTCAAAAATAATCGGGTTATCTCAAGAAAAATAATCGCTTTATTTCTTATAAATACATTTAGCTAATAAATACTTATCCAGTCTCAAGTATCATTACTCTGAACTGATAATATACCTTTGCCTCAAGTTTTAATGTAATTTGCTATTGTTTTAGGACATTTACTTTAATTATAGTGAGGATTTTGTGCTCTACGGGGTGTTTCAGACCTAAGGTCTACCTATGTAGCGGTCGAACGGGAAGTAGTACAGAAATACTGTTTAAAGCAATCGAAAGCCAGTACAAGTTACATTGGAATTCCAATTTTCATGATAATGTCTCTGCGCATTCGTTAACACTACTAATTCTCCTGAAAAAAGATGAAAAAATATTTAAATTTCAATAGTTTTTCATTAAAATTTGGATTTCCTCCTATTCTAACCTAATTGAGATAATGGAAGCCTTTTTGTCAGATAGCTTGCAACAAGAAAAATCATAATATCATTCTCTTACTATGCTAACAGCTCAATGCAAATAGAAGTTCCCGATTTCCAAGATACCCATTTAGGGGTCACTAAAAGCTATCGTCAGTTCTGGCTGGACGAGTTAAAACCAGATGCATTTTTATTCGTTCTCACTTGTGGTCATTTCCTCTGTAACTTATAGCTGTTAGCGTAGTAAGAGAATGATATTGCGAATTATCTAGTTGCAAGCTATCTGACGAAAAGGTTTTCATTATTTCAATTATGGTAGCTTGGGAAAAATCCAAATTTTAATGAAAAACCATTGAAAATGCTTGACTTTTTTTCAGGAGAACTAGTAGTGTTAACGAATGCGCAGAGACATTATGATGAAAACTGGAATTCCAATGTAATTTTTTTCGATTGCTGTCAACACTTTTTCTGTACTACTTCAGGTTCGGCCGCTACATATGTAGATGTAGTCCTTAGGTCTGAAACATCCAGTACTCGAGGTGAATGTTCTGAAACATTAGCAAATTGCATTAAAACACGAGGCAAACGTATATTATCAGTTGGGAGTAATGATTCTTGAGATTGGATAAATATTTATGATATACCTAAATGTATTTATATGAGGTAAAGCGATATTTTTTTAGGAAAACCGATAATTTTTGAAATAAACAAAAATACAAGCTTATATTTTTACCCCTTCTTGACTTAAAAGAGGGTGACATCTGAATCAATGGTATCGATATCTAAATTGGCAAAATCTCCTCCTCCTCCAGAATTGAGGCTGTCTGTTTCCCTGGGTTCCTGGACACAGTCTTTACAGAATTTAGCCAGTTCCAGTTCCATAGCTAATTTTCCAGCTAGAATTCCGTGGACTTCGATTCTGTTCCAAATGGTGCCCATGAAAATGGTGAAACACAAAACGAGGAGGAGTAGGATTCTTGCGACAGGCATGACGTAGTACATGATTCCACTTAATTCGAAGGCGGAGCATAATAGAAAGAGCGTAAAGACTAGAAACCCGGAGAAGGCGTAGAAACTTTTGGAGTAGTGGAGATGTTTGAGAGCCTGTGTGCATATTTCGATACATTCGACGAGTGCTTCTTTAGCGGCTCCTTCTACTATATGTGGTAGTTCCTTAAATTCAGTGGCAGTAACAACAACCGGTGAAGATTTTTCGACTTTGAGTTTGACAACAACAGCTTCGTGGTCCGAGTAGCTAAAATTCATGTTTGCGACTCTTTTTGGCCATGGAATCGTATAGGACAGTGTTTTGACGTCAACATTTCTTCCAGACTTGTATACAATGTAGTCGATGCGTTTTCCATACGGATTTGACTTGAGAAGTGTCGAGGATGTGTAGCTATTCTGGGGAGTATCAATTGTGTAAGTATTCGATTCATCTCGGATCCCATTCGATTTGGTAACTTCAAAAAAGGAGTCTCGGAGTTGCGCAGTGTGAACTATTGCTCTGTAGGCCAAATCCCCGGGTTCGGTATTGAAGTCGCCCCCGAATATTACAATGTCGGCGTGTCTGGAGGTCAAACTGATAAATTGAGCTGTCTGGTAGGACTGGATGACCCGGTGAGCTAAATATTCATCGTTGACACGATCGTATTCTGCGTGCAGGTGCGTCGTGTACAGATTTATCGTCAGGCCCCTGTGTTCTACTTCCACCAATCCTATCCCCTTCCCTCCAAACCAATCACCGTGCTGGATTTTGTGCATGTAGCCATTTAGAGCCCATTGGTAGAAGAAGGCGGACTTTATTGGCGATTTTGAAAATATACAAATACCAGCTCCGATCACTCCGCTGTAGAAATAGTGGGAATACGGAAGAGCTTCCCGGCAACGCACTTTTATTCGGTTGTAATCTTCCGTTGTCCAAACTTCTTGCAGAAACACGAAATCGTACTTTCCCGATCCCAATTCGTCAGCTATCGCCTTCATTCGCGGAACTCGGTCTTTCGACACTCCGGCGATACCCCAACAATTCAGAGTCACAACATTAAGCTCGGTTCCCATTTTCATACTTTGTGAGCTTTTGAGCAGAGATGAACCCTTTTCTTTCAAACGACCAGACTTTGATCTCTTTTATGTTTTTCAGTATAATTTTCTTTAATTGTTGGAGAACTATGAGGACAAATCAATTCCCACTCGTCTACATCGTAACTAAAAGTTGAAATATTCCTTAATTGCTGAACCGATTTTGATTAGATTAGATTTGTTAGAAGCGCCTTAAAATTTCCTTTCGAATGATGTATATTATAACTATGCGCTTACTCCTCTTGGTTTGACCAAAAATGAGAGTTTTATGATAGTCATGTCCTAGTATGTATATCTACTAACATGATTTCACAAAATCTCTGTAACATTTACAGACTTTTAACCATGTATTTTAACATTATATACAAAATCCCTTTTTTCAACCAGTAAATGACAACCGAAAAGAGTCAAATTTTTTTAAAATGTCCCAAACATATTAATGTTTCATTATTAGACTAGTCTATACTTAAAAATAAATTATTTTGGCTCCAAAAGTTTCAAAATTGAAAAATAAAATAATTCATTTTCATGTAATTACAGATTTGAAAGACTAAATGACAACCGATTTTGATGGAATTAGGTTCATCGGATGCGCAAGAAAATTGTCTACAAAATAGAGTCAACTCACTATTAAAACAACGTTTGCTAATGATAACTAAGTAATAATAATAGTTTTGTAATATGAGTGAACCTATAAATATATTATTGTAAACCCACACACCTTGAATAATAAAACTAGAAATGAGAATTATAGTTTTGTATTTGATTTCCAGGAGTACAATATTTTATTTACCGACATTTGTAGGGGAAAATGGGAAACTATTTGTTTGTTTATGCCTTATAGTTATTCATTTCATGACATTTAGAATCAATTTAGATCATGTTGATTTTCTTTAATTTAAAACAAATTTTTGTAGGTTTATATTATGAATAACACAGAAATGCAATAAAATTGTTCTATATAAGTGGTTTATTCAACACTCTGAAAACCAGAATATTTCTTTAGCTTAAAAACATTTTTACTGGAAGTGTATATTTTAGTATTATACATATAATTTTATTTCCTTTAAACGTTTATAATACAGAAATGATATATAATTGCCACAATGGCACATATTTGTTGCATTTTAGTTTAGTTTTGATTACATACTGCATAAATTTTTGTTCCTACTATCAATTTTTTCATATAAAATAATTTATTGCACTAATTAAGGCTTATTGCTTTCTTCTTAGTACTTACTTGGGTATGTTATATTTCAGATATTAGTTACAAAGTCAGAGGCACGATGCGTAGCTAGCTGTATATATAATAGGAGGATACAAATAATAACTGAAATGTACATCGAAATGTTTTTGGAACTCTGGAAAATAGAAATAGAACGTCTTTTTAATTTTTAGTAACATTATTAGCGTATTTGAAGGTAACATTGTAATTCATGGGAAATATTGTGGGAGGATTACCTATGCACAGGTTTATGTCTACAAATACATCTTATTTTCACAATAAAGTACACATAAATAACTGCATTACACATTATACATAATAAGTAGTTACTAAATAATTATTTTGATACGCCATTTCTGATTATGAGGAGATATACAGGAACACGCTTAGAAATTGCATTGTCCGGATGGCGAATCTTTTCGTATAAGTTAAATATACATTTACAGGGTAGCCCAGAATGAACAAGAATACAATGGGGTGAAAAAATCGGATTTTGGAAGACCACAGTAGCATAGCAAATATTTTCAATTCAAAAAAGTAAGAATTTCAGATAGATTTTTACATACTCAAAATTTTTCTGCAACTTAATAAAGAAAACATAAATCATTTGTATTTTAAGTTAACATGACTTTTCCCTAAAATAATAACTAATAGGTTGTGCAAATAAATGACTTGATTCTCAGCTTTATAAACGCTCTATTATTTCATAACTTTTTAAATTCTCAAGCTTCGCAATGTTTCTCATCTCCTACTCTTTGGACGACTATATAACTTCTGCTAAACTACAACTAATACTTATAGCTTTCCTGGTACAATCAATCATAGGATACATAGCTAAATCATATAATACACATGACCATATATATTATAATTGTATTTTGATCCCTTAATCCCTTTCTTATCCTATATTATAGTTGCTCGTTGAATTTTCAGAAACTACAAAAACCTTACTACTTATTGACTACTAAAAATCTCATAATCAATTTCACTGAAAATATACTGAACCATGATACGAACATGTTAAGTAATTAAAATGAAACGAAATACAGAATTAATACTAAAGATTGCAATGAATGAGCTACCCCTCAGTCTCAAACAAAAACAATTATATAATTACAACAAAGAAAAACCGAAATAAATTTGTAATTCTTGAATTGCAAAAGCAAAGTTTTCTATTTTATATTGCTAGCCTTGACCTAACCTAAAAGTACGATTATTATATAACAATTGTATATTTTAATTGATTTAAATGCAATTATAGTCCCTTCATTTTAGTTTATAGCTGTAGTTGTCAGTACCTGCGAGAGCCGGAAAGGTTTCCAATGGAATTAGTATTAAGAGTTCTAAATCTATATTTTTAAGGGGTAACATTTCACGTACCTCAAAAATAATCGATTTACTTCAATAAAAACAATCGCTTTACCTCATAAGAATACACTTAGCTAATAAATATTTATACAGTCACAAGTATCATTACTCCGAACTGATAATATACCTTTGCCTAAAGTTTTAATGTAATTTGCTACTGTTTTAGGACATTTACTTTAAGTATAGTGAGGATTTTGTACTCTACGGGGTATTTCAGACCTTAGGTCTACCTATGTAGCGGTCGAACGGGAAGTAGTACAGAAATACTGTTTAAAGCAATCGAAAGCCAGTACAAAGTTACATTGGAATTCCAATTTTCATGATAATGTCTCTGTGCATTCGTTAACACTACTAGTTCTCCTGAAAAAGTCAAAAATATTTAAATTTCAATGGTTTTTCATTAAAATCATTAGAATAGGATTTCCTCCTATTCTAACCTAATTGAGATAATGGAAACCTTTTCGTCAGATAGCTTGCAACAAGAAATATCATAATATCATTCTCTTACTACGCTAACAGCTCAATGCAAATAGAAGTTCCCGATTTCCAAGATACCCATTTAGGGGTCACTAAAAGCTATCGTCAGTTCTGGCTGGACGAGTTAAAACCAGATGCATTTTTATTCGTTCTCACTTGTGGTCATTTCCTCTGTAACTTATAGCTGTTAGCGTAGTAAGAGAATGATATTGCGAATTATCTAGTTGCAAGCTATCTGACGAAAAGGTTTTCATTATTTCAATTATGGTAGCTTGGGAAAAATCCAAATTTTAATGAAAAACCATTGAAAATGCTTGACTTTTTTTCAGGAGAACTAGTAGTGTTAACGAATGCGCAGAGACATTATGATGAAAACTGGAATTCCAATGTAATTTTTTTCGATTGCTGTCAACACTTTTTCTGTACTACTTCAGGTTCGGCCGCTACATATGTAGATGTAGTCCTTAGGTCTGAAACATCCAGTACTCGAGGTGAATGTTCTGAAACATTAGCAAATTGCATTAAAACACGAGGCAAACGTATATTATCAGTTGGGAGTAATGATTCTTGAGATTGGATAAATATTTATGATATACCTAAATGTATTTATATGAGGTAAAGCGATATTTTTTTAGGAAAACCGATAATTTTTGAAATAAACAAAAATACAAGCTTATATTTTTACCCCTTCTTGACTTAAAAGAGGGTGACATCTGAATCAATGGTATCGATATCTAAATTGGCAAAATCTCCTCCTCCTCCAGAATTGAGGCTGTCTGTTTCCCTGGGTTCCTGGACACAGTCTTTACAGAATTTAGCCAGTTCCAGTTCCATAGCTAATTTTCCAGCTAGAATTCCGTGGACTTCGATTCTGTTCCAAATGGTGCCCATGAAAATGGTGAAACACAAAACGAGGAGGAGTAGGATTCTTGCGACAGGCATGACGTAGTACATGATTCCACTTAATTCGAAGGCGGAGCATAATAGAAAGAGCGTAAAGACTAGAAACCCGGAGAAGGCGTAGAAACTTTTGGAGTAGTGGAGATGTTTGAGAGCCTGTGTGCATATTTCGATACATTCGACGAGTGCTTCTTTAGCGGCTCCTTCTACTATATGTGGTAGTTCCTTAAATTCAGTGGCAGTAACAACAACCGGTGAAGATTTTTCGACTTTGAGTTTGACAACAACAGCTTCGTGGTCCGAGTAGCTAAAATTCATGTTTGCGACTCTTTTTGGCCATGGAATCGTATAGGACAGTGTTTTGACGTCAACATTTCTTCCAGACTTGTATACAATGTAGTCGATGCGTTTTCCATACGGATTTGACTTGAGAAGTGTCGAGGATGTGTAGCTATTCTGGGGAGTATCAATTGTGTAAGTATTCGATTCATCTCGGATCCCATTCGATTTGGTAACTTCAAAAAAGGAGTCTCGGAGTTGCGCAGTGTGAACTATTGCTCTGTAGGCCAAATCCCCGGGTTCGGTATTGAAGTCGCCCCCGAATATTACAATGTCGGCGTGTCTGGAGGTCAAACTGATAAATTGAGCTGTCTGGTAGGACTGGATGACCCGGTGAGCTAAATATTCATCGTTGACACGATCGTATTCTGCGTGCAGGTGCGTCGTGTACAGATTTATCGTCAGGCCCCTGTGTTCTACTTCCACCAATCCTATCCCCTTCCCTCCAAACCAATCACCGTGCTGGATTTTGTGCATGTAGCCATTTAGAGCCCATTGGTAGAAGAAGGCGGACTTTATTGGCGATTTTGAAAATATACAAATACCAGCTCCGATCACTCCGCTGTAGAAATAGTGGGAATACGGAAGAGCTTCCCGGCAACGCACTTTTATTCGGTTGTAATCTTCCGTTGTCCAAACTTCTTGCAGAAACACGAAATCGTACTTTCCCGATCCCAATTCGTCAGCTATCGCCTTCATTCGCGGAACTCGGTCTTTCGACACTCCGGCGATACCCCAACAATTCAGAGTCACAACATTAAGCTCGGTTCCCATTTTCATACTTTGTGAGCTTTTGAGCAGAGATGAACCCTTTTCTTTCAAACGACCAGACTTTGATCTCTTTTATGTTTTTCAGTATAATTTTCTTTAATTGTTGGAGAACTATGAGGACAAATCAATTCCCACTCGTCTACATCGTAACTAAAAGTTGAAATATTCCTTAATTGCTGAACCGATTTTGATTAGATTAGATTTGTTAGAAGCGCCTTAAAATTTCCTTTCGAATGATGTATATTATAACTATGCGCTTACTCCTCTTGGTTTGACCAAAAATGAGAGTTTTATGATAGTCATGTCCTAGTATGTATATCTACTAACATGATTTCACAAAATCTCTGTAACATTTACAGACTTTTAACCATGTATTTTAACATTATATACAAAATCCCTTTTTTCAACCAGTAAATGACAACCGAAAAGAGTCAAATTTTTTTTAAAATGTCCCAAACATATTAATGTTTCATTATTAGACTAGTCTATACTTAAAAATAAATTATTTTGGCTCCAAAAGTTTCAAAATTGAAAAATAAAATAATTCATTTTCATGTAATTACAGATTTGAAAGACTAAATGACAACCGATTTTGATGGAATTAGGTTCATCGGATGCGCAAGAAAATTGTCTACAAAATAGAGTCAACTCACTATTAAAACAACGTTTGCTAATGATAACTAAGTAATAATAATAGTTTTGTAATATGAGTGAACCTATAAATATATTATTGTAAACCCCACACACCTTGAATAATAAAACTAGAAATGAGAATTATAGTTTTGTATTTGATTTCCAGGAGTACAATATTTTATTTACCGACATTTGTAGGGGAAAATGGGAAACTATTTGTTTGTTTATGCCTTATAGTTATTCATTTCATGACATTTAGAATCAATTTAGATCATGTTGATTTTCTTTAATTTAAAACAAATTTTTGTAGGTTTATATTATGAATAACACAGAAATGCAATAAAATTGTTCTATATAAGTGGTTTATTCAACACTCTGAAAACCAGAATATTTCTTTAGCTTAAAAACATTTTTACTGGAAGTGTATATTTTAGTATTATACATATAATTTTATTTCCTTTAAACGTTTATAATACAGAAATGATATATAATTGCCACAATGGCACATATTTGTTGCATTTTAGTTTAGTTTTGATTACATACTGCATAAATTTTTGTTCCTACTATCAATTTTTTCATATAAAATAATTTATTGCACTAATTAAGGCTTATTGCTTTCTTCTTAGTACTTACTTGGGTATGTTATATTTCAGATATTAGTTACAAAGTCAGAGGCACGATGCGTAGCTAGCTGTATATATAATAGGAGGATACAAATAATAACTGAAATGTACATCGAAATGTTTTTGGAACTCTGGAAAATAGAAATAGAACGTCTTTTTAATTTTTAGTAACATTATTAGCGTATTTGAAGGTAACATTGTAATTCATGGGAAATATTGTGGGAGGATTACCTATGCACAGGTTTATGTCTACAAATACATCTTATTTTCACAATAAAGTACACATAAATAACTGCATTACACATTATACATAATAAGTAGTTACTAAATAATTATTTTGATACGCCATTTCTGATTATGAGGAGATATACAGGAACACGCTTAGAAATTGCATTGTCCGGATGGCGAATCTTTTCGTATAAGTTAAATATACATTTACAGGGTAGCCCAGAATGAACAAGAATACAATGGGGTGAAAAAATCGGATTTTGGAAGACCACAGTAGCATAGCAAATATTTTCAATTCAAAAAAGTAAGAATTTCAGATAGATTTTTACATACTCAAAATTTTTCTGCAACTTAATAAAGAAAACATAAATCATTTGTATTTTAAGTTAACATGACTTTTCCCTAAAATAATAACTAATAGGTTGTGCAAATAAATGACTTGATTCTCAGCTTTATAAACGCTCTATTATTTCATAACTTTTTAAAATTCTCAAGCTTCGCAATGTTTCTCATCTCCTACTCTTTGGACGACTATATAACTTCTGCTAAACTACAACTAATACTTATAGCTTTCCTGGTACAATCAATCATAGGATACATAGCTAAATCATATAATACACATGACCATATATATTATAATTGTATTTTGATCCCTTAATCCCTTTCTTATCCTATATTATAGTTGCTCGTTGAATTTTCAGAAACTACAAAAACCTTACTACTTATTGACTACTAAAAATCTCATAATCAATTTCACTGAAAATATACTGAACCATGATACGAACATGTTAAGTAATTAAAATGAAACGAAATACAGAATTAATACTAAAGATTGCAATGAATGAGCTACCCCTCAGTCTCAAACAAAAACAATTATATAATTACAACAAAGAAAAACCGAAATAAATTTGTAATTCTTGAATTGCAAAAGCAAAGTTTTCTATTTTATATTGCTAGCCTTGACCTAACCTAAAAGTACGATTATTATATAACAATTGTATATTTTAATTGATTTAAATGCAATTATAGTCCCTTCATTTTAGTTTATAGCTGTAGTTGTCAGTACCTGCGAGAGCCGGAAAGGTTTCCAATGGAATTAGTATTAAGAGTTCTAAATCTATATTTTTAAGGGGTAACATTTCACGTACCTCAAAAATAATCGATTTACTTCAATAAAAACAATCGCTTTACCTCATAAGAATACACTTAGCTAATAAATATTTATACAGTCACAAGTATCATTACTCCGAACTGATAATATACCTTTGCCTAAAGTTTTAATGTAATTTGCTACTGTTTTAGGACATTTACTTTAAGTATAGTGAGGATTTTGTACTCTACGGGGTATTTCAGACCTTAGGTCTACCTATGTAGCGGTCGAACGGGAAGTAGTACAGAAATACTGTTTAAAGCAATCGAAAGCCAGTACAAAGTTACATTGGAATTCCAATTTTCATGATAATGTCTCTGTGCATTCGTTAACACTACTAGTTCTCCTGAAAAAGTCAAAAATATTTAAATTTCAATGGTTTTTCATTAAAATCATTAGAATAGGATTTCCTCCTATTCTAACCTAATTGAGATAATGGAAACCTTTTCGTCAGATAGCTTGCAACAAGAAATATCATAATATCATTCTCTTACTACGCTAACAGCTCAATGCAAATAGAAGTTCCCGATTTCCAAGATACCCATTTAGGGGTCACTAAAAGCTATCGTCAGTTCTGGCTGGACGAGTTAAAACCAGATGCATTTTTATTCGTTCTCACTTGTGGTCATTTCCTCTGTAACTTATAGCTGTTAGCGTAGTAAGAGAATGATATTGCGAATTATCTAGTTGCAAGCTATCTGACGAAAAGGTTTTCATTATTTCAATTATGGTAGCTTGGGAAAAATCCAAATTTTAATGAAAAACCATTGAAAATGCTTGACTTTTTTTCAGGAGAACTAGTAGTGTTAACGAATGCGCAGAGACATTATGATGAAAACTGGAATTCCAATGTAATTTTTTTCGATTGCTGTCAACACTTTTTCTGTACTACTTCAGGTTCGGCCGCTACATATGTAGATGTAGTCCTTAGGTCTGAAACATCCAGTACTCGAGGTGAATGTTCTGAAACATTAGCAAATTGCATTAAAACACGAGGCAAACGTATATTATCAGTTGGGAGTAATGATTCTTGAGATTGGATAAATATTTATGATATACCTAAATGTATTTATATGAGGTAAAGCGATATTTTTTTAGGAAAACCGATAATTTTTGAAATAAACAAAAATACAAGCTTATATTTTTACCCCTTCTTGACTTAAAAGAGGGTGACATCTGAATCAATGGTATCGATATCTAAATTGGCAAAATCTCCTCCTCCTCCAGAATTGAGGCTGTCTGTTTCCCTGGGTTCCTGGACACAGTCTTTACAGAATTTAGCCAGTTCCAGTTCCATAGCTAATTTTCCAGCTAGAATTCCGTGGACTTCGATTCTGTTCCAAATGGTGCCCATGAAAATGGTGAAACACAAAACGAGGAGGAGTAGGATTCTTGCGACAGGCATGACGTAGTACATGATTCCACTTAATTCGAAGGCGGAGCATAATAGAAAGAGCGTAAAGACTAGAAACCCGGAGAAGGCGTAGAAACTTTTGGAGTAGTGGAGATGTTTGAGAGCCTGTGTGCATATTTCGATACATTCGACGAGTGCTTCTTTAGCGGCTCCTTCTACTATATGTGGTAGTTCCTTAAATTCAGTGGCAGTAACAACAACCGGTGAAGATTTTTCGACTTTGAGTTTGACAACAACAGCTTCGTGGTCCGAGTAGCTAAAATTCATGTTTGCGACTCTTTTTGGCCATGGAATCGTATAGGACAGTGTTTTGACGTCAACATTTCTTCCAGACTTGTATACAATGTAGTCGATGCGTTTTCCATACGGATTTGACTTGAGAAGTGTCGAGGATGTGTAGCTATTCTGGGGAGTATCAATTGTGTAAGTATTCGATTCATCTCGGATCCCATTCGATTTGGTAACTTCAAAAAAGGAGTCTCGGAGTTGCGCAGTGTGAACTATTGCTCTGTAGGCCAAATCCCCGGGTTCGGTATTGAAGTCGCCCCCGAATATTACAATGTCGGCGTGTCTGGAGGTCAAACTGATAAATTGAGCTGTCTGGTAGGACTGGATGACCCGGTGAGCTAAATATTCATCGTTGACACGATCGTATTCTGCGTGCAGGTGCGTCGTGTACAGATTTATCGTCAGGCCCCTGTGTTCTACTTCCACCAATCCTATCCCCTTCCCTCCAAACCAATCACCGTGCTGGATTTTGTGCATGTAGCCATTTAGAGCCCATTGGTAGAAGAAGGCGGACTTTATTGGCGATTTTGAAAATATACAAATACCAGCTCCGATCACTCCGCTGTAGAAATAGTGGGAATACGGAAGAGCTTCCCGGCAACGCACTTTTATTCGGTTGTAATCTTCCGTTGTCCAAACTTCTTGCAGAAACACGAAATCGTACTTTCCCGATCCCAATTCGTCAGCTATCGCCTTCATTCGCGGAACTCGGTCTTTCGACACTCCGGCGATACCCCAACAATTCAGAGTCACAACATTAAGCTCGGTTCCCATTTTCATACTTTGTGAGCTTTTGAGCAGAGATGAACCCTTTTCTTTCAAACGACCAGACTTTGATCTCTTTTATGTTTTTCAGTATAATTTTCTTTAATTGTTGGAGAACTATGAGGACAAATCAATTCCCACTCGTCTACATCGTAACTAAAAGTTGAAATATTCCTTAATTGCTGAACCGATTTTGATTAGATTAGATTTGTTAGAAGCGCCTTAAAATTTCCTTTCGAATGATGTATATTATAACTATGCGCTTACTCCTCTTGGTTTGACCAAAAATGAGAGTTTTATGATAGTCATGTCCTAGTATGTATATCTACTAACATGATTTCACAAAATCTCTGTAACATTTACAGACTTTTAACCATGTATTTTAACATTATATACAAAATCCCTTTTTTCAACCAGTAAATGACAACCGAAAAGAGTCAAATTTTTTTTAAAATGTCCCAAACATATTAATGTTTCATTATTAGACTAGTCTATACTTAAAAATAAATTATTTTGGCTCCAAAAGTTTCAAAATTGAAAAATAAAATAATTCATTTTCATGTAATTACAGATTTGAAAGACTAAATGACAACCGATTTTGATGGAATTAGGTTCATCGGATGCGCAAGAAAATTGTCTACAAAATAGAGTCAATTCACTATTAAAACAACGTTTGCTAATGATAACTAAGTAATAATAATAGTTTTGTAATATGAGTGAACCTATAAATATATTATTGTAAACCCCACACACCTTGAATAATAAAACTAGAAATGAGAATTATAGTTTTGTATTTGATTTCCAGGAGTACAATATTTTATTTACCGACATTTGTAGGGGAAAATGGGAAACTATTTGTTTGTTTATGCCTTATAGTTATTCATTTCATGACATTTAGAATCAATTTAGATCATGTTGATTTTCTTTAATTTAAAACAAATTTTTGTAGGTTTATATTATGAATAACACAGAAATGCAATAAAATTGTTCTATATAAGTGGTTTATTCAACACTCTGAAAACCAGAATATTTCTTTAGCTTAAAAACATTTTTACTGGAAGTGTATATTTTAGTATTATACATATAATTTTATTTCCTTTAAACGTTTATAATACAGAAATGATATATAATTGCCACAATGGCACATATTTGTTGCATTTTAGTTTAGTTTTGATTACATACTGCATAAATTTTTGTTCCTACTATCAATTTTTTCATATAAAATAATTTATTGCACTAATTAAGGCTTATTGCTTTCTTCTTAGTACTTACTTGGGTATGTTATATTTCAGATATTAGTTACAAAGTCAGAGGCACGATGCGTAGCTAGCTGTATATATAATAGGAGGATACAAATAATAACTGAAATGTACATCGAAATGTTTTTGGAACTCTGGAAAATAGAAATAGAACGTCTTTTTAATTTTTAGTAACATTATTAGCGTATTTGAAGGTAACATTGTAATTCATGGGAAATATTGTGGGAGGATTACCTATGCACAGGTTTATGTCTACAAATACATCTTATTTTCACAATAAAGTACACATAAATAACTGCATTACACATTATACATAATAAGTAGTTACTAAATAATTATTTTGATACGCCATTTCTGATTATGAGGAGATATACAGGAACACGCTTAGAAATTGCATTGTCCGGATGGCGAATCTTTTCGTATAAGTTAAATATACATTTACAGGGTAGCCCAGAATGAACAAGAATACAATGGGGTGAAAAAATCGGATTTTGGAAGACCACAGTAGCATAGCAAATATTTTCAATTCAAAAAAGTAAGAATTTCAGATAGATTTTTACATACTCAAAATTTTTCTGCAACTTAATAAAGAAAACATAAATCATTTGTATTTTAAGTTAACATGACTTTTCCCTAAAATAATAACTAATAGGTTGTGCAAATAAATGACTTGATTCTCAGCTTTATAAACGCTCTATTATTTCATAACTTTTTAAAATTCTCAAGCTTCGCAATGTTTCTCATCTCCTACTCTTTGGACGACTATATAACTTCTGCTAAACTACAACTAATACTTATAGCTTTCCTGGTACAATCAATCATAGGATACATAGCTAAATCATATAATACACATGACCATATATATTATAATTGTATTTTGATCCCTTAATCCCTTTCTTATCCTATATTATAGTTGCTCGTTGAATTTTCAGAAACTACAAAAACCTTACTACTTATTGACTACTAAAAATCTCATAATCAATTTCACTGAAAATATACTGAACCATGATACGAACATGTTAAGTAATTAAAATGAAACGAAATACAGAATTAATACTAAAGATTGCAATGAATGAGCTACCCCTCAGTCTCAAACAAAAACAATTATATAATTACAACAAAGAAAAACCGAAATAAATTTGTAATTCTTGAATTGCAAAAGCAAAGTTTTCTATTTTATATTGCTAGCCTTGACCTAACCTAAAAGTACGATTATTATATAACAATTGTATATTTTAATTGATTTAAATGCAATTATAGTCCCTTCATTTTAGTTTATAGCTGTAGTTGTCAGTACCTGCGAGAGCCGGAAAGGTTTCCAATGGAATTAGTATTAAGAGTTCTAAATCTATATTTTTAAGGGGTAACATTTCACGTACCTCAAAAATAATCGATTTACTTCAATAAAAACAATCGCTTTACCTCATAAGAATACACTTAGCTAATAAATATTTATACAGTCACAAGTATCATTACTCCGAACTGATAATATACCTTTGCCTAAAGTTTTAATGTAATTTGCTACTGTTTTAGGACATTTACTTTAAGTATAGTGAGGATTTTGTACTCTACGGGGTATTTCAGACCTTAGGTCTACCTATGTAGCGGTCGAACGGGAAGTAGTACAGAAATACTGTTTAAAGCAATCGAAAGCCAGTACAAAGTTACATTGGAATTCCAATTTTCATGATAATGTCTCTGTGCATTCGTTAACACTACTAGTTCTCCTGAAAAAGTCAAAAATATTTAAATTTCAATGGTTTTTCATTAAAATCATTAGAATAGGATTTCCTCCTATTCTAACCTAATTGAGATAATGGAAACCTTTTCGTCAGATAGCTTGCAACAAGAAATATCATAATATCATTCTCTTACTACGCTAACAGCTCAATGCAAATAGAAGTTCCCGATTTCCAAGATACCCATTTAGGGGTCACTAAAAGCTATCGTCAGTTCTGGCTGGACGAGTTAAAACCAGATGCATTTTTATTCGTTCTCACTTGTGGTCATTTCCTCTGTAACTTATAGCTGTTAGCGTAGTAAGAGAATGATATTGCGAATTATCTAGTTGCAAGCTATCTGACGAAAAGGTTTTCATTATTTCAATTATGGTAGCTTGGGAAAAATCCAAATTTTAATGAAAAACCATTGAAAATGCTTGACTTTTTTTCAGGAGAACTAGTAGTGTTAACGAATGCGCAGAGACATTATGATGAAAACTGGAATTCCAATGTAATTTTTTTCGATTGCTGTCAACACTTTTTCTGTACTACTTCAGGTTCGGCCGCTACATATGTAGATGTAGTCCTTAGGTCTGAAACATCCAGTACTCGAGGTGAATGTTCTGAAACATTAGCAAATTGCATTAAAACACGAGGCAAACGTATATTATCAGTTGGGAGTAATGATTCTTGAGATTGGATAAATATTTATGATATACCTAAATGTATTTATATGAGGTAAAGCGATATTTTTTTAGGAAAACCGATAATTTTTGAAATAAACAAAAATACAAGCTTATATTTTTACCCCTTCTTGACTTAAAAGAGGGTGACATCTGAATCAATGGTATCGATATCTAAATTGGCAAAATCTCCTCCTCCTCCAGAATTGAGGCTGTCTGTTTCCCTGGGTTCCTGGACACAGTCTTTACAGAATTTAGCCAGTTCCAGTTCCATAGCTAATTTTCCAGCTAGAATTCCGTGGACTTCGATTCTGTTCCAAATGGTGCCCATGAAAATGGTGAAACACAAAACGAGGAGGAGTAGGATTCTTGCGACAGGCATGACGTAGTACATGATTCCACTTAATTCGAAGGCGGAGCATAATAGAAAGAGCGTAAAGACTAGAAACCCGGAGAAGGCGTAGAAACTTTTGGAGTAGTGGAGATGTTTGAGAGCCTGTGTGCATATTTCGATACATTCGACGAGTGCTTCTTTAGCGGCTCCTTCTACTATATGTGGTAGTTCCTTAAATTCAGTGGCAGTAACAACAACCGGTGAAGATTTTTCGACTTTGAGTTTGACAACAACAGCTTCGTGGTCCGAGTAGCTAAAATTCATGTTTGCGACTCTTTTTGGCCATGGAATCGTATAGGACAGTGTTTTGACGTCAACATTTCTTCCAGACTTGTATACAATGTAGTCGATGCGTTTTCCATACGGATTTGACTTGAGAAGTGTCGAGGATGTGTAGCTATTCTGGGGAGTATCAATTGTGTAAGTATTCGATTCATCTCGGATCCCATTCGATTTGGTAACTTCAAAAAAGGAGTCTCGGAGTTGCGCAGTGTGAACTATTGCTCTGTAGGCCAAATCCCCGGGTTCGGTATTGAAGTCGCCCCCGAATATTACAATGTCGGCGTGTCTGGAGGTCAAACTGATAAATTGAGCTGTCTGGTAGGACTGGATGACCCGGTGAGCTAAATATTCATCGTTGACACGATCGTATTCTGCGTGCAGGTGCGTCGTGTACAGATTTATCGTCAGGCCCCTGTGTTCTACTTCCACCAATCCTATCCCCTTCCCTCCAAACCAATCACCGTGCTGGATTTTGTGCATGTAGCCATTTAGAGCCCATTGGTAGAAGAAGGCGGACTTTATTGGCGATTTTGAAAATATACAAATACCAGCTCCGATCACTCCGCTGTAGAAATAGTGGGAATACGGAAGAGCTTCCCGGCAACGCACTTTTATTCGGTTGTAATCTTCCGTTGTCCAAACTTCTTGCAGAAACACGAAATCGTACTTTCCCGATCCCAATTCGTCAGCTATCGCCTTCATTCGCGGAACTCGGTCTTTCGACACTCCGGCGATACCCCAACAATTCAGAGTCACAACATTAAGCTCGGTTCCCATTTTCATACTTTGTGAGCTTTTGAGCAGAGATGAACCCTTTTCTTTCAAACGACCAGACTTTGATCTCTTTTATGTTTTTCAGTATAATTTTCTTTAATTGTTGGAGAACTATGAGGACAAATCAATTCCCACTCGTCTACATCGTAACTAAAAGTTGAAATATTCCTTAATTGCTGAACCGATTTTGATTAGATTAGATTTGTTAGAAGCGCCTTAAAATTTCCTTTCGAATGATGTATATTATAACTATGCGCTTACTCCTCTTGGTTTGACCAAAAATGAGAGTTTTATGATAGTCATGTCCTAGTATGTATATCTACTAACATGATTTCACAAAATCTCTGTAACATTTACAGACTTTTAACCATGTATTTTAACATTATATACAAAATCCCTTTTTTCAACCAGTAAATGACAACCGAAAAGAGTCAAATTTTTTTTAAAATGTCCCAAACATATTAATGTTTCATTATTAGACTAGTCTATACTTAAAAATAAATTATTTTGGCTCCAAAAGTTTCAAAATTGAAAAATAAAATAATTCATTTTCATGTAATTACAGATTTGAAAGACTAAATGACAACCGATTTTGATGGAATTAGGTTCATCGGATGCGCAAGAAAATTGTCTACAAAATAGAGTCAATTCACTATCAATATAATGTTTGCAAAAGGTAACTAAGTAATAATAATAGTTTTGTAATATTATGAGTGAACCTATAAATATATTATTGTAGAACCAAAGCACCTTGAATAATAAAACTAGAAATTAGAATTATAGTTTTGTATTTGATTTCCAGGAGTACAATATTTTATTTACCGACATTTGTAGGGGAAAATGGGAAACTATTTGTTTGTTTATGCCTTATAGTTATTCATTTCATGACATTTAGAATCAATTTAGATCATGTTGATTTTCTTTAATTTAAAACAAATTTTTGTAGGTTTATATTATGAATAACACAGAAATGCAATAAAATTGTTCTATATAAGTGGTTTATTCAACACTCTGAAAACCAGAATATTTCTTTAGCTTAAAAACATTTTTACTGGAAGTGTATATTTTAGTATTATACATATAATTTTATTTCCTTTAAACGTTTATAATACAGAAATGATATATAATTGCCACAATGGCACATATTTGTTGCATTTTAGTTTAGTTTTGATTACATACTGCATAAATTTTTGTTCCTACTATCAATTTTTTCATATAAAATAATTTATTGCACTAATTAAGGCTTATTGCTTTCTTCTTAGTACTTACTTGGGTATGTTATATTTCAGATATTAGTTACAAAGTCAGAGGCACGATGCGTAGCTAGCTGTATATATAATAGGAGGATACAAATAATAACTGAAATGTACATCGAAATGTTTTTGGAACTCTGGAAAATAGAAATAGAACGTCTTTTTAATTTTTAGTAACATTATTAGCGTATTTGAAGGTAACATTGTAATTCATGGGAAATATTGTGGGAGGATTACCTATGCACAGGTTTATGTCTACAAATACATCTTATTTTCACAATAAAGTACACATAAATAACTGCATTACACATTATACATAATAAGTAGTTACTAAATAATTATTTTGATACGCCATTTCTGATTATGAGGAGATATACAGGAACACGCTTAGAAATTGCATTGTCCGGATGGCGAATCTTTTCGTATAAGTTAAATATACATTTACAGGGTAGCCCAGAATGAACAAGAATACAATGGGGTGAAAAAATCGGATTTTGGAAGACCACAGTAGCATAGCAAATATTTTCAATTCAAAAAAGTAAGAATTTCAGATAGATTTTTACATACTCAAAATTTTTCTGCAACTTAATAAAGAAAACATAAATCATTTGTATTTTAAGTTAACATGACTTTTCCCTAAAATAATAACTAATAGGTTGTGCAAATAAATGACTTGATTCTCAGCTTTATAAACGCTCTATTATTTCATAACTTTTTAAAATTCTCAAGCTTCGCAATGTTTCTCATCTCCTACTCTTTGGACGACTATATAACTTCTGCTAAACTACAACTAATACTTATAGCTTTCCTGGTACAATCAATCATAGGATACATAGCTAAATCATATAATACACATGACCATATATATTATAATTGTATTTTGATCCCTTAATCCCTTTCTTATCCTATATTATAGTTGCTCGTTGAATTTTCAGAAACTACAAAAACCTTACTACTTATTGACTACTAAAAATCTCATAATCAATTTCACTGAAAATATACTGAACCATGATACGAACATGTTAAGTAATTAAAATGAAACGAAATACAGAATTAATACTAAAGATTGCAATGAATGAGCTACCCCTCAGTCTCAAACAAAAACAATTATATAATTACAACAAAGAAAAACCGAAATAAATTTGTAATTCTTGAATTGCAAAAGCAAAGTTTTCTATTTTATATTGCTAGCCTTGACCTAACCTAAAAGTACGATTATTATATAACAATTGTATATTTTAATTGATTTAAATGCAATTATAGTCCCTTCATTTTAGTTTATAGCTGTAGTTGTCAGTACCTGCGAGAGCCGGAAAGGTTTCCAATGGAATTAGTATTAAGAGTTCTAAATCTATATTTTTAAGGGGTAACATTTCACGTACCTCAAAAATAATCGATTTACTTCAATAAAAACAATCGCTTTACCTCATAAGAATACACTTAGCTAATAAATATTTATACAGTCACAAGTATCATTACTCCGAACTGATAATATACCTTTGCCTAAAGTTTTAATGTAATTTGCTACTGTTTTAGGACATTTACTTTAAGTATAGTGAGGATTTTGTACTCTACGGGGTATTTCAGACCTTAGGTCTACCTATGTAGCGGTCGAACGGGAAGTAGTACAGAAATACTGTTTAAAGCAATCGAAAGCCAGTACAAAGTTACATTGGAATTCCAATTTTCATGATAATGTCTCTGTGCATTCGTTAACACTACTAGTTCTCCTGAAAAAGTCAAAAATATTTAAATTTCAATGGTTTTTCATTAAAATCATTAGAATAGGATTTCCTCCTATTCTAACCTAATTGAGATAATGGAAACCTTTTCGTCAGATAGCTTGCAACAAGAAATATCATAATATCATTCTCTTACTACGCTAACAGCTCAATGCAAATAGAAGTTCCCGATTTCCAAGATACCCATTTAGGGGTCACTAAAAGCTATCGTCAGTTCTGGCTGGACGAGTTAAAACCAGATGCATTTTTATTCGTTCTCACTTGTGGTCATTTCCTCTGTAACTTATAGCTGTTAGCGTAGTAAGAGAATGATATTGCGAATTATCTAGTTGCAAGCTATCTGACGAAAAGGTTTTCATTATTTCAATTATGGTAGCTTGGGAAAAATCCAAATTTTAATGAAAAACCATTGAAAATGCTTGACTTTTTTTCAGGAGAACTAGTAGTGTTAACGAATGCGCAGAGACATTATGATGAAAACTGGAATTCCAATGTAATTTTTTTCGATTGCTGTCAACACTTTTTCTGTACTACTTCAGGTTCGGCCGCTACATATGTAGATGTAGTCCTTAGGTCTGAAACATCCAGTACTCGAGGTGAATGTTCTGAAACATTAGCAAATTGCATTAAAACACGAGGCAAACGTATATTATCAGTTGGGAGTAATGATTCTTGAGATTGGATAAATATTTATGATATACCTAAATGTATTTATATGAGGTAAAGCGATATTTTTTTAGGAAAACCGATAATTTTTGAAATAAACAAAAATACAAGCTTATATTTTTACCCCTTCTTGACTTAAAAGAGGGTGACATCTGAATCAATGGTATCGATATCTAAATTGGCAAAATCTCCTCCTCCTCCAGAATTGAGGCTGTCTGTTTCCCTGGGTTCCTGGACACAGTCTTTACAGAATTTAGCCAGTTCCAGTTCCATAGCTAATTTTCCAGCTAGAATTCCGTGGACTTCGATTCTGTTCCAAATGGTGCCCATGAAAATGGTGAAACACAAAACGAGGAGGAGTAGGATTCTTGCGACAGGCATGACGTAGTACATGATTCCACTTAATTCGAAGGCGGAGCATAATAGAAAGAGCGTAAAGACTAGAAACCCGGAGAAGGCGTAGAAACTTTTGGAGTAGTGGAGATGTTTGAGAGCCTGTGTGCATATTTCGATACATTCGACGAGTGCTTCTTTAGCGGCTCCTTCTACTATATGTGGTAGTTCCTTAAATTCAGTGGCAGTAACAACAACCGGTGAAGATTTTTCGACTTTGAGTTTGACAACAACAGCTTCGTGGTCCGAGTAGCTAAAATTCATGTTTGCGACTCTTTTTGGCCATGGAATCGTATAGGACAGTGTTTTGACGTCAACATTTCTTCCAGACTTGTATACAATGTAGTCGATGCGTTTTCCATACGGATTTGACTTGAGAAGTGTCGAGGATGTGTAGCTATTCTGGGGAGTATCAATTGTGTAAGTATTCGATTCATCTCGGATCCCATTCGATTTGGTAACTTCAAAAAAGGAGTCTCGGAGTTGCGCAGTGTGAACTATTGCTCTGTAGGCCAAATCCCCGGGTTCGGTATTGAAGTCGCCCCCGAATATTACAATGTCGGCGTGTCTGGAGGTCAAACTGATAAATTGAGCTGTCTGGTAGGACTGGATGACCCGGTGAGCTAAATATTCATCGTTGACACGATCGTATTCTGCGTGCAGGTGCGTCGTGTACAGATTTATCGTCAGGCCCCTGTGTTCTACTTCCACCAATCCTATCCCCTTCCCTCCAAACCAATCACCGTGCTGGATTTTGTGCATGTAGCCATTTAGAGCCCATTGGTAGAAGAAGGCGGACTTTATTGGCGATTTTGAAAATATACAAATACCAGCTCCGATCACTCCGCTGTAGAAATAGTGGGAATACGGAAGAGCTTCCCGGCAACGCACTTTTATTCGGTTGTAATCTTCCGTTGTCCAAACTTCTTGCAGAAACACGAAATCGTACTTTCCCGATCCCAATTCGTCAGCTATCGCCTTCATTCGCGGAACTCGGTCTTTCGACACTCCGGCGATACCCCAACAATTCAGAGTCACAACATTAAGCTCGGTTCCCATTTTCATACTTTGTGAGCTTTTGAGCAGAGATGAACCCTTTTCTTTCAAACGACCAGACTTTGATCTCTTTTATGTTTTTCAGTATAATTTTCTTTAATTGTTGGAGAACTATGAGGACAAATCAATTCCCACTCGTCTACATCGTAACTAAAAGTTGAAATATTCCTTAATTGCTGAACCGATTTTGATTAGATTAGATTTGTTAGAAGCGCCTTAAAATTTCCTTTCGAATGATGTATATTATAACTATGCGCTTACTCCTCTTGGTTTGACCAAAAATGAGAGTTTTATGATAGTCATGTCCTAGTATGTATATCTACTAACATGATTTCACAAAATCTCTGTAACATTTACAGACTTTTAACCATGTATTTTAACATTATATACAAAATCCCTTTTTTCAACCAGTAAATGACAACCGAAAAGAGTCAAATTTTTTTTAAAATGTCCCAAACATATTAATGTTTCATTATTAGACTAGTCTATACTTAAAAATAAATTATTTTGGCTCCAAAAGTTTCAAAATTGAAAAATAAAATAATTCATTTTCATGTAATTACAGATTTGAAAGACTAAATGACAACCGATTTTGATGGAATTAGGTTCATCGGATGCGCAAGAAAATTGTCTACAAAATAGAGTCAATTCACTATCAATATAATGTTTGCAAAAGGTAACTAAGTAATAATAATAGTTTTGTAATATTATGAGTGAACCTATAAATATATTATTGTACAACCAAAGCACCTTGAATAATAAAACTAGAAATTAGAATTATAGTTTTGTATTTGATTTCCAGGAGTACAATATTTTATTTACCGACATTTGTAGGGGAAAATGGGAAACTATTTGTTTGTTTATGCCTTATAGTTATTCATTTCATGACATTTAGAATCAATTTAGATCATGTTGATTTTCTTTAATTTAAAACAAATTTTTGTAGGTTTATATTATGAATAACACAGAAATGCAATAAAATTGTTCTATATAAGTGGTTTATTCAACACTCTGAAAACCAGAATATTTCTTTAGCTTAAAAACATTTTTACTGGAAGTGTATATTTTAGTATTATACATATAATTTTATTTCCTTTAAACGTTTATAATACAGAAATGATATATAATTGCCACAATGGCACATATTTGTTGCATTTTAGTTTAGTTTTGATTACATACTGCATAAATTTTTGTTCCTACTATCAATTTTTTCATATAAAATAATTTATTGCACTAATTAAGGCTTATTGCTTTCTTCTTAGTACTTACTTGGGTATGTTATATTTCAGATATTAGTTACAAAGTCAGAGGCACGATGCGTAGCTAGCTGTATATATAATAGGAGGATACAAATAATAACTGAAATGTACATCGAAATGTTTTTGGAACTCTGGAAAATAGAAATAGAACGTCTTTTTAATTTTTAGTAACATTATTAGCGTATTTGAAGGTAACATTGTAATTCATGGGAAATATTGTGGGAGGATTACCTATGCACAGGTTTATGTCTACAAATACATCTTATTTTCACAATAAAGTACACATAAATAACTGCATTACACATTATACATAATAAGTAGTTACTAAATAATTATTTTGATACGCCATTTCTGATTATGAGGAGATATACAGGAACACGCTTAGAAATTGCATTGTCCGGATGGCGAATCTTTTCGTATAAGTTAAATATACATTTACAGGGTAGCCCAGAATGAACAAGAATACAATGGGGTGAAAAAATCGGATTTTGGAAGACCACAGTAGCATAGCAAATATTTTCAATTCAAAAAAGTAAGAATTTCAGATAGATTTTTACATACTCAAAATTTTTCTGCAACTTAATAAAGAAAACATAAATCATTTGTATTTTAAGTTAACATGACTTTTCCCTAAAATAATAACTAATAGGTTGTGCAAATAAATGACTTGATTCTCAGCTTTATAAACGCTCTATTATTTCATAACTTTTTAAAATTCTCAAGCTTCGCAATGTTTCTCATCTCCTACTCTTTGGACGACTATATAACTTCTGCTAAACTACAACTAATACTTATAGCTTTCCTGGTACAATCAATCATAGGATACATAGCTAAATCATATAATACACATGACCATATATATTATAATTGTATTTTGATCCCTTAATCCCTTTCTTATCCTATATTATAGTTGCTCGTTGAATTTTCAGAAACTACAAAAACCTTACTACTTATTGACTACTAAAAATCTCATAATCAATTTCACTGAAAATATACTGAACCATGATACGAACATGTTAAGTAATTAAAATGAAACGAAATACAGAATTAATACTAAAGATTGCAATGAATGAGCTACCCCTCAGTCTCAAACAAAAACAATTATATAATTACAACAAAGAAAAACCGAAATAAATTTGTAATTCTTGAATTGCAAAAGCAAAGTTTTCTATTTTATATTGCTAGCCTTGACCTAACCTAAAAGTACGATTATTATATAACAATTGTATATTTTAATTGATTTAAATGCAATTATAGTCCCTTCATTTTAGTTTATAGCTGTAGTTGTCAGTACCTGCGAGAGCCGGAAAGGTTTCCAATGGAATTAGTATTAAGAGTTCTAAATCTATATTTTTAAGGGGTAACATTTCACGTACCTCAAAAATAATCGATTTACTTCAATAAAAACAATCGCTTTACCTCATAAGAATACACTTAGCTAATAAATATTTATACAGTCACAAGTATCATTACTCCGAACTGATAATATACCTTTGCCTAAAGTTTTAATGTAATTTGCTACTGTTTTAGGACATTTACTTTAAGTATAGTGAGGATTTTGTACTCTACGGGGTATTTCAGACCTTAGGTCTACCTATGTAGCGGTCGAACGGGAAGTAGTACAGAAATACTGTTTAAAGCAATCGAAAGCCAGTACAAAGTTACATTGGAATTCCAATTTTCATGATAATGTCTCTGTGCATTCGTTAACACTACTAGTTCTCCTGAAAAAGTCAAAAATATTTAAATTTCAATGGTTTTTCATTAAAATCATTAGAATAGGATTTCCTCCTATTCTAACCTAATTGAGATAATGGAAACCTTTTCGTCAGATAGCTTGCAACAAGAAATATCATAATATCATTCTCTTACTACGCTAACAGCTCAATGCAAATAGAAGTTCCCGATTTCCAAGATACCCATTTAGGGGTCACTAAAAGCTATCGTCAGTTCTGGCTGGACGAGTTAAAACCAGATGCATTTTTATTCGTTCTCACTTGTGGTCATTTCCTCTGTAACTTATAGCTGTTAGCGTAGTAAGAGAATGATATTGCGAATTATCTAGTTGCAAGCTATCTGACGAAAAGGTTTTCATTATTTCAATTATGGTAGCTTGGGAAAAATCCAAATTTTAATGAAAAACCATTGAAAATGCTTGACTTTTTTTCAGGAGAACTAGTAGTGTTAACGAATGCGCAGAGACATTATGATGAAAACTGGAATTCCAATGTAATTTTTTTCGATTGCTGTCAACACTTTTTCTGTACTACTTCAGGTTCGGCCGCTACATATGTAGATGTAGTCCTTAGGTCTGAAACATCCAGTACTCGAGGTGAATGTTCTGAAACATTAGCAAATTGCATTAAAACACGAGGCAAACGTATATTATCAGTTGGGAGTAATGATTCTTGAGATTGGATAAATATTTATGATATACCTAAATGTATTTATATGAGGTAAAGCGATATTTTTTTAGGAAAACCGATAATTTTTGAAATAAACAAAAATACAAGCTTATATTTTTACCCCTTCTTGACTTAAAAGAGGGTGACATCTGAATCAATGGTATCGATATCTAAATTGGCAAAATCTCCTCCTCCTCCAGAATTGAGGCTGTCTGTTTCCCTGGGTTCCTGGACACAGTCTTTACAGAATTTAGCCAGTTCCAGTTCCATAGCTAATTTTCCAGCTAGAATTCCGTGGACTTCGATTCTGTTCCAAATGGTGCCCATGAAAATGGTGAAACACAAAACGAGGAGGAGTAGGATTCTTGCGACAGGCATGACGTAGTACATGATTCCACTTAATTCGAAGGCGGAGCATAATAGAAAGAGCGTAAAGACTAGAAACCCGGAGAAGGCGTAGAAACTTTTGGAGTAGTGGAGATGTTTGAGAGCCTGTGTGCATATTTCGATACATTCGACGAGTGCTTCTTTAGCGGCTCCTTCTACTATATGTGGTAGTTCCTTAAATTCAGTGGCAGTAACAACAACCGGTGAAGATTTTTCGACTTTGAGTTTGACAACAACAGCTTCGTGGTCCGAGTAGCTAAAATTCATGTTTGCGACTCTTTTTGGCCATGGAATCGTATAGGACAGTGTTTTGACGTCAACATTTCTTCCAGACTTGTATACAATGTAGTCGATGCGTTTTCCATACGGATTTGACTTGAGAAGTGTCGAGGATGTGTAGCTATTCTGGGGAGTATCAATTGTGTAAGTATTCGATTCATCTCGGATCCCATTCGATTTGGTAACTTCAAAAAAGGAGTCTCGGAGTTGCGCAGTGTGAACTATTGCTCTGTAGGCCAAATCCCCGGGTTCGGTATTGAAGTCGCCCCCGAATATTACAATGTCGGCGTGTCTGGAGGTCAAACTGATAAATTGAGCTGTCTGGTAGGACTGGATGACCCGGTGAGCTAAATATTCATCGTTGACACGATCGTATTCTGCGTGCAGGTGCGTCGTGTACAGATTTATCGTCAGGCCCCTGTGTTCTACTTCCACCAATCCTATCCCCTTCCCTCCAAACCAATCACCGTGCTGGATTTTGTGCATGTAGCCATTTAGAGCCCATTGGTAGAAGAAGGCGGACTTTATTGGCGATTTTGAAAATATACAAATACCAGCTCCGATCACTCCGCTGTAGAAATAGTGGGAATACGGAAGAGCTTCCCGGCAACGCACTTTTATTCGGTTGTAATCTTCCGTTGTCCAAACTTCTTGCAGAAACACGAAATCGTACTTTCCCGATCCCAATTCGTCAGCTATCGCCTTCATTCGCGGAACTCGGTCTTTCGACACTCCGGCGATACCCCAACAATTCAGAGTCACAACATTAAGCTCGGTTCCCATTTTCATACTTTGTGAGCTTTTGAGCAGAGATGAACCCTTTTCTTTCAAACGACCAGACTTTGATCTCTTTTATGTTTTTCAGTATAATTTTCTTTAATTGTTGGAGAACTATGAGGACAAATCAATTCCCACTCGTCTACATCGTAACTAAAAGTTGAAATATTCCTTAATTGCTGAACCGATTTTGATTAGATTAGATTTGTTAGAAGCGCCTTAAAATTTCCTTTCGAATGATGTATATTATAACTATGCGCTTACTCCTCTTGGTTTGACCAAAAATGAGAGTTTTATGATAGTCATGTCCTAGTATGTATATCTACTAACATGATTTCACAAAATCTCTGTAACATTTACAGACTTTTAACCATGTATTTTAACATTATATACAAAATCCCTTTTTTCAACCAGTAAATGACAACCGAAAAGAGTCAAATTTTTTTTAAAATGTCCCAAACATATTAATGTTTCATTATTAGACTAGTCTATACTTAAAAATAAATTATTTTGGCTCCAAAAGTTTCAAAATTGAAAAATAAAATAATTCATTTTCATGTAATTACAGATTTGAAAGACTAAATGACAACCGATTTTGATGGAATTAGGTTCATCGGATGCGCAAGAAAATTGTCTACAAAATAGAGTCAATTCACTATCAATATAATGTTTGCTAAAGGTAACTAAGTAATAATAATAGTTTTGTAATATTATGAGTGAACCTATAAATATATTATTGTAGAACCAAAGCACCTTGAATAATAAAACTAGAAATTAGAATTATAGTTTTGTATTTGATTTCCAGGAGTACAATATTTTATTTACCGACATTTGTAGGGGAAAATGGGAAACTATTTGTTTGTTTATGCCTTATAGTTATTCATTTCATGACATTTAGAATCAATTTAGATCATGTTGATTTTCTTTAATTTAAAACAAATTTTTGTAGGTTTATATTATGAATAACACAGAAATGCAATAAAATTGTTCTATATAAGTGGTTTATTCAACACTCTGAAAACCAGAATATTTCTTTAGCTTAAAAACATTTTTACTGGAAGTGTATATTTTAGTATTATACATATAATTTTATTTCCTTTAAACGTTTATAATACAGAAATGATATATAATTGCCACAATGGCACATATTTGTTGCATTTTAGTTTAGTTTTGATTACATACTGCATAAATTTTTGTTCCTACTATCAATTTTTTCATATAAAATAATTTATTGCACTAATTAAGGCTTATTGCTTTCTTCTTAGTACTTACTTGGGTATGTTATATTTCAGATATTAGTTACAAAGTCAGAGGCACGATGCGTAGCTAGCTGTATATATAATAGGAGGATACAAATAATAACTGAAATGTACATCGAAATGTTTTTGGAACTCTGGAAAATAGAAATAGAACGTCTTTTTAATTTTTAGTAACATTATTAGCGTATTTGAAGGTAACATTGTAATTCATGGGAAATATTGTGGGAGGATTACCTATGCACAGGTTTATGTCTACAAATACATCTTATTTTCACAATAAAGTACACATAAATAACTGCATTACACATTATACATAATAAGTAGTTACTAAATAATTATTTTGATACGCCATTTCTGATTATGAGGAGATATACAGGAACACGCTTAGAAATTGCATTGTCCGGATGGCGAATCTTTTCGTATAAGTTAAATATACATTTACAGGGTAGCCCAGAATGAACAAGAATACAATGGGGTGAAAAAATCGGATTTTGGAAGACCACAGTAGCATAGCAAATATTTTCAATTCAAAAAAGTAAGAATTTCAGATAGATTTTTACATACTCAAAATTTTTCTGCAACTTAATAAAGAAAACATAAATCATTTGTATTTTAAGTTAACATGACTTTTCCCTAAAATAATAACTAATAGGTTGTGCAAATAAATGACTTGATTCTCAGCTTTATAAACGCTCTATTATTTCATAACTTTTTAAAATTCTCAAGCTTCGCAATGTTTCTCATCTCCTACTCTTTGGACGACTATATAACTTCTGCTAAACTACAACTAATACTTATAGCTTTCCTGGTACAATCAATCATAGGATACATAGCTAAATCATATAATACACATGACCATATATATTATAATTGTATTTTGATCCCTTAATCCCTTTCTTATCCTATATTATAGTTGCTCGTTGAATTTTCAGAAACTACAAAAACCTTACTACTTATTGACTACTAAAAATCTCATAATCAATTTCACTGAAAATATACTGAACCATGATACGAACATGTTAAGTAATTAAAATGAAACGAAATACAGAATTAATACTAAAGATTGCAATGAATGAGCTACCCCTCAGTCTCAAACAAAAACAATTATATAATTACAACAAAGAAAAACCGAAATAAATTTGTAATTCTTGAATTGCAAAAGCAAAGTTTTCTATTTTATATTGCTAGCCTTGACCTAACCTAAAAGTACGATTATTATATAACAATTGTATATTTTAATTGATTTAAATGCAATTATAGTCCCTTCATTTTAGTTTATAGCTGTAGTTGTCAGTACCTGCGAGAGCCGGAAAGGTTTCCAATGGAATTAGTATTAAGAGTTCTAAATCTATATTTTTAAGGGGTAACATTTCACGTACCTCAAAAATAATCGATTTACTTCAATAAAAACAATCGCTTTACCTCATAAGAATACACTTAGCTAATAAATATTTATACAGTCACAAGTATCATTACTCCGAACTGATAATATACCTTTGCCTAAAGTTTTAATGTAATTTGCTACTGTTTTAGGACATTTACTTTAAGTATAGTGAGGATTTTGTACTCTACGGGGTATTTCAGACCTTAGGTCTACCTATGTAGCGGTCGAACGGGAAGTAGTACAGAAATACTGTTTAAAGCAATCGAAAGCCAGTACAAAGTTACATTGGAATTCCAATTTTCATGATAATGTCTCTGTGCATTCGTTAACACTACTAGTTCTCCTGAAAAAGTCAAAAATATTTAAATTTCAATGGTTTTTCATTAAAATCATTAGAATAGGATTTCCTCCTATTCTAACCTAATTGAGATAATGGAAACCTTTTCGTCAGATAGCTTGCAACAAGAAATATCATAATATCATTCTCTTACTACGCTAACAGCTCAATGCAAATAGAAGTTCCCGATTTCCAAGATACCCATTTAGGGGTCACTAAAAGCTATCGTCAGTTCTGGCTGGACGAGTTAAAACCAGATGCATTTTTATTCGTTCTCACTTGTGGTCATTTCCTCTGTAACTTATAGCTGTTAGCGTAGTAAGAGAATGATATTGCGAATTATCTAGTTGCAAGCTATCTGACGAAAAGGTTTTCATTATTTCAATTATGGTAGCTTGGGAAAAATCCAAATTTTAATGAAAAACCATTGAAAATGCTTGACTTTTTTTCAGGAGAACTAGTAGTGTTAACGAATGCGCAGAGACATTATGATGAAAACTGGAATTCCAATGTAATTTTTTTCGATTGCTGTCAACACTTTTTCTGTACTACTTCAGGTTCGGCCGCTACATATGTAGATGTAGTCCTTAGGTCTGAAACATCCAGTACTCGAGGTGAATGTTCTGAAACATTAGCAAATTGCATTAAAACACGAGGCAAACGTATATTATCAGTTGGGAGTAATGATTCTTGAGATTGGATAAATATTTATGATATACCTAAATGTATTTATATGAGGTAAAGCGATATTTTTTTAGGAAAACCGATAATTTTTGAAATAAACAAAAATACAAGCTTATATTTTTACCCCTTCTTGACTTAAAAGAGGGTGACATCTGAATCAATGGTATCGATATCTAAATTGGCAAAATCTCCTCCTCCTCCAGAATTGAGGCTGTCTGTTTCCCTGGGTTCCTGGACACAGTCTTTACAGAATTTAGCCAGTTCCAGTTCCATAGCTAATTTTCCAGCTAGAATTCCGTGGACTTCGATTCTGTTCCAAATGGTGCCCATGAAAATGGTGAAACACAAAACGAGGAGGAGTAGGATTCTTGCGACAGGCATGACGTAGTACATGATTCCACTTAATTCGAAGGCGGAGCATAATAGAAAGAGCGTAAAGACTAGAAACCCGGAGAAGGCGTAGAAACTTTTGGAGTAGTGGAGATGTTTGAGAGCCTGTGTGCATATTTCGATACATTCGACGAGTGCTTCTTTAGCGGCTCCTTCTACTATATGTGGTAGTTCCTTAAATTCAGTGGCAGTAACAACAACCGGTGAAGATTTTTCGACTTTGAGTTTGACAACAACAGCTTCGTGGTCCGAGTAGCTAAAATTCATGTTTGCGACTCTTTTTGGCCATGGAATCGTATAGGACAGTGTTTTGACGTCAACATTTCTTCCAGACTTGTATACAATGTAGTCGATGCGTTTTCCATACGGATTTGACTTGAGAAGTGTCGAGGATGTGTAGCTATTCTGGGGAGTATCAATTGTGTAAGTATTCGATTCATCTCGGATCCCATTCGATTTGGTAACTTCAAAAAAGGAGTCTCGGAGTTGCGCAGTGTGAACTATTGCTCTGTAGGCCAAATCCCCGGGTTCGGTATTGAAGTCGCCCCCGAATATTACAATGTCGGCGTGTCTGGAGGTCAAACTGATAAATTGAGCTGTCTGGTAGGACTGGATGACCCGGTGAGCTAAATATTCATCGTTGACACGATCGTATTCTGCGTGCAGGTGCGTCGTGTACAGATTTATCGTCAGGCCCCTGTGTTCTACTTCCACCAATCCTATCCCCTTCCCTCCAAACCAATCACCGTGCTGGATTTTGTGCATGTAGCCATTTAGAGCCCATTGGTAGAAGAAGGCGGACTTTATTGGCGATTTTGAAAATATACAAATACCAGCTCCGATCACTCCGCTGTAGAAATAGTGGGAATACGGAAGCGCTTCCCGGCAACGCACTTTTATTCGGTTGTAGTCTTCCGTTGTCCAAACTTCTTGCAGGAACACGAAATCGTACTTTCCAGATCCCAACTCGTCAGCTATCGCTTTCATTCTTGGAACCCTGTCTTTTGACACTCCGGCGATACCCCAACAATTCAGAGTCACAACATTAAGCTCGGTTCCCATTTTCATACTTTGTGAGCTTTTGAGCAGAATTGAGCCCTTTTCTTTCAATCGACCAGATTTTATTACGATTTTGGGGTTTTTTATGACTTCACGTGGTTTGAGCGGCTTTTTCTTCTTCTGAGCTTTTATCTTAGGGTCGTCTGTATAATAATACAATGGTTACATTTTTTATCTTGTAATTATTAAGTCTCAACATATTAAATATGACGATTATTTTATTATACAACAGAAATAATTAGTTTTCCACATCAAAATCGCATTTTTCCACATTATATTTATTTGGCTTGTATTTACTTGGCCTCTAAATCCTAACTTCTGCCTCTTCTAATGAAAAAGGTGACTTTACCTCTACATGCCTCTACGTAACTTTACCTACGATATATTAAGTTGACTTACATAACTCAAAAATGACCTAAAACCATACTTACCTCTAAACTGTAGTTTACCTTCACGTAATTTTGTATTCCAAAATCCCATTTTTCATTGAATTTTAACATAATATTAAATTAATTAACTCGGGTGCTGCGCTGCGCAAAATGTAACCAATTGACTTTTGTAGTTTTAAACATTATGTATTATGTACATAATGTTTTGTAAACATACATGTAATGCAGCCTTATAATTAGTAATTAGGCACTTTACATTTTTCTAAAAAATACCTAATTATAAGTCTAGAACACATAACATTAATCATCGTAATGTTTAAAACTATCAAAATTATTTTACTGAATTGGTTATGTAATGTGTAGCATCTAATACTTAATTTACTTTAAAATTATGCTAAACTGCAAAGGAAAATTTAGTATTTTTCATGGGATTTTGATTTAAAAAGAAGTTGCCTTTAATAGGAACAATAATGGGTAAATAATCGTAATGAAGGTAAACTAAGTTCATAAGAGGCAAATTGTACATTAATAGAAGTAAATTGTTTTATTTTATACGTCTTTTTTGAGTTATAGGTCAACTCAATATATTTTACGGTAGGTAGAGATAAAACACGTTTTTCCATACGAGTAAAGTTAGTTTTTAGAGGCCGACATAATGCAAAGCATATTCATTTTACCACAATAATAGTACTTCATTCAACAGTTTTAATCTAATAGTGTTATATTTTCAAAAAAGGTGTCACTCCTTTCGTAAATACTCAATTTAGTCATTTTTTCACACGTAATATTGCATTTTCAGTATATTTCACTACTATTTACACGTTTTTACTATAAATTCAAGAATAAAAGTATAATCAAATGTGAAAAAGTAATGAAATATGTGGAAAATGCAATATTACTTGTGAAACAATGAATACTTTTATAATGAGAGACACTTGCTTTGGAAAACAATATTATTTTGGTCAAACGATCACAATTGGTGATTTATTTGTGAAAAACTGTCTATTTCTATGAGAAATGGTATACAAACTAATATGGTACGTACCAATTTTGCAATTTTCTTGTGCAGAGGTATCCGCGAAGGGAATATTATCACCGGTATTCAAGGAAGTTGACAGAACTAAAGTAACAACGTCGTTTTCATTCGTCACATCATCACAATCATCAATCGGGGTCAATATTCGTGAAATGTTACTGGGTTGATTGGACACAGAAGCACTTTGGTAATGTTCTTTGACTTGTACTTGTAATCTGGACAATGGTTTGGAGAGAATACAACGGAGAGCAAAGAGTACAAAGGTAGAATTCAAAATTGTTCCAGTGCAAATATTTTGTCCGTCATATTTCAGTTGACTTTGGCGGTTAATGAAGAATTTGTTCGAAAAATCTTGTTGTTGAGCAAGAATTACACTGTTGTCCATAAATAATTCCTCTGGTCACTCATAAATAGTTGACAAACGCCGACAGTCACCGATTTTGGTCACGTCAGCTCAGCTGCCACTCAAATCCTCCTGGTCACGATTCCAAAATATACTTTATATCCTTAACTTATTTTTAAATTATCAAAAAAGTGTTGTCATTTGGTAAACTCACCTGTATTATGGATTAATGGATTGATCCCTTTAACGTATTTATCTTGACCGAGTTAGTTTTGATTTTTTGAATGTAAAAGAGTTGTATTTAGGTTGCTGTAAATATTTTAGACGTCGAAAACGAAAATAGGGACGAAGAGATGAGCACGAATCACAAAGTACGCCTCTTGTTGTCAACCTTGCACTATTATTTTGAGCACGGACCACAAAAACTACAAAAGAATATCAGATTAGTCAATTAAAAAGTTATTAGGATATTCCGGAGAAACATTTGTTTTGCACAATGACAACTTTCTCTGATATCTGGCATGCAGGCGTGCAAAATACACAAGTGCGCAATTTGCAAGTGTCATTGCACTTGCAAATAGGTAGCTAAAAGCTAATCTATGAGGAATTGTTATATTATATTATCTGTTTTTTTAAATACATTTGATTCTTTGTAAGTTAATCAATATTTTCCCATATTTGACAAGAAAAATTGGAAATTCAGTTTGCCGGTGAACAGGTGGAATAGAAAATCGGGATCATTTGATGGATTGGCTGAAAAATATTGAAAAACAATAAGAAAAAATTATCTACGAATCAATCTTGTCACGTATTATCGTAGTAGAATGTAAATAACATTGTAAATAGAAAGGAAGTCTCCCTTAAGGGGCCTCAAATCCAATGTACATCTGTTTCCCGTAATTTGAACATACAAAAGTTAGGAAAAGTCAATAGTCTTATCGCTTACCTGAAAAAGACGGTTTCACCAGCAGTACTTTTCAAATCCAAAAACGTCCTTCATAATTCTGTACTCTATTTTATCAAAATTTTGAAGCACTTATGACGGCAATCGGAAAATGTGACTGTTCTTGTCAATAATGACAGGTTTGACTTTGTGGTAACTTATGGTAAGTATTGCAGGACTTTAGGTTGTTATACTTCGCGCTGGTTTCTACATACGTGAACGAGGAATAGTAATAGTGTTAGGATGAGCTATGATGCGGTATAGGCATCCAAATCCTACCAAAATGATTTACATACATTTTGCATAATAATTTTGCATAACTTTCATAAGTTTTGCTAAAAACTAAAAATTTAAATAAGTAATCTACAATTTTTAGCAATTTTTAGTAAATGTAAGCATAATTTTTGGAATTATTGCAGTTTCTTAGCAAAACTGAATACATTTTCTCGCTAAATCAACATTGGTAGCTAAATAAATAAATTAACTATGATTATCATGAAATAAATGGAAAAAGTCGAAGCTCTGGAGTTAAAATTCTTAGAAAACAAATTGAAATGCTTCAAAATATAAAAAAGCTATTAGTACCATTGTTTTGGTCTACTAACCCATTTGCTTTTGCAAAATAGAATACATTATAGTATAGACATTTGGTATGTGTATGCAGTTTGTACCAAATGCACAGAATGTATTTCATAAGCATGTATTCTCACATAGACATTCATTTCCCAGGGGTGTCCGTGTCACAGTCCAAAGGAAAATAAGCCACCAAAACAGTAAATACGTAGTAATTACAAAAATAGTCATAAATATGTTTGTACAAATATTTATACGTACGATTAACACAGTTTGATTATAAAGAATTATATCAATGCTAATTTTTAACCTCTTTTAAACTAGAATTACTATATTGGTAAAAGTTTAGTTTATTAACGTCAAAAATGGTAAAATTACTTTATTAACGTTAAAAATGGTAAAATTACCTTATTAAAGTTAAAAACGGTAAAAATTACTTTATTAACGTTAAAAATGGTAAACTTTACTTTGTTATCGTTAAAAATGGTAAAAATTTACTTTGTTATCGTCAAAAATGGTAAAAATTTACTTTGTTATCGTTAAAAATGGTAAAAATTTACTTTGTTATCGTTAAAAATGGTAAAAATTTACTTTGTTATCGTTAAAAATGGTAAAAATTTACTTTGTTATCGTTAAAAAGGGTAAAAATTTACTTTGTTATCGTTAAAAATGGTGAAAACTTACTTTGTTATTGATAAAAATGGTAAAAACTTACTTTATTAATGCTAGAAATTGTAATATAAACTTTAGTACCGTTAAATGGTAAAAAGTTAACTTTACTATTGGTTAATATGGTTAAAATTTTCTTTATTAGCGTTTTAATAGGTAAGTATTTACTTCGTTAACATTAAAATTGGCAAAAATATGACTTCATTAACGTTAGAATTGGAAAAAATTCGCATCATTGAGTCTACAAATGGTAAAAACTCACTTTCAGGGTTAAAAATGGTAAAAATTTACATGTATTTCACATAGATAACCATTCCCCATAGACATGGCATAGTCCTACGGACAATATAAGCCACCAAAACAATAAATACGTAGTAATTACAAAAATAGTCATAAATATGTTTGTACAAATATTTATACATACGATTAATAGGTGTGATTACAAAGAATTATATTAATTCTAATACTTTACCTCATTCAAGCTACAATATCTGTGGTTTCCTCCCGTTTGACATGATTTACTTGCTATTGTGGCTTGGTTAGTCAAGGATATACATTTCTTTCATTTCCTTCGTGATTATACACGATTATACTCAATTTTAGTCGTGAATCGTAAATATTGACGAAATGTCTAAACAACCTTAATGTTAATTCCCTGTTCTATTAAAGTATAGTAAGGAAAATGAAGTTTATTAACAGAAGTGTAAGAATTTTAGGTCTAGGTCTTAAATTCTTAAATTAGGTTTCTTAATTCTTAAAGAAGTTTACTAAGTCATTTTAATACTTCGTAGTGGATAGGAAACTATTATAAAATAGTCAAATATGAGCAAGGAAAACGTTATATTATAACAAAACTTCACACATTAAATAGCTAACGATTTCAAATCGCAATTAATTGGAATATTATTTAATCTGAATTGTAAGTAAATTATTATAATCATATTTTAGTTATGCTATAATATATTTATTTGTTTAAATCTAAATACATTTTTGTTTTTTCAAAGGTTGACAGTATTTTGGTTCGTGTGAGAAGAAATGAAAATAAAACTATAGAAAACTTGAGTGAATTTGAATATTATTAAAAATGTCAAAAGTAAAAGTGTTTGGTAAACTGTGAAAAGTTACTTTAAAACTGTGAGATTTCATTGGTGAGTTATTTAAGTTAGAAAAACTTTAAGTTTTCTGAATAATAATGAGGAAAAGCGGAGAAAGAATGTCTGGGAAGGCGGAAAGAAATTCTGGAAAGGGGGAAAGAGTTTCCGGAGGGGGAGAAAGAAATTCTGGAAAGGGGGAAAGAGTTTCCGGAGGGGGAGAAAGAGTTTCTGGAAATGGGGAAAGAGTTTCTGGAGGAGGAGAAAGAATTTCTGGGAAGGTGGACCGAATTTCTGGAGGGGGGAGACAAGAACCTCCCGGGGGAGTTGAAAAGGCTCAGGCAGAGGTTGATGGAGTATTGAACATCATGGAGAACAACATAAAAATGATATTGGAAAGGGACCACAAACTGGACGTGTTGGAACAAAAGTCAGAATCCCTTATAAACGGTGCTTCTGAATTCGAAAAAAAGTCGAGAAAAATTCACAAGAAGTATGAATGGAAGAATAGAAAACTGAGTATCATTATTGCTGCGATTTCCATTACGATTGTCTTAATTATTATAATCATGCTGATAGTTAAGCTAAGAGATTAATAATTTATTATTTGTCTTGCAAAAATTATAATGGTAAACTTTTACGGTTTTACGAAAACAATATTCAAAATGCATTAAAATAAAAAAATTACAGAATTAAAAAAATGGTTATCTTTCATTCTGTAATCAAGAATGACGATTAAGACTACTAGGAATGATGCCTCATAATTTTGCTATCAAAATTGTGGTTTGTGTTGTAAAGCCGCATGCGATTACGTAAAAGTAACCAAAACTAATTAACGGACTCAGTTTTAGATTACAATTTATTATTTAGGAGTAAATACATAATAAGGTAATTCATTTATTCATTAATGATGTAAATAGATATCAGTATTTCCTATTATTAATGAAAAGACATTCTTTAATAAAATCTAAAGAAGAAATTGCTACTTTCGTTTCAGTTTATGTGAATATTCCTTTTCATCTAAATCAAAATGTCTTTGTCCATTGTCCATTGTCTCTTAAAGTTGATTCCCGAGTGATCAATTATTCCGTGGCAGTATGTGTACATTAGGATTATACTGAAACCCACTGTTTTCCAAAGTTTATCAAAACATCATTAGTAATTATCGTAATTAATTAACGTTTATGTAAAATAAACTATTTTTCAAAGGCTTTTAATAGTTTTTCATGTTATTCCAAATATTTTGAAAGTTAAACTTACTCCAGTGTATTGGAAAGATAAAAATTGGAACAATGAGAAGAGTTTGCATGAACACGAATTCAAAGGGATGAATCGCAGGAACGGAAAATGCAGTTATCTGTTTATATGTATGGTGCAGTTTGTGGAAATTCTTGTACAGAAACGGACTGTGGTATATTCTGTGTGTCCAGTAAGTATTTAGTCCTGTAACACGCATTTTTATTTAGAAATTAGAGAAAGTTAAATGTACCTTAAAAATAATAAGTTCGTCTCAACAAAATAACTTTGCCTCGGAGAAATTATCAGTACTCCCAATTAACTTACATTTACCTCAACTTATTTATAACGTGTTGAAGTAATACTTAATTGAAGATTTTGTAATAAGCTCTGCTCCAACCTCCGTTCATAAGGCACGTAGACATCACTGAAGAAATTAAACTGCAAAGGAAAGAAAAGAATCGAAATTCTAAAATTTAATTTTTGTCAATTGGTTTTACTAATTTTTGGGAGTTTACTTAAAATAATTACCTTCCAAAAACAAGACTGATAGATCCGGCCATGATTTCATGCCTTTCTAACTCAGGCATTTCCAGTCTTCAGGTCTGTCTCCTTGTCTCACGTAATAATACCACTGTAAAGCAATTCAGGAATCGAAATCAAATAGTTTTAGAGACTTTTATTTACATTACGAGCTTAGTTGGAGAACTTTTGGACATTTACGTGAAGAAAGCCACCGAGACCAAAGTACATGACGTAACTGACAACTGCAGACCAAATAAAAACTGGAGTCCACCCCTTAAACCGGATTTCTATTCAACCTTGCAAAGATTCTACAAGTTTTTCTGACTCCTCTTTATAAGAATCGCTTCCTCCCGTCTGCAGATATTTCATGAAGTACACACCGAACATCATCCATTCCCCTAAAGCTGAATTTCCATAAACTAACTATTAATTCTACTGTTTATCACTACATAAACAGCTTTGCAAGATTTCTTTAGAAAAGTATGGCTTACTCAACAGTGTGGTGTTGCTACAGCCAAAGTATGGTAAAACTTTACTTTACTAGCATTAAAGATGGTAAAAATACTTTATTATCGTTAGCATGGTAAAAATTTTGTTGTATTATCGTTAAAATGGTAAAACTTGACTGTATTAATGCTAGAAATAGTAATGTAAACTTTATTAACGTTAGAAAGGTAAATTCACTTAACTAATGTTAAAAATGGTAAGCCATTTTATTTATTAGCGTTTAAAAATATAAGCATTTACTTCATTAACGTTAAAATTGGTACAAAATCACTTCATTAACGTTAAAATTGGTACAAAATCACTTCATTAACGTTAAAATTGGTACAAAATCACTTCATTAACGTTAAAATTGGTACAAAATCACTTCATTAACGTTAAAATTGGTACAAAATCACTTCATTAACGTTAAAATTGGTACAAAATCACTTCATTAACGTTAAAATTGGTACAAAATCACTTCATTAACGTTAAAATTGGTACAAAATCACTTCATTAACGTTAAAGTTGTAAAAATTTACATCATTGAGTTTACAAATGGTAAAAACTCACTTTTTAACGTTAAAAATGGTAAAAATGTACATGTATTTTACATAGATAACCATTCCCCAGGGATAAGGACAATATATGCAAGGAAAACAATAAATTCGTAGTAATTACAACAAGAGTCATAAATATGCTTGCACAAATATTAATACGTACGATAAATACAGTATATAAATAATATTATTGTAATTTACCTGAAATGAAACTAGAGTTCCTAATTCTGAGAACTCGTGGAAAAGAAAACTATTTTGATTTTGATCTTATATAATAAGCAAGGTAGAAACTTGCTTACATGGTGCTAAACATTAATAAGTACATAATATTGTGCACTTCGCTGCTGGCATCCTGATTCCCAGAGTTCCAAAGAGAAAGATAAGGAGAGACACTGAAAATCCAAGGAGGTTTTATTGCGTCTTAACAGACTGCATGCAACCGTGTGAAGGTGACTTTTGCTGTACAAAGGTACACCAGGGCAGTACAATTCTTACAGAAGTTTACTAAGTCTTCCTAATACTTCGTAGTCGATAGGAAACTATTAAGGAATAGTTAAATATCAGCAAGGGAAACGTAATATAATATTAAACTTCACTTAATAAGCAGTAAAGGATTTCAAATGGAAATTAATTGGAGTATTCTTTAATCTGAATTGTAAGTAAATTATTATAATCATATTATTTTGGTTATCATATAATATAATTCATTCATTTTTATTTTGTAATTACATTTTTTTTTCTTTTTTCAAACGTTAACCTGAGAAATTTTTGGTCCTTACGAAGAAATGAAAATAAAACTACAGAAATCTTCAGTGAATTTGAATATTATTAAAAATGTCAAAAACAAAAGTATTTGGTAAACTCTGAAAAGTTACTTTAAAACTGTGAGATTTCGTTGGTGATTTATTTAAGATAAAAAGAATTTAAGTTTCTGAAATGAGGAAAGGATTAAAAAGAATGATTGGGAAGGCGGAAAGAATTTCTGGAAAGGGGGAAAGAGTTTCCGGAGACGGAGAAATAACTTCTGCAAGAGGGGAAGGAGTTTCTGGAGGGGGAGAAAGAGTTTCTGGAGAGGAAGAAAGAATTTCTGGAGAGGAAGAAAGAATTTCTGGAGAGGAAGAAAGAATTTCTGGAGAGGAAGAAAGAATTTCTGGAGAGGAAGAAAGAATTTCTGGAGAGGAAGAAGGAATTTCTGGAGAGGAAGAAGGAATTTCTGGAGAGGAAGAAGGAATTTCTGGAGAGGAAGAAGGAATTTCTGGAAATGGGGAAAGAGTTTCTGTAGGAGTTGAAAAGGCTAAAAAAGAGATTGATGGAGTAGTGAACATCTTGAAGAATAATTTGAAACTGAAAATGGAAAAGGACCACAAATTGAACGAGTTGGACCAAAGGGCAGACTCCCTCAGAAACGGTGCTTCTGAATTCGAAAAAACGTCGACAAAAGTTCAGAATAAGTATGAACGGAAGAATAGAAAACTGATCATTATTGCTGCAATTTCAATTACGATTGTCTTAATTATTAAGCTTAGAAATTAATAATGTATTACTTATCTTGCGAAAATTATTATAATGGTTTACTTTTACGGTTTTACGCAAACAATATGCAGAATGTATTAAAATTTCAAAAAATTTCAAACATTTTGCCTTTCTAGGAATGATGCCTCATAATTTTGTTATCAAAATTGTTGTCTTTGTTGCAAAGCCGCATGCGATTACGATATCACATAAAATTAACCTAAATGAATGAACGAATAACTCATTTTTAGATTACAATTTATTATTTAGGAGTAAAAACATATTAAGGTAATTAATTTAATGTTGTCAATAGATATGTTATTTCGTATTAATGAAAAGACATTCTTTAATAAAATCTAGAGAAAAAACTTTTACTTTCGTTTCAGTTTATGTGAATATTTTTTTTCATCTAAATCAAAATGTCTTTGGTTTCCGGAATAAGCAGCCGGGTTTTCCGATTCTCTTTGAGCGATATCTTGTTTCAACTCCTCGGCAGAAGCTTCGTCAATTGATTTTCCAGTTCCGTAGAAAATGTTTTCTCTGTAAATCCTGTCCTTCCGTCTGTAAGTGCCATGCAATTTATCCCAGTACTCGATGTTGAATCCAAAGTTGACGTGGAAGTATTGGTGATGGTTATCGTGGAAAATGCAGTCGGGCTGCCAAGGTTGCCACCATTAAAGTTGATTCCCGAGTGATCAATTATTCCGCGGTAGTACGTGTACATTAGGATCAAACTGAAACTCACTGTTTCCCAAATTGTATCAAAGAATCATTAGTAATTATCGAATAAAATTGTGTGTACCTCAAAAATAATCGGTTTACCTCATCAAAACAATCTTTTTACTTCACATTAATACATTTACCTAATAAACATGTATCCTGTCTCAAGTATCAATACTCCTAATTGATAATCTATACCTTTTCCTCAAGTTTTAATTCACTTTGCTAATGTTTTAGCACATTTACCTCAAATATGGCGAGGATTTTGTACTGTACTTGACCTAATTGTACTAAAATATCCACAAATTGCATAAAAAATTGAGGCAACGGTATATATTATCAATTAGGAGTATTAGTGATACTTGAGACTGAATACATATTTATTAGGTAAATGTATTTATATGAGGTAGAACGATTATTTTTCTTAAGTTATTCCGAATTATTTGTGCGTTAAACTTACTCCAGTGTGTTGGAAACATGAAAATTGGAATAATCAGAAGGGTTTGCATGAACACGAATTCAAAGAGATGAATCGCAGTAACAGAAAATACAGTTGGCTGCTTATAAATATGGTGCAGTTTGTGAATATTCTTGTACAGAAACGGAGTGTGGTGTATTTTATGCGCCCAGTAAGTATTATAGTCCTTTAACATACACATTTTTATTTAGAAATTAGGTGAAAGTTTAATGTACCTTAAAAATAACAGGTTCGCCGCAACAAAAATAACTTTGCCTTGAAGAAAATATCAGTACTTCCATTTAACTTACATATACCTCAACTTAAAACGTGTTTTACTAATGCTAAATTGAAGATTTTGTATTAAATTTGAGTAAATTGAGGCAAAGTTATTATTTTTGAGATGCACTTAAATGCAAACCTTTTGAATTAAACATCTGAGTAAGCTTCTTCATAAGATGACACACATTGACTATGAAAACAATTGGAACTTCAAGCAACGCCCAAATAAGTCCATTCCAAATTGGCAATAAACTCCCCTCCATCCTCCGTTCATAAGATACGTAGACAGGTAGACATCACTAAGGAAATTAAACTGCAAAGGAAGGAAAGAAACCGAAATTTAAAAGTTTTTTGTCAACTTTTGGTTTTACTAATTTTTGGGTATTCATTTAAAATAATTACCTTCCAAAAACAAGACTGATAGAACCGACCATGATTTCGTGCTTTCTAACTCAGGACTGCGCCAAGCTGTAGGTTGGCATTTCCAGTCTTCAGGTCTGTCCCGTTGTCTCACATAATAATACCACTGTAAATGAATTCCAGAATGGAAATCAAATATACATTCAGAGTTTTTATTTACATTTGGGAAACTTTGTATATTTACGTGAATAAAGCCACCGAGTCCAAAGTACATGACGTAACTGACAACTGCACACCAAATGAAAACTGGGTCCACCCCTTAAAAAGGATTTCTATCCAATCTTGCAAAGATTCTACCAGTTCTTCTGATTCCTCTTTGTAAGAATCGCTACCTCCCGTCTGCAGATATTTCATGAAGTACACACCGAACATCAGCCATTTCCTTAAAGTCGAATTTCCATAAAATAACTATTAGTTTTATTGTATATCACTACATAAACAGCGGTGCAAGATTTCTTAGCATAATATTTTGTTTATTAACGTTAAAAATGGTAAACATTACTTTATTAACGTAAAAAGTTATAAATTTACTGTATTAACGTTAAAATAGTAAGTATTTACTGTATTAACGTTAAAATGGTAAGCATTTACTGTATTAACTTTAAAATGGTAAGCATTTACTTAATTAATGTTAAAAATGGTAAACATTTACTAACGTTAAAATGGTAGGCATTTATTTAAATAATTTTACAAATGGTAAGCATTTACTTAAATAACTTTACAAATGGTAAGCATTTCTTTAAATAACGTTACAAATGGTAAGCATTTATTGAAATAACGTTACAAATGGTAAGCATTTACTGAAATAACGTTACAAATGATAAGCATTTACTTAATCAACATTAAAAATGGCAAAAAATTACTTTGTTATCGTTAAAGATGGTAAAAATTTAACTTATTATTGTCAAAAATGTTAAAGGTTTGCCTTATTGTCGTTAAAAATGTTAAAAATATGTTGTATTATTGTTAAAATTATAGAAATTGACTACAAATGCTAGAAATAGAAACTTTAGTAACGTAAAAAGGTAAAAAAAATCACTTTACTAATGTTAAAAATGGCAAGTAATTTTATTTATTAGCGTTTAAAAATGCAAGCATTTACTTCATTAACGTTAAAATTAGTGGGGGGAGTCCATATCTTTTCTTAACTTCCTAACTTTGGAAACTCGTAATTCCGTAACTTTAAGAAACATAAATATGGAGCGCCCATATTTTAAGTGTTTTGCAAATTCGTAACTGCTTAAGCTGGCAAGAAAAAAGGCTGAAAAGCAAATAATAGATTTTTCTGTTGTAAAATGCCAAAATCATCAAAAAAACTACAAATATTGAAACTAATTCAATATGACTGCACAAATAGGCTATTCACAAGTAGAGACAGTGATGAAACTTCCATGATTATAGACGAAAGTATGATCAAGATTTTCGAAATTATGAGAAGACGGTACTTATCCTGTAGAATTGAAAGAATTAAATCAACTCATTGGTATGACGCCGTGTTTCCATATCTTGAGGATGAAGACTTCATCAATTTCGTCAGAATGGACAAGTGTGATTTCGAATTAGTTTTGAGGTAATGCAGTTTCCTACTTCATCAATGAATCGTTCGTCCAACAAAACTTTTCCTACCCGTGGTTTAAAATACTTTTGAATATTGTTATTCCTAGCATGATTGCAAATGATCCCACATTCACATCCTCAACACGGAAGCAAATACCAGTAAAAAAACAACTGGCTGTAGCTTTATGGCGTTTTGGCCACAATGGATCTGGAGCATCCTATCATGAAGTAGGCCATAGATTTGGAGTGGGAACCAGTGGATCCATTATTAGAATCACTAAACGAGTGATACAAGCAATTTTAGGGCTTAAACGTCAAACCATATCTTGGCCAAAGAAACAGGAAAGAGAAAATTTGTCCCAACTTTGTCTTCCGTATTTTCCTGGCCTTATTGGATTCGTGGATGGAAGCCACGTAAACTTAGAAGAAGCTCCCGCTATTGACTATCCCGAAGACTACTTTTCGAGAAAACAGCGATATGGATTGCACTTGCAACTAATAAGCGACTTTAATCTTAAAATACGCCACATGAAAGTGGGAAGAACTGCGAGTACGCACGATGCAAAAGTCTTTAGAGAAACAGATTTATGTGCCAATCCAGCTAGATATTTTGCGAATGGTCAATGGTTAGCCGGAGATTCAGCTTATCGGTTAACAGAAAATTTGCTTACGCCATTCCGGAAAAACTCTGCCATTGGAACAGCAAAAACTCGTAAGCAATTTAATAAGGCGTTCTCAAGTAAACGTGTAAAAATAGAACAAGTATTTGGAATACTTAAAGAAAAGTGGTCAAGGCTAAAGGAACTACGTGTTATGATTTGCGATCGTGAGAGTCATATTTATGCCTGTCAGTGGATTGAAGCTTGTTGCATTTTATATAACATTACAAAGCTTGATTTCGAACGTTATTGGAAAGATTACGATTGTGATGAGCAGAGTTATGAGGATCAAATCTTGCAGTTTGACACGAATATTGGCGAAAATAAACGAAGAATGCTGTTTGAAAATTTCTTACGAATGAGATCAGATTGATAGTAAATATTAATGCTTCTATTTATTACAAATGTATAAAAGCTTGAGTGTAAATGCAAAATAAGTTAAATCGGTAATGTGATTCAATTTCGATATGCCACATTCACAATTATTTACTTAATACAATAGCTAATTGGTAGTTAATACAGCTGAAATTAAAGAGCGTTTACATTAAACTCTGTAGATTTACTTTACTATATGAAACGTTTAATTATCCTTGTAATAAATACTTTACCGATGCGTTTATACGACCATTTTTCGCTACCATCACTAACATTACTTAAGCTGAGCCATTTTTAGCTCATGCTCTATTTCCAGCTTACGAATAGTTAGTTTCATATTCAATTCTTCACGCTTAAGTTCAATTTCATCCCCATGCTTTTGACACTGCAATTCAAAGAGCTTTTCTTCCATATTGAGCCTTTTTTCGTCTAAATTAACCTTTCTTGATTCTAATTCCAGCTTTTTTTCATTACTTGAGACGTCTAATTCAAGTCGTTTTATGTCATATTGTATCTTCTGCTCTTCTACTGAGTATTGGGCCAGTTTAATTTCTTTGTGTGCAATGGAGACTTTTACAAAGTCAGACTCAGGTTTTTCCTTTTTCTTGTGAAGCTTACCCAATTCATTTTTTAATGGATCTTCTATTATTGCAATAGAACCTGCCGTTGCTTCATCTTCATCTGATACTTCTGCGATTCCAGATTCACTTTCATAATACGGATTAAATGTTATACGACTTCCATAAATTTCGTCGAGCAAGTCAAAATTTGGGCAGATCTTTTGCAACTTTTCTGAAATATAAAAAGGGATAAGACAGTGCCATTAACTTAAGCATTTACAATAATTTCAAGAATACCTAAACTACAAACCTTGCAGTGTTTCTCCCTCCAGTCCTTCTCCAGACGAATTTCGCCATTTTAAAGCGGAATCATATTTCTTTTTCATGGCTCTCACTTTATTTGAAATTGATATTCCTCCAGCGTCTGGGAAATTTAAATCCTCGGAAATTGCTCTGTAGAACTCTGTAGCATTTGGTTTCTATTAAAAGATGTACTAGATCAATGTACTGTAAAAAACTTTGACGTAACAATTAAATCTTTTGGATTTTAATAAAAGCTGTTGTTTACCTCAATTTCACGTCCTGATGTAATTGTTTCCTTCAGTTTATCCAAAATTTTCAGCTCTTCATCTGGGGTATACGATCTTCTAAATTTTACTATTCGTTTTCTTTTATTAGGAGGATCTTCACAGCCATTGCTCGGACCACCTTTTCTACTTGCCATTGTAAAATTTGCAAAAAATGATTGATATTTTGCTGTTGAGTATTGACAGATAGTTTTCTTTGTAAAGTCGGCAAAGAAAAGTGTTGCATTTACGAATTTACGAACCTACCGCTACGATTTCGATGCGCAACTTCGTAAACGATTTCGTAACCTATTCTCCGATCTCTTTCCATAGCAACTTTTAAGGATTTTACGAGATTGTCCGCAAAGTGCGCAAAGTTACGGAGTTTCCGGAGTTTCCACGGTTCCGGACTTAAAACTTAACAAAAAGGAGGACCCCCAGTAAAAACATCGCCAAGCCCGTAACATGAAGCGAGCCAGAGGGTTAAAGGGAATTAATTACCTCTTTACAGAAACTGGGCCTAAATTAAAGGGTTGTCATGTAAATAATGAATGCTTCCAATATATTCCAAAATGTTAGCTTACCGCTTCATAAAGTGGGAAACACCCAATAAGTTAGCTTACCGCTTCATAAAGTGGGAAACGCCCAAAAAGTTAGCTTACCGCTTCATAAAGTGGGAAACGCCCAAAAAGTTAGCTTACCGCTTCATAAAGTGGGAAACGCCCAAAAAGTTAGCTTACCGCTTCATAAAGTGGGAAACGCCCAAAAAGTTAGCTTACCGCTTCACAAAGTGGGAAACGCCCAAAAAGTTAGCTTACCGCTTCATAAAGTGGGAAACGCCCAAAAAGTTAGCTTACCGCTTCATATGATAAAAGACACCAAAAAAGTGTGTATACCGCTTCTCAAAAGTGGTCACACCCAAAAACCATATTTTACACCTAAAAGCCCTATTTGACTATCTTATTCAATATAAAGTGGAAGCGGTGTAAAATATTTTTTACTATCCCGCTAACAAACTACTAGAAGCGGTGTAAGATATTTTAGTACTCAAAACCCCATTTTCATATCTTATTGCTTATAAAGTGAGCGCGCGTTATCTCCGAAAGGGTGGGGTGACCACGCCATTTTAAATAGGGTTCCTAACTAGGTCGAGATGAGTTCAAATCCGAGGTTTTATCCAAATCGGTCAATGCCTTCAAGAGTTATGGTGTTTACATACGTACGTACATACGGACAGACAACACGGTTCCATAAGTGAGCCTCTGGCTCGCTAAAAATCAGTTTATTAGCATTAAAATTTGGAAAATTCACATCATTAAGTTTACAAATGGTAAAAACTCACTTTTTAACATTACAAATGGTAAAAATGTACATGTATTTCACATAGATAACCATTCCGCAGGGATATAAGGACAAACACTAAAACAATAAATACGTAGTAATTACAAAAAGAGTAATAAATACGCTTGGGTAAATATTAATACGTACGATAAAGACAGTTTGATTACAAAGAATTATATTAATTCTAATTCTTTACGTCATTCAAGCTACTATATCTGCGAATTCCTCCCGTTTGACATGTTGCTATTAAGTTTGTTTATTAGTCAAGCATATTATACTTTTGTTTCAAATTCTTCGTGGCAATACGCAATTATTCTCATTTTTATTCGTGAATCCATATTGTTGACGAAAATTCTAAACAACCGTACTGTTAATTCCCAATTCTATTAAAGAATCGTAAGGAAAATGAAGTTTATTAACAGAAGTGTTGGAATTTTAGGTCTAGGTACTAAATTTTTAAACTAGGTTGATTAATTTTAAAGAAGTCATCCTAAAACTTCATAGTTGTGGAAAGGAAACTATTAAAGAATACTCAAATAATATTATGTGCAAGGAAAACGTTATATTATTACAAAAGCTCACATATTAAGCAGTCAAGGTTTTCAAATCGGAATTAATTTGGGTATTATTTAATCTGCATTGTAAGTAAATTATTATAACATATTTTCGTTATGCTATAATTTCATTACTTCATTGTTAATCTGTAATACATTTTTTTCTTCTTCAAAGGTTAACCTGAGCAGTTTTTGGTCCGTATGAAGAAATGAAGATAAAACTATAGAAAACTTCAGTGAATTTGAATATTATTAAAATGTCAAAAGTACAAATATTCGGTAAACTCTGAAAAGTTACTTTAAAACTCAAATTTTGTTGGTGAGCTATTCAAGTTTGAAAGAATTTAAGTTTCTGAATAATAATGAGGAAAAGCGGAGGAAGAATTTCTGGGAAGGCGGAAAAAGTTTCTGGAAAGAGGGAAAGAGTTTCCGGAAACAATACGCAAAGGGCATTAAAATAAAACTTTACAAAAGTGAAAACAACTTCTTTTATTCTGTTATCAAGAATGACGATTTAGACTACTAGGATCGATGCTGCATCATAATTTTGTTATCCAAATTGTGGTTTTAGCCGCATGCGATTAGGACTTGTACGTTAAAGTAACCTAAATTAATGAACGAACTCAATTTTAGATTACATTTTATTATTTAGAAGGTATTTAATTAATGTTGTAAATAGATATCAGTATTTCCTATTAATGAAAAGATATTTGCTAATGAAATCTAGAGAAAAAACGTTGAAAATGTGAATATTCTTTTTCATCTAAATCAAAATGTTCTGACATCAAGGTAACTATAAGGATAAACTAGGTAAAATCAAAATTGTTGCATAAGATATACTGGAATTTTAGCTTCCCAGGTGAGGTAAATCAATAAAATCACATTGGGTGAAACATGTTGTAATTTACCTGAAATGAAACTGGATTCTTAATTATGAGAACTCTTTAAAAAAACTATTTTTATCTTAATAAGCAAGCTAAAAACTTGCTTACATGTTACTTAACAATAATAAGTACATATTGTCAAGGGCGTATCCAGTATCCAGGAATTTAATCAAGGTGGGGCACACCAAATAATATTGCCATAAGTGACTCTCATTTCTCACTCTCATCTCAAAATTTTTATCTTTTATTCTGTAATCAAGAAAGACGATTAAGACTACTAGGAATGATGCCTCATAACTTTGTTATCAAAATTGTGGTTTGTGTTGTAAAGCCGCATGCGATAACATTAAACTAACCTAAGTTAATGAGCGAACTCAATTTTAGATTACAATTTATTTTTTAGGAGTAAATACATAATAAGGTAATTCATTTATTCATTAATGATGTAAATAAATATCAGTTTTTCCTTTTATTAATGAAAAGATAATCTTTAATAAAATCTAGAGAAAAAACTTTTACTTTCGTTTCAGTTTATGTGAATATTTTTTTTCATCTAAATCAAAATGTCTTTGGTTTCCGGAATAAGCAGCCGGGTTTTCCGATTCTCTTTGAGCGATATCTTGTTTCAACTCCTCGGCAGAAGCTTCGTCAATAGATTTTCCAGTTCCGTAGAAAATGTCTTCCCTGTAAATCCTGTCCTTGCTTCTGTAAGTGCCATGCAATTTATCCCAGTACTCGATGTTGAATCCAAAGTTGACGTGGAAGTATTGGTGATGGTTATCGTGGAAAATGCAGTCGGGCTGCCAAGGTTGCCACCATTAAAGTTGATTCCCGAGTGATCAATTATTCCGCGGTAGTACGTGTACATTAGGATCAAACTGAAACTCACTGTTTCCCAAATTGTATCAAAGAATCATTAGTAATTATCGAATAAAATTGTGTGTACCTCAAAAATAATCGGTTTACCTCATCAAAACAATCTTTTTACTTCACATTAATACATTTACCTAATAAACATGTATCCTGTCTCAAGTATCAATACTCCTAATTGATAATCTATACCTTTTCCTCAAGTTTTAATTCACTTTGCTAATGTTTTAGCACATTTACCTCAAATATGGCGAGGATTTTGTACTGTACTTGACCTAATTGTACTAAAATATCCACAAATTGCATAAAAAATTGAGGCAACGGTATATATTATCAATTAGGAGTATTAGTGATACTTGAGACTGAATACATATTTATTAGGTAAATGTATTTATATGAGGTAGAACGATTATTTTTCTTAAGTTATTCCGAATTATTTGTGCGTTAAACTTACTCCAGTGTGTTGGAAACATGAAAATTGGAATAATCAGAAGGGTTTGCATGAACACGAATTCAAAGAGATGAATCGCAGTAACAGAAAATACAGTTGGCTGTTTATAAATATGGTGCAGTTTGTGAAAATTCTTGTACAGAAACGGAGTGTGGTATATTTTATGTATGCCCAGTATGTATGTATTATAGTCCTTTAACATACACATTTTTATTTAGAAATTAGGTGAAAGTTTAATGTACCTTAAAAATAACAGGTTCGCCGCAATAAAAATAACTTTGAGTTGAAGAAAATATCAGTACTTCCATTTAACTTTACCTCAACTTAAAACGTGTTTTACTAATGCTAAATTGAAGATTTTGTATTAAATTTGAGTAAATGGAGGCAAAGTTATTATTTTTGAGGTGCACTTAAATGCAAACCTTTAGAATTAAACATCTGAGTAAGCTTCTTCATAAAATGACACACATTGACTATGAAAACAATTGGAACTTCAAGCAACGCCCAAATAAGTCCATTCCAAATTGGCAATAAACTCTCCTCCATCCTCCGTTCATAAGATACGTAGACAGGTAGACATCACTAAGGAAATTAAACTGCAAAGGAAGGAAAGAAACCGAAATTTAAAAGTTTTTTGTCAACTTTTGGTTTTACTAATTTTTGGGTATTCATTTAAAATAATTACCTTCCAAAAACAAGACTGATAGAACCGACCATGATTTCGTGCTTTCTAACTCAGGACTGCGCCAAGCTGTAGGTTGGCATTTCCAGTCTTCAGGTCTGTCCCGTTGTCTCACATAATAATACCACTGTAAATGAATTCCAGAATGGAAATCAAATATGCATTCAGAGTTTTTATTTACATTTGGGAAACTTTGTATATTTACGTGAATAAAGCCACCGAGTCCAAAGTACATGACGTAACTGACAACTGCACACCAAATGAAAACTGGGTCCACCCCTTAAAAAGGATTTCTATCCAATCTTGCAAAGATTCTACCAGTTCTTCTGATTCCTCTTTGTAAGAATCGCTACCTCCCGTCTGCAGATATTTCATGAAGTACACACCGAACATCAGCCATTTCCTTAAAGTCGAATTTCCATAAAATAACTATTAGTTTTATTGTATATCACTACATAAACAGCGGTGCAAGATTTCTTAGCATAATATTTTGTTTATTAACGTTAAAAATGGTAAACATTACTTTATTAACGTAAAAAGTTATAAATTTACTGTATTAACGTTAAAATAGTAAGTATTTACTGTATTAACGTTAAAATGGTAAGCATTTACTGTATTAACTTTAAAATGGTAAGCATTTACTTAATTAATGTTAAAAATGGTAAACATTTACTAACGTTAAAATGGTAGGCATTTATTTAAATAATTTTACAAATGGTAAGCATTTACTTAAATAACTTTACAAATGGTAAGCATTTCTTTAAATAACGTTACAAATGGTAAGCATTTATTGAAATAACGTTACAAATGGTAAGCATTTACTGAAATAACGTTACAAATGATAAGCATTTACTTAATCAACATTAAAAATGGCAAAAAATTACTTTGTTATCGTTAAAGATGGTAAAAATTTAACTTATTATTGTCAAAAATGTTAAAGGTTTGCCTTATTGTCGTTAAAAATGTTAAAAATATGTTGTATTATTGTTAAAATTATAGAAATTGACTACAAATGCTAGAAATAGAAACTTTAGTAACGTAAAAAGGTAAAAAAAATCACTTTACTAATGTTAAAAATGGCAAGTAATTTTATTTATTAGCGTTTAAAAATGCAAGCATTTACTTCATTAACGTTAAAATTAGTAAAAACATCGCCAAGCCCGTAACATGAAGCGAGCCAGAGGGTTAAAGGGAATTAATTACCTCTTTACAGAAACTGGGCCTAAATTAAAGGGTTGTCATGTAAATAATGAATGCTTCCAATATATTCCAAAATGTTAGCTTACCGCTTCATAAAGTGGGAAACACCCAATAAGTTAGCTTACCGCTTCATAAAGTGGGAAACGCCCAAAAAGTTAGCTTACCGCTTCATAAAGTGGGAAACGCCCAAAAAGTTAGCTTACCGCTTCATAAAGTGGGAAACGCCCAAAAAGTTAGCTTACCGCTTCATAAAGTGGGAAACGCCCAAAAAGTTAGCTTACCGCTTCACAAAGTGGGAAACGCCCAAAAAGTTAGCTTACCGCTTCATAAAGTGGGAAACGCCCAAAAAGTTAGCTTACCGCTTCATATGATGAAAGATACCCAAAAAGTGTGTATACCGCTTCTCAAAAGTGGTCACACCCAAAAACCATATTTTACACCTAAAAGCCCTATTTGACTATCTTATTCAATATAAAGTGGAAGCGGTGTAAAATATTTTTTACTATCCCGCTAACAAACTACTAGAAGCGGTGTAAGATATTTTAGTACTCAAAACCCCATTTTCATATCTTATTGCTTATAAAGTGAGCGCGCGTTATCTCCGAAAGGGGTGGGGTGACCACGCCCATTTTAAATAGGGTTCCTAACTAGGTCGAGATGAGTTCAAATCCGAGGTTTTATCCAAATCGGTCAATGCCTTCAAGAGTTATGGTGTTTACATACGTACGTACATACGGACAGACAACACGGTTCCATAAGTGAGCCTCTGGCTCGCTAAAAATCAGTTTATTAGCATTAAAATTTGGAAAATTCACATCATTAAGTTTACAAATGGTAAAAACTCACTTTTTAACATTACAAATGGTAAAAATGTACATGTATTTCACATAGATAACCATTCCGCAGGGATATAAGGACAAACACTAAAACAATAAATACGTAGTAATTACAAAAAGAGTAATAAATACGCTTGGGTAAATATTAATACGTACGATAAAGACAGTTTGATTACAAAGAATTATATTAATTCTAATTCTTTACGTCATTCAAGCTACTATATCTGCGAATTCCTCCCGTTTGACATGTTGCTATTAAGTTTGTTTATTAGTCAAGCATATTATACTTTTGTTTCAAATTCTTCGTGGCAATACGCAATTATTCTCATTTTTATTCGTGAATCCATATTGTTGACGAAAATTCTAAACAACCGTACTGTTAATTCCCAATTCTATTAAAGAATCGTAAGGAAAATGAAGTTTATTAACAGAAGTGTTGGAATTTTAGGTCTAGGTACTAAATTTTTAAACTAGGTTGATTAATTTTAAAGAAGTCATCCTAAAACTTCATAGTTGTGGAAAGGAAACTATTAAAGAATACTCAAATAATATTATGTGCAAGGAAAACGTTATATTATTACAAAAGCTCACATATTAAGCAGTCAAGGTTTTCAAATCGGAATTAATTTGGGTATTATTTAATCTGCATTGTAAGTAAATTATTATAACATATTTTCGTTATGCTATAATTTCATTACTTCATTGTTAATCTGTAATACATTTTTTTCTTCTTCAAAGGTTAACCTGAGCAGTTTTTGGTCCGTATGAAGAAATGAAGATAAAACTATAGAAAACTTCAGTGAATTTGAATATTATTAAAATGTCAAAAGTACAAATATTCGGTAAACTCTGAAAAGTTACTTTAAAACTCAAATTTTGTTGGTGAGCTATTCAAGTTTGAAAGAATTTAAGTTTCTGAATAATAATGAGGAAAAGCGGAGGAAGAATTTCTGGGAAGGCGGAAAAAGTTTCTGGAAAGAGGGAAAGAGTTTCCGGAAACAATACGCAAAGGGCATTAAAATAAAACTTTACAAAAGTGAAAACAACTTCTTTTATTCTGTTATCAAGAATGACGATTTAGACTACTAGGATCGATGCTGCCAAGGCAATTTGAATCGCCATACCAACGGGGTTGGCCTGGCTAACAAGGTGCAGACATGGCCCTGTTATCCTCATTTTCTGCACCCAATTTGTGGCATATGCAACTGCAGAAATTGGGTGCAAGATTATTCATACTCGGTTAGGTGCAATTCTGAAATTTATACTTTTAATTTCAAAATGGCAAGTTGTGCAGTTTATTCCTGCCCAAATGCGTACCGTATACTTGTAAAAATGAATAAAATGAGGAAGAACTGTAACTTGTAAGTAAGAATAATCTTGCACCCGAGGATAACAGGGCCATGTCTGCACCTTGTTAGCCAGGCCAACCCCGTTGGCATGACGATTCAAATTGCCTTGGATGCTGCATCATAATTTTGTTATCCAAATTGTGGTTTTAGCCGCATGCGATTAGGACTTGTACGTTAAAGTAACCTAAATTAATGAACGAACTCAATTTTAGATTACATTTTATTATTTAGAAGGTATTTAATTAATGTTGTAAATAGATATCAGTATTTCCTATTAATGAAAAGATATTTGCTAATGAAATCTAGAGAAAAAACGTTGAAAATGTGAATATTCTTTTTCATCTAAATCAAAATGTTCTGACATCAAGGTAACTATAAGGATAAACTAGGTAAAATCAAAATTGTTGCATAAGATATACTGGAATTTTAGCTTCCCAGGTGAGGTAAATCAATAAAATCACATTGGGTGAAACATGTTGTAATTTACCTGAAATGAAACTGGATTCTTAATTATGAGAACTCTTTAAAAAAACTATTTTTATCTTAATAAGCAAGCTAAAAACTTGCTTACATGTTACTTAACAATAATAAGTACATATTGTCAAGGGCGTATCCAGTATCCAGGAATTTAATCAAGGTGGGGCACACCAAATAATATTGCCATAAGTGACTCTCATTTCTCACTCTCATCTCAAAATTTTTATCTTTTATTCTGTAATCAAGAAAGACGATTAAGACTACTAGGAATGATGCCTCATAACTTTGTTATCAAAATTGTGGTTTGTGTTGTAAAGCCGCATGCGATAACATTAAACTAACCTAAGTTAATGAGCGAACTCAATTTTAGATTACAATTTATTATTTAGGAGTAAATACATATTAAGGTAATTCATTATCATTAATGATGTCAATAGATATCAGTTTTTCCTTTATTAATGAAAAGATAATCTTTAATAAAATCTAGAGAAAAAACTTTTACTTTCGTTTCAGTTTATGTGAATATTTTTTTCATCTAAATCAAAATGTCTTTGGTTTCCGGAATAAGCAGCCGGGTTTTCCGATTCTCTTTGAGCGATATCTTGTTTCAACTCCTCGGCAGAAGCTTCGTCAATAGATTTTCCAGTTCCGTAGAAAATGTCTTCCCTGTAAATCCTGTCCTTGCTTCTGTAAGTGCCATGCAATTTATCCCAGTACTCGATGTTGAATCCAAAGTTGACGTGGAAGTATTGGTGATGGTTATCGTGGAAAATGCAGTCGGGCTGCCAAGGTTGCCACCATTAAAGTTGATTCCCGAGTGATCAATTATTCCGCGGTAGTACGTGTACATTAGGATCAAACTGAAACTCACTGTTTCCCAAATTGTATCAAAGAATCATTAGTAATTATCGAATAAAATTGTGTGTACCTCAAAAATAATCGGTTTACCTCATCAAAACAATCTTTTTACTTCACATTAATACATTTACCTAATAAACATGTATCCTGTCTCAAGTATCAATACTCCTAATTGATAATCTATACCTTTTCCTCAAGTTTTAATTCACTTTGCTAATGTTTTAGCACATTTACCTCAAATATGGCGAGGATTTTGTACTGTACTTGACCTAATTGTACTAAAATATCCACAAATTGCATAAAAAATTGAGGCAACGGTATATATTATCAATTAGGAGTATTAGTGATACTTGAGACTGAATACATATTTATTAGGTAAATGTATTTATATGAGGTAGAACGATTATTTTTCTTAAGTTATTCCGAATTATTTGTGCGTTAAACTTACTCCAGTGTGTTGGAAACATGAAAATTGGAATAATCAGAAGGGTTTGCATGAACACGAATTCAAAGAGATGAATCGCAGTAACAGAAAATACAGTTGGCTGTTTATAAATATGGTGCAGTTTGTGAAAATTCTTGTACAGAAACGGAGTGTGGTATATTTTATGTATGCCCAGTATGTATGTATTATAGTCCTTTAACATACACATTTTTATTTAGAAATTAGGTGAAAGTTTAATGTACCTTAAGAATAACAGGTTCGTCGCAACAAAAATAACTTTGAGTTGAAGAAAATATCAGTACTTCCATTTAACTTTACCTCAACTTAAAACGTGTTTTACTAATGCTAAATTGAAGATTTTGTATTAAATTTGAGTAAATGGAGGCAAAGTTATTATTTTTGAGGTGCACTTAAATGCAAACCTTTAGAATTAAACATCTGAGTAAGCTTCTTCATAAGATGACACACATTGACTATGAAAACAATTGGAACTTCAAGCAACGCCCAAATAAGTCCATTCCAAATTGGCAATAAACTCCCCTCCATCCTCCGTTCATAAGATACGCAGACAGGTAGACATCACTAAGGAAATTAAACTGCAAAGGAAGGAAAGAAACCGAAATTTAAAAGTTTTTTGTCAACTTTTGGTTTTACTAATTTTTGGGTATTCATTTAAAATAATTACCTTCCAAAAACAAGACTGATAGAACCGACCATGATTTCGTGCTTTCTAACTCAAGACTGCGCCAAGCTGTAGGTTGGCATTTCCAGTCTTCAGGTCTGTCCCGTTGTCTCACATAATAATACCACTGTAAATGAATTCCAGAATGGAAATCAAATATACATTCAGAGTTTTTATTTACATTTGGGAAACTTTGTATATTTACGTGAATAAAGCCACCGAGTCCAAAGTACATGACGTAACTGACAACTGCACACCAAATGAAAACTGGGTCCACCCCTTAAATCGGATTTCTATCCAATCTTGCAAAGATTCTAACAGTTCTTCTGATTCCTCTTTGTAAGAATCGCTACCTCCCGTCTGCAGATATTTCATGAAGTACACACCGAACATCAGCCATTTCCTTAAAGTCGAATTTCCATAAAATAACTATTAGTTTTATTGTATATCACTACATAAACAGCGGTGCAAGATTTCTTAGCATAATATTTTGTTTATTAACGTTAAAAATGGTAAACATTACTTTATTAACGTAAAAAGTTATAAATTTACTGTATTAACGTTAAAATAGTTAGTATTTACTGTATTAACGTTAAAATGGTAAGCATTTACTTAATTAATGTTAAAAATGGTAAACATTTACTTAATTAACGTTAAAATGGTAAGCATTTACTTAAATAACTTTACAAATGGTAAGCATTTCTTTAAATAACGTTCCAAATGGTAAGCATTTACTTAATTATCGTTACAAATGGTAAGCATTTACTTAATTATCGTTACAAATGGTAAGCATTTACTTAATTATCGTTACACATGGTAAGCATTTATTGAAATAACGTTACAAATGGTAAGCATTTACTGAAATAACGTTACAAATGATAAGCATTTATTTAATCAACATTAAAAATGGCAAAAAATTACTTTGTTATCGTTAAAGATGGTAAAAATTTAACTTATTATTGTCAAAAATGTTAAAGGTTTGCCTTATTGTCGTTAAAAATGTTAAAAATATGTTGTATTATTGTTAAAATTATAGAAATTGACTACAAATGCTAGAAATAGAAACTTTAGTAACGTAAAAAGGTAAAAAAATCACTTTACTAATGTTAAAAATGGCAAGTAATTTTATTTATTAGCGTTTAAAAATGCAAGCATTTACTTCATTAACGTTAAAATTAGTAAAAACATCGCCAAGCCCGTAACATGAAGCGAGCCAGAGGGTTAAAGGGAATTAATTACCTCTTTACAGAAACTGGGCCTAAATTAAAGGGTTGTCATGTAAATAATGAATGCTTCCAATATATTCCAAAATGTTAGCTTACCGCTTCATAAAGTGGGAAACACCCAATAAGTTAGCTTACCGCTTCATAAAGTGGGAAACGCCCAAAAAGTTAGCTTACCGCTTCATAAAGTGGGAAACGCCCAAAAAGTTAGCTTACCGCTTCATAAAGTGGGAAACGCCCAAAAAGTTAGCTTACCGCTTCATAAAGTGGGAAACGCCCAAAAAGTTAGCTTACCGCTTCACAAAGTGGGAAACGCCCAAAAAGTTAGCTTACCGCTTCATAAAGTGGGAAACGCCCAAAAAGTTAGCTTACCGCTTCATATGATAAAAGACACCAAAAAAGTGTGTATACCGCTTCTCAAAAGTGGTCACACCCAAAAACCATATTTTACACCTAAAAGCCCTATTTGACTATCTTATTCAATATAAAGTGGAAGCGGTGTAAAATATTTTTTACTATCCCGCTAACAAACTACTAGAAGCGGTGTAAGATATTTTAGTACTCAAAACCCCATTTTCATATCGTATTGCTTATAAAGTGAGCGCGCGTTATCTCCGAAAGGGGTGGGGTGACCACGCCCATTTTAAATAGGGTTCCTAACTAGGTCGAGATGAGTTCAAATCCGAGGTTTTATCCAAATCGGTCAATGCCTTCAAGAGTTATGGTGTTTACATACGTACGTACATACGGACAGACAACACGGTTCCATAAGTGAGCCTCTGGCTCGCTAAAAATCAGTTTATTAGCATTAAAATTTGGAAAATTCACATAATTAAGTTTACA
>CM036940.2:605632-771885 GCA_020352615.2 Yoshiicerus persimilis | reverse complement strand
AGCGTTAGAATTTGGTAAAATTCACATCATTGAGTTTACACATGGTAAGAACTCACTTTTTAACGTTTAAAATGGTAAAAATGTACATGTATTTTAAATAGGTAACCATTCCTCAGGGATCAGGACAATATACGCCAAAAAAACTATAAATACGTAGTAATTACAACAAGAGTCATAAATACGCTTGCACAAATATTAAATAAAGTTTGATTACAAAAAATTATATTAATTATAATTCTTTACGTCATTCAAGCTACTACATCTGCGGTTTCCTCCGGTTTGACATGTTGCTATTTTAAGCTTGGTTAGTCAAGCATATTATACTTTTTGTTTCAATTTCTTCGTGGCAATACTCGATTATACTCAATTTTATTCGTGAATCCTTAATGTTGACGAAAATTCTCAACAGCCGTACTTGTTAATTCCCAATTCTATTAAAGAATCGTAAGGCAAATGAAGTGTATTAACAGAAGTGCTGGAAATTTTGGTCTAGGACTTAAATTTTTAAATTACGTTTCTTAATTTTACAGAAGTTTACTAAGTCATACTAATACTTCGTAGTGGATAGGAAACTATTAAGTAATACTCAAATAATATTATGTGCATGGAAAACGTTATATTATTACAAAAGTTCACATATTAATATTAACAGTCAAGGATTTCAAATGGACATTAATTTGGGTATTATTTAATCTGAATTGTAAGTAAATTATTATAATCATATTTTCGTTATGCTATAATTTCATTACTTCATTTTTAATCTGTAAATACATTTTTTTCTTATTCAAAGGTTAACCGGAGCAGTTTTTGGTCCGTATGAAGAAATGAAAATGAAACTATAGAAAACTTCCGTGAATTTGAATATTATTAAAAATGTCAACAGTAAAAGTACTCGGTAAACTCTGAAAAGTTACTTTAAAACTGTAAGATCTCGTTGGTGAGTTATTCAAGTTTGAAAGAATTTAGGTTTCTGAATAATAATGAGGAAAAGCGGAGCAGGAATTTCTGGGAAGGCGGAAAGAGTTTCTGGAAAGGGGGAAAGAGTTTCCGGAGGGGGAGAAAGAGTTTCTGGAAGGGAAAAGAGAGTTTCTGGAGGAGGAGAAAGAATTTCTGGAAATGGGGAAAGAGTTTCTGGAGGAGGATAAAGGATTTCTGGAAATGGGGAAAGAGTTTCTGGAGGAGGATAAAGGATTTCTGGGAGGGTCGAAGAAGTTTCTGGAGGGGGGAGATTAGAACCTCCCGGGGGAGTTGAAAAGGTTCAGTCAGAGGTTGATGAGGTATTGAACATCAAGGAGAAAAATTTGAAAATGATATTGGAAAGGGACCCCAAATTGGACGAGTTAAAAGAAAAGTCAGATTCTCTCATAAGCGGTGCTTCTAAATTCCACAAAACGTCGACAAAAATTCACAAGAAGTTTGAATGGAAGAATAGAAAGCTGAGTATCATTATTGCTGCAATTTCCATTACGATTGTCTTTATTATTATTATCATGCTCATAGTTAAGCTTAGAGATTAATAATTAATTATTTATCTTGCAAAAATTGTAATGGTAAACTTTTACGGTTTTACGCAAACAATACGCAAACTGAATTAAAATAAAATTTTTACAAAAATGAAAAATATTGTCTTTCATTCTGTTATCAAGAATGACGCCTAAGTCTACTAGGATCGATGCCTCATAATTTTGTCATCAAAATTGTGGTTTTAGCCGCATGCGATTAGGATTTCTACGTTACAGTAACCTAAATTAATGAACGAACTCAATTGTAGATTACAATTTATTATTTAGAAGCTAATTAATTAATGTTGTAAATAGATATCAGGATTTCCTATTAAAGAAAAGATATTCGTTAATGAAATCTAGAGAAAAAACTTACTTTCGTGTGAGTTTATGTGAATATTCTTTTTCATCTAAATCAATATGTCCTAACATCAAGGTAAACTAAGGATAAAACTAGGTAAAACCAAAATGGTTGCATAATTCTGATTTTTAGATTCCCAGGTGAGGCAAATCAATAACATCACATTGGGTAACACATATTGTTGTAATTTACCTGAAATGAAACTAGAGTTTGTTCTTAATTATGAGAACTGTTGGAGAAAAACTATTTTTATCTTAATAAGCATCTGCTATTTCCATCTGAAGAAACTTGCTTTCATGGTACTAAACAATAATAAGTACATATGCACTTCGCTCCTGGCATCTTGGTTCCCAGAGTTCCAAAGAAAAAGATAAGGAGGGACACGGAAAATCCAAGGAGGTTTTATTGCGTCTTAACAGACTGCATGCAACCGTGTGAAGATGACTTTTGCAGTACAAAGGTACACCAGGGCAGTACAATTCTTAAAGAACTTTACTAAGTCATCCTAATACTTCGTAGTGGATAGGAAACTATTAAGGAATAGCCAAATATGAGCAAGGAAAGCATAATATTATAACAAAACTTCACTTATTAAGCAGTCAAGGATTTCAAATGGAAATTAATCCAAGTATTCTTTAAACTGAATTTTAAGTATATTATAATCATATTATTTTGGTTATGTAATAATATAATTCATTCATTTTTAATTTGCAATTACATTTTTTTCTTTTTTCAAAGGTTAACTTAAGAATTTTGTGGTTCTTATGAAGAAATAAACCTAAAACTACAAAAATCTTCAGTGAATTTGAATATTATTAAAAATGTCAAAAGTAAAAGTATTTGGTAAACTCTGAAAAGTTACTTTAAAACTGTGAGATTTCGCTGGTGAGTTATTTAAGATTGAAAGAATTTAAGTTTCTGAAATGAGGACAAGATTAAAAAGAATGTTTGAGAAGGCGGAAAAAATTTCTGGAAAGCGGGAAAGAGTTTCTGGAAAGGGGGAAAGAGTTTCTGGAAAGGGGGAAAGAGTTTCCGGAGAGGAAGAAAGAGTTTCTGGAGGGGAAGAGAAAGTTTCTGGAAATGGGGAAAGAGTTTCTGGAGGAGGAGAAAGAATTTCTGGAAAGGCGGAAAGAATTTCTGGAGCGGGGAGACAAGAACCTTCCGGGGGAGTTGAAAAGGCTCGGGCAGAGGTTGATGAAGTAGTGAAAATCATGGAGAACAATTTGAAAATGATAACGGAAAGGGACCAGAAACTGAACTTGTTGGAACAAAAGTTAGAATCTCTCGTAAACGGTGCTTCTGAAATCGAAAAAAAGTCGGGAAAAATTCACAAGAAGTATGAATGGAAGAATAGAATACTTAGTATCATTATTGCTGCAATTTCCATTACGATTGTCTTAATTATTATTATTATGCTGATAGTTGAGCGTAGGGATTAAAAATGTATTACTTGCAAAAATTATTATACTGGTTTACTTTTACGGTTTTACGCAAACAATATGCAAACTGTATTAAAATTAAAAAAATGTCAAACATTTCTGCCTTTCTAGGAATGATGCCTCATAATTTTGTTATCAAAACTGTGGTGTGGTATTGTTGCAAAGCCGCTTGCGATTACGATATCACATAAAATTAACCTAAATTATTGAAAGAATAACTCATTTTTAGGTTACCATTTATTATTTAGGAGTACATACATAATAAGGTAATTAATTAATGTTGTAAATAGATATTTCCTATTAATGAAAAGACATTCTGTAATAAAATCTACTAGAGAAGAAATTGCTACTTTCTTTTGAGTTTGTGTGAATATTCCTTTTCATCTAAATCAAAATGTCTTTGGTTTCCGGAATAAGCAGCCGGGTTTTCCGATTCTCTTTGAGCGATATCTTGTTTCAACTCCTCGGCAGAAGCTTCGTCAATAGATTTTCCTGTTCCGTAGAAAATGTCTTCCCTGTAAATCCTGTCCTTGCGTCTGTAAGTGCCATGCAATTTATCCCAGTACTCGATATTGAACCCAAAGTTGACGTGGAAGTATTGGTGGTGGTTATCGTGGAAAATGCAGTCGGGCTGCCAAGGCTGCCACCATTTTCTCTTAAAGTTGATTCCCGAGTGGTCAATTATTCCGTGGTAGTACGTGTACATTAGAATCAAACTGAAACCCACTGTTTCCCAAAGTTTTACAATAAATTACTAGTAATTTGCGGTGAAATATTGTGTGCACCTCAAAAACAATCGGTTTACCTCAAGAAAAATAATCTTTTTACTTCACATAAATACATTTATGTAATAAATACGTATCCAGCCTCAACTATCATTACTCCTAATTGATAATATACCTTTGCCTCAAGTTTTAATGCAATTTGCTACTTGACCTTATACCTTGAGACAAAGGTATATTGTCAGTTCAGAGTAATGATACTTGAGATTGGATAAATATTTATAAGAAAATGTATTTATATGAGGTAAATTGATTATTTAGCTTAAGGTGCTCCGAATAATTTGTGGATTAAACTTACTCCAGTGTATTGGAAAGATGAAAATTGGAATAATGAGAAGAGTTTGCATGAACACGAATTCAAAGGGATGAATCGCAGTAACGGAAAATGCAGTTGGCTGTTTATAAGTATGATGCAGTTTGTGGAAATTCTTGTACAGAAACGGAGTGTGGTATATTCTGTGCGCCCAGTAAGTATTATAGTCCTGTAACATACAAATTTTATTTAAAAATTGGAAAAAGCTAAACATATCTCAAAAATAATAGGCTCGCCTCGATAGGAATAACTTTGCCTCGAAGAAAGTATCGGTACTCCCAATTAAGTTACATTTACCTCAACTTAAAACTTTTGCTAATGTTTAATTGAAGATTTTGCATTAAATTTGATTAAATCGAGGTAAAGTTATCATTTCTGAGGTGTTTATAAATGCAAACCTTTAGAATTAAAAATCTCCATAAAATAACTTACATTGACTATGAAAACGATAGGAACTTCAAGCAAAGCCCAAATCAGTCCATATTCTCCAAATTGGAAATAAACTCTGCTCCAGCCTCCGTTCATTAGGTACGTAGACATTATTGAGGAAATTAAACTGCAAAAGAAATTTAAAAAATCGAAATTCTAAAATTTAATTTTTGTCGATTTTTGTTTTCATTAATTTTTGGGTATTCATTTAAAATAATTACCTTCCAAAAACAAGACTAATAGAGCCGACCATGATTTCGTGCCTTTCTAGCTCAGGACTGAGCCAAGCTTTAGGTTGGCATTTCCAGTCTTCAGGTCTGTCCCGTTGTCTCACGTAATAATACCACTGTAAAGCAATCCAAGAATCGAAATCAATATATTTTCTGTTTTTATTTACATGTGGGAAAATTTTAGATATTTACGTGAAGAAAGCCACCGAGACCAAAGTACATGACGTAACTGACAACTGCAGACCAAATAAAAACTGGAGTCCACCCCTTAAATCGGATTTCTATCCAATCTTGCACAGATTCTACAAGTTCTTCTGATTCCTCTTTATAAGAATCGCTCCCTCCCGTCTGCAGATATTTCATGAAGTACACAGCGAACATCATCCATTCCCCTAAAGTCCAATTTCCATAAAATAACTATTAATTTTATTTTATTTCGCTCCATAAAAAGGTTGCAAGATTTCTTTAGAAAATGATGGCTTATTCAACAGTGCAGTGTTGTTACAATCAAATTGTGGTAAAACTTTACTTTATTACCATTAAAAAGAGTAAAAATGACTTTCTACGTTGTAAATAAAGACTTACCAACAGTAACTTTAACATTGGAAAAATTTTAGGTATTTTAATGGTAAAGAAATGTACTTTAATAGTAAAGAAAGGTATTTTAATGGTAGAGAAATGTACCTTAATAGTAAAAAAAATGTACTGTAATGGTAAAGGAATGTACTTTACGGTCGAGAAATGCACTTTATGGTAAATAAATACACTTTATGGTAAAGAAATGTACTTTTTGGTACAGAAATGTACGTTAATTGTGAAGAAATGTACTTAATGGCATGGAAATGTACTTTAATGGTAAAGAAATGTAGATGCATTAATGGTAAAGAAATCTACTTTATGGTAAAGAAATGTAGTTCACGGTAAAGAAATGTAGTTTATGGTAAAGAAATGTACTTTTTGGTAAAGAAATGTACTTTTTGGTAAAGAAATGTAGTTTTTGGTAAAGAAATATGTTGATGGTAAAGAAATGCACTTTAATGGCAAAAGGGCGTACCTCGAGCAGTGATTCCAAGAGTGAACATTGCCAGAGAGGCTAGGAAAGATCCAACAAATGTAGGAAGACGACTCCAAACTTTTTCCAACTGTTCATTATAAGTTTCCCCCCAGAAGAATATTTTAGAAAAGAATTCCAAGGTTTTCGAATTACTTTCTTCTTTTACAGGTGCGACGCGGTCATTTTTATGGATTCTTTCTCCGTATTTTGGAATTACTGGGCTATCTGAAACATTTTTCTTTATTTTCATGTGAGAAGTCTGTTTCGTATCTTTTCGGGATTGTGCTTTTTTGCGATTTGGTGCCATCGTCTTATAACTATAAAGAAATATTCACTGCGCACAGGCCACTGTATCCTTTTTACAACTTTATTACTACTAAAACGGATGCATTCTTTCTTTAGTAGTCCCAATCGCAAAGAGAGACACCTTTGAAATGGAAAATCTCAGCAGCCAATTTTGCATGTAGACTCCAACATTTGCATTGCATAGGAAATCGTTCAATCAGATATCAAATATTATTCAATAAATAAATTCCTATTCATCTACATACTAATACCACATTTGACAACTTTATAAGGACATAAAACTAATTTAATAACCATATTGTTTTTATTTAATCGAGTTTTGCACTCAGATAACGGAGTACAGCAATCATTTGTCAGATAATGATGATGAGAGGAGGAAAAGTGAATTGACTTGTGCGAACAGGTGTTTCAACTTGTCCAAAGTGTGATTTCACAGCAAATATAAACTTTGAATCTGCATGCTTTCAACAGCAGTGTGCTTGCACCTGCATTAATTGTACTTTAGTACTCATCGAGAAAAAAATTTTGCAACAAGTCCACGAATATATGTAGGCTACTTAATTTTACATGGAAATCATAAAATTTTGCGGAGAATTTGAAGTAATAAATAAAATATGAACACTAAAAAGTAGTTTAGACTTTTTGTGCCAAGAAATTCGAATTTTCATTGTCGCTACAATTTCCTGGTTTCATGTATAAAGTATAAAACCTACGCATTTAGTTAATTATGTAAATATACTCTATATATGTAAACCTTTGCATAATCAGGGCTGATATGGTAGCATAGAATGATTCATAAAAATATTATGTCATCTAGTTATAATGGCTACGAGTGAATTGACACGAATGTCAGAACAGGTTCAATATCTCACTTTTCTGTAAGAAAAACTTATGGGCTAGCTCAGCAACGATGATAACAGTTCCTATGTCCAAAGTATAGCAATTAGCAATCGCGAATACCTGAGTACTGATACTTATCAGGACAGTAGCCCAAACGCAAGGACTGCGTATCTACATATAATTGTTACCTTAAATGCGAATCATTCAATACAATTATCAATATAACCATTAATTAGATTAAATAAATGAGAATGGGTGATATTGATTATTTTATATGTAATTTATATGTAAATATGATTATTCTCATTTCTCAACCAGTATTCATGGACCTTGGAAATAAAAAGTAGAAAATATATGGGAAATGATGTGTCCAATGCAATTGATTCTATTTCCCATTTCCTACTAATAAAATTTTCAGACTATTATGATATTTTCCACCAGAAACCTTTGATGAACCCTACGTTGTACTTTTATCATGAACTCTTTATTAGAATACGTAGCTATCGCAGCGCAATTGATTGACATAGAAAATAGAGTGCATTATGGGGCGGTACCTTTTTTGACATGAATAATATTTACTACGCGACAAAAATTCTGTAAACTGCACAAAAGAATATTCTGAGAAATCGTAATGTAGATATTGCAAGTTAAAAATTGAACAAAGAAGAGTAAGGGAAATGGGTACTTGTAAAGGGACCCTCTTTTACCTACATGTGTAGTAGAATGTCTTAAATCATTAATCTTTCCTTTCTTTGATGATCTTGTTGGAAGAAAACCAAAGGTAACTGTAAATGCAAACATGATGTGTAGGAAATGCATAGGGTGCAACAGGTGGCCTTAGCTATAAAGTCAAAGACAAGTTAGCCTGCTTTTCAGTAAGTTCAAGTTCATTGTCCCAGAGTTGTCGTCGATAGCCAACCCTTCAGGAAAATTGCATCTGAAAATTTTGTGCGTGTAACAACTTTTTTTAACCAGAGCTTTTATTTTAATTTTTTATGAAAGATTTTCAATTTTGGCATTTTTCTTATTAAAAAGTATGAATTTGTATTTTTTTATTTGTTAATGCAGGTAAAAGTTAGAAATGGGACGAATTCTTGGAAGAGTTATTGTTATTTGCATTTTCCTCGGACCGGGTATCAGTAGTCTTCCAGTTCCAGTAGAGGAGAAAGATATCTTGGATATTCTGAAAGCGGCAGGCTTCAATGAAACAATTATGACCACGCAATCATCGATTTTCGCTTCTGAGTCGGGGGAAATTCGTGGACAGGCCATCATTGCTGCTCCCATTCTGCATCATAACACTCCGGATGGTACTAATGGTACTCAGCAAAACAAAACGGAACCGCCAATCCATAATGAGGAAACCTCAACAACTGGGAATTTTGTTTCATCCACCTTGTCCACGGAAAATACAACAGTTGAAACCGCAACAAAGAAACCAAGTGTTGAAATTCAAGAAAATGGGACTTCTTCAACAGAATTGACAAATTCACAGAATGTCAATGCAGAAAACGTGACCATGTCCGAATCAACAAGTCAGGGTGATATTGAACAACTAAATAAATCTGTTACAAGCACTACGGAATTGAGTGCAACTGTGATTCCCACCACGAAAGATTCGCATCTCTCATTTTCCAACACAACCTGGGACCATTCTTCGGAAAATAATGAATCGCTGTCTAAAAACACGACATTTCCATCGAAACTTGCAGATGAAATTTCCTCTTTGTTCTTTTTACCTCTTAAAATCGAAGGAAAAGAAATTTCCTTCCCTCAGGAACCGAGTCGATTTACTTTTGGTGTTTCTATTGACTGGTTAGCCAGGAAAATCAGAATTTTCTCATAGAATTCTGTTAATTTATGCCTTTATACCGTATATGAGGGTATTGCTAAGTTCTATAATCTATGTACTGTAGAAAACCTATAGTTGCAGGCAGCTAGATAAAAAGGTGTTAAAAATATTACATGTATTATTTGTACGTTGGTGATGACACTTTCCGGGTAAAGCTGGATGAATAAAATTGATATTCTTTTGTTCACGTCAATTTTTTGGTTTATATTGTGTAGCATTTCTTTAGTTTCCAAATTTTGGATTTCCCTTTAAAGAATTATAAACATATATGCAAATAAAAACTATATCCATAGAATTAAACTGTGAATCGTGAATTGCATAATATATAACTGTCGAGGTAGCAAATTAATATTACAGTAAGTTCTCCTTTAAAAATTTACATTTATATTTGATGCATCTGCTGATTCATACCAATCATTACATAAAGCATTTATTATTATAACGAACTTCAAAAATATCATTTGTATAGTTAAATACATTGAATCGCATCATAGGGAATCTATTTTAATCCCATGGTGTCGAAAAAGGTTTCTTGTTTTTCTTTCTAAAGCTTAAAGGTTCCTAATTCCTAACATCACATTGGTCCATTTCGCTATTAAATAAAAATAAATCTTATTAATTGAGGTAATCGAGTTTAATGCACTTGTTGACATTTAAAAAGAAAGTAGACATCATAAATGAGAAAGTCATAATAATTGTGGTGAGTATTAGAAGGATAACTGGTGTTTAGAAGCTTACAAAGATTACCACTTAGTAATTACGATAAACCGTAGCAAGCCGAATGTAAAGAGTGCCGGAAAAAGCAATTTTGAAACATAACTGATAATTGACTAGTTCGGAGGCTCACATCCAAGATAATATGGACTTAAGGGAAGGGACTTCAGTTCAGGGGTACTTAATATTTGCTATCTTACGGTAAATCTTTGTTTTACTTGCACTCACTAAAGATGTGGACAATGATATGACATAATAATGACATTTAACACACTACATGTGTTATAAGAACTAACCACGTCAATAACAAGGTCATATTATGTGCCTATATACAGTATACAGCTCCTAAACGGAAAAGTTGTGAATGTGGCTAGTATTAAAGGTTTCAAGTGTTGTAATAAAGAGATAAGCCCTTCACCTTCCTTCTTTCAGTTCCTTCTCAGTAAACATCGTGTAACACTCAGTCGTCAAATAATATAGGCTCAAAGGTATAAAGGTACCAAAGGGTACACAGAATATTAAATTCTGTGCTTTGTTTACAAGGATTGAACACCAAATCCAACCGTGTAAATAAAAGGCTTGCATTTCAGCGTACCTCAAAAATAATCGGTTTACCTCAAGAAAAATTATCGTTTCACCTCATATAAATACACAAAGCTAATAAATATATATTTATTCAGTCTCAAGTATATTATATTACTTCGAACTAAAAAAATATACCTTTGCCTCAAGTTTTAATGCAATTTAATAATGTATTAGTATTAGTACATTTACCTCTAGTATAGTAAGGATTTTGTACTCTACTTGACGTAAATGTACTAAAACATTGGCAAATTACATTACAACTTGAAGAAAAGGTATATTATTTATCAGTTTGGAGTAATAGGATACATGAGACTGAATAAACATTTATTAGCTAAATGTATTTATGAGGTAAAACGGTTATTTTTCTTGAGGTACACCAATTATTTTTGAGGTGTGTTTCAATTTTCCTCTAAATGAAAGGCAGATTCTTTGAGAGTGTCCATGGAAAGTTTGAACCTGAACTTTATGGACTGAACTCTGTCAACGTCAACAATTCTCATCTTTCTTCATCTGATTCTATTCTCCAAAAATGAAGACATATAGATATATTTCCATATAGCCCTTTTCTGCCCTTGAGCACTAAAATTAGATTTACATTGAGTTGTAAATCCGTAAAGAAAGGAAACTGAAGAGCAGCCGGCAATCAGTCTAAGAGAACAATCGTGTTTATTCCAAAATTATGAAAAATACAAACAATGACTGACGCATTTTCAATTCTCATCTCACGGGTATTTAAGCCAGGAATTTGTTATCTACCCCAAGTCAGTCTCTTGCTAGCTTCACTATTAATCACACGCTGGCAGAATCTACTCAACATTTTCCTCTGTCTATCAAAAACTGTTCTATTTCTTTTGTCTCAAATTTTACCTACCTATACTAATATTTAGGAGTGGTTAGAATTTTAATTTTAAATTTTTCTAAGGTATAATCCATTTAAATAGTAAATTTTAAGAGATTTGCAGAAAAAATGAAGGTAATTTTCATTAGATTTTTCATTTTTTGATTTAATTCTAATATTATTTAATTTTGAACTGAATTTCTCAATTTATTTTATTTTATTTACAGATTTTTCTGCTGTTGTTACTCAGCATTGGATTTGTAGCAGCGGTTCAACAGGAAAACAGAAACAAAGCAGCTCCGCGTACTATTCGTGAAGAACCTAAAGAACATCCAGCAGCAGCAGCACCCGCTGTTGAAGAAAAGAAAGAGGAAAAGCACGATGAAGTAAAAAAAGATCCAGCACCCGCTGCTGAAGAAAAGAAAGAGGAAAAGCACGAAGAACCAAAAAAAGATCCGGCAGAGCATGAAAAACCCGGGGAACATGCAGTTCCTCCAAAAGAAGGTGAAACCAAGGCACCTGAAGTCAAGGATGATAAGAAAGCTGAGGTAAAGGAAGAAAAGAAGGAGCCAGAGGTCAAAGAAGAAAAGAAACCGGATGTCAAAGAAGAAAAGAAACCGGATGTCAAAGAAGAAAAACCGGAAGATTCCCTGGTTTCTGCGGCGAAAGATATTATCAAGGCTAAATTTGCCGAGGCGTTCGCTACTTCGATATCAAAGATGACCAAGCGATCCACAGATGAACAAAAGAAAACCAAGGATGATGAAGAAAAATCCGAAATCAAAAAAGGAAGGTCCGTGGAAGGTGAGACCCCAGACATAAGATCGATGAAAAATCCCGGAGGAGCGATGACCCGGAGGAGATTCACTCGGGATCTTCCGAAAGCAATGGCCAAAAGAACCTTAAAAGTTGGGGGCGAGGGAAAAGATGAAGAGGAGGAGGAACAGGATGGCGAAGATAAGGGTAAGAGGAATACAGAAGTGGCAAAGGAAGATAAAAAGACACAACCCGAAGCCCCCAAGAAACCTGTGCGACGTTTCAGCCCCAGACCCGCGGCTGTTAAGAGAGAAGATACAAAAACAACTATGATCGCAGATGGAGACCTTACAATCATTGAAACGAAAACTCGACATGCAGCGGGACCCATGAGGAAGAGGGACGAAATAATAAAATCAACGAATAGAGATGGAGATCTTACAATCGTTGAGAAAACTGGAGCGACAGAAAAAATCCAGACGCCGAATCCAGAAGGAGGTATTACAACTGTGGAGAAAACTTCAGGACCTGGAGCAGAACCGGCTGAAAGGAGAGGTTCGGAAACAATAAAGACGAGTAATAAAGATGGAGATCTTATTGTCATTGAGAAGAACATGCGGAATGCAGAAGGTAAGACCTATTTTTCAGAAAACGATACTAAAATTGTGGAAATCAGTATTATCGATGAATAACTGATGATAAAAGTGTGAAAATCAGTATTACTGATGAATAAGTGATGATAAAAGTGTAGAAATCAGTATTACCGATGAATAACTGATGATAAATGTGTAAAAATCAGTATTAGTGATGAATAACTGATAATAAATGTTTTGTTATTGATTCCAGGACGCAGGGAAGCCCAGGCAAAACTGAGGGAAGCAATTGCAAGAAGGGTCAAAGAAACTAGAGAACCAGCGGAGAATAAAGAAAAATCTTCTGAAGAAAAATCGAAAAATACTTCTGAAGAAAAATCGAAAAATACTTCTGAGATTGCACCAGCGGATAAGGAGAAATCAACAACAAGGGCTTCCAGAGCTAGAGCACCTATCCGAAATAGAAGGGAGGCTGTTGAGGAAAAGGATAAATCGAAAAGTACTGCTGAGGCGGACAAGAAAATGAAAGCAGGTCGGGCCATTTCCAAGGACCACAAGCAGCAGACTCTGACTGGAGGAACCGAAGAAGCCCACCTCCGCTCTTTGTTACCGGAAACTTCGGAAAAAGACGACAGTCCTCCTCCTCTTCCAAAAGTTCTCACTCCGAAGGATATCAAACGTTTGATTGACCAGGCAGAACGGACAAAAGGAGCCAGGAGAATCCGCCGCTCTGGAAGTTACGGAGATAGGCTCCCAATGGAAGATGCCCCTGCTGCCCCGGTTCGCTCCTCCCAGAAACTTTCCTATGCTGTCAGAAATCGTGCCCCCGAAAACACCCGTATTGCCCCGCAAAAGGAAATTCCGAAAACTCTCGTGCGAGAAATGCCCGCTCCCGCTCCAAAAGCTATAGTTCGTGATGATTCCCGGGAAAACTCGTATGGGTCTTCCGCACCGGAAGTTACAGAGGCTCCAGTTAGTACCGAAGTTACAGATGCTCCAGTTAGCACCGAAGTTACCGAAGTTCCGATTATTTCACAAGTTACGGACGCTCCGGTCAGCTCTGATGAAGTCCCCGAGACTTCCGCACCAGTTAGTGAACAATCCGGTTACGGCCAACCAGCCAGCTCTACACCAGTAAGAAAACTCCCCAAGGAGGAGCCAATTAGAAAACTCCCGATGGAGGAACCAATAAGAGAACTCCCGGAGGAGGAACCAATCAGAGAACTCCCGGAGAAGGAGCCAATAAAAACCCGTGTCCAAGATGAACCGACTCCTATCCGAAAATCAGCCCCAGTCAGAAAAATTGTTAGAGAACATTCTTCAAGACAGGGCTACGGTCGCAGCTACGAACCTACCCGAACTATTGTCAGAGAAGAACCGTCCGGGTATTCCGCCCCAATCCGAACTCTTGTCCGAGAGGAACCAATCAGAACTCTTGTTCGAGAGGAACCTATCCGAACTATTGTCCGAGAAGAACCATCCGGGTATTCTGCGCCAATCCGAACTCTTGTCCGAGAAGCACCAATCCGAACTCTTGTTCGAGAAGCACCAATCCGAACTCTTGTCCGAGAAGCACCAATCCGAACTCTTGTCCGAGAAGCGCCAATCAGAACCATTGTCCGAGAAGAACCGTCCGGGTATTCTGCACCAATCCGAACTCTTGAACGAGAAGAGCCAATCAGAACGATTGTCCGAGAAGAACCGTCCGGGTATTCCGCCCCTACCCGAACCATTGTTAGCGAAGAACCTGAAACAACTCCGATTCGGATTTCATCGGAGACTTACGACGAAGTCCGAGGAGCCCCTCGTTATAGAAGAGCAACAGCGGACATGCCGATGCCCATGAAAAGGATGAAACTGATGCCAATGACTGTTACCAACGCAGGGAGCAGAGTCAGGCACATGCCTATGTCTTCAATGCCTATGGCTTAAGTAAGATTATCGTCCATTATCTTCAAAAAACTGATAAACTAAAACTTCAGATGACCGGATCATCAAATTATCAAGTAAAAGTGGAATTATCAAGTGATTTAAAGGAATTCTCAAATATTTCGTATGTGTGCACCTAAAAGCTATATATTTTATATATCTTACCATTTTTTCCATTCAAAGTATGTCTGTCCAGCATTTAAAAGCGCAATAAAAATCGAATTACAGTTACGCTACTTTTGTTGCACTGTTGTTATTACTCCATCTTTATCGATACAGTTTTGTTGAGTATTAATAATTCAGAAATTTTCATAAATAAATAGAACAAGTGTTTTTAGGACATAAAAATAAAGTAGTCTAATATTTAGAACCTGTAAAATTTCGAAAATATTTATCCGGCATATTACAACATGCAAGGTCGATGTTATTCAGAGAAGTATTATCTCCAGCTGCAAAAGCAAAGAAACAAATTAATTTTGTGGAAAATTTGATTTTTTTAAAATAAAATGTATTTTTTAATTTAAATTTTAAATTTAAATGTTTGAAATAATTTTTTTTAATTGAAATAGAAAGGTGGGCATAAAATTAGAACCCCAGGGGGGTTTAATAATTTTATCCCTCCCCTTTACTTACGAAATGGTATGGAAACTTCAATTTGCGTTCTGAGTCCACAGACATACTGATTTTGAGGGCAAATTAATTGTCCAGTCCATTCTCCAGAGGATTCTCCATCGCGGCCTTCAACCACCTCCCCATTGGAACACACAAGACGAAAGTTATTGGCTGCAGTGTTATCCACGGCGGCTCTCCTCTCTGACCGCAACTCAAATCCATTGGCAAAATAGGGGAACCGACATTCGTGGAGAGTCCTCCATAGGCCAAACCCTCCGACGCTGCTTCGAAGAATTGCCGCTTCTATCCCCTCCCCTCCCCTCAATTGGGGGGAGATGCACTCCATCTCTATTCCATTCATAGCCGAGTCGTCCTCAAACTCACCGTTGTTCCCCTCCACTTTTAAACGAAATGTGTACACCTTCAATATATAATTCACAAACATTTACAGGGTTGAGCGAAAATCACGCATCATATGAAAAAAACACTGGTGTTTGAAATTGCCTCTCAAACTGTTTGACAGGCATTTTCCTATGATGCGTGACTAAGGCTCAACACTGTACATGAAAATCCTTAACTATTTATGGAATTAACAATAAAATAATAAAATAATTAATTAATTAATTAATTATAATTAAAAAGTGATTAAAAATTAAAGTGATGGATTAAGATTTACGTATTCAAATTGAGGACACATTTCCCAGGGTCCCCATTCTCCCCAATTAGTTACACGAGGAGATTCCAAGATCACATTATCTTGACCATAAGAACCTATTATTATTGTAAGACTACAGATCCAAAATGTCACAGTGTATTTCAAAAACATTTTAAACAAAAAATTATGTTTACTGACAAATATTTGCAATAATAATGTCTGTAAATTAGAAATGTGCTCTTACTTCGGATTTACATGCTGGATGCTGCAAAAGTTTTATCTGCTGATTACCAAATATTATCTACTGTCATATCAGCACTCGATACATCCAGGTAGTCTTATTTATATTTATAATTGCCAATTTAATATTTAAATGAACAGACTTATGTAAAAGGGAGATATAATATATTATGTAGTTATATACCTATATATAAATTCATGCACTTTGGAACATTCTACCCCACACCCTTAATAACTTATAGTTTCGTAAGCAAAAGTTTTATATACAGGTTATCTATCTCAGAAATAGATCCGGCAAGTAAAAACAGTACTTATATTTTAATAGACTGAACTCAAATATCTTTCAAGTAGAAAAATAAAAACAGTCTTCTACATTGCTTTCTCTATTGTTAGACAAAACTTAAATATAAATTATGTCCTATTTCTCGTTTTACACATTTACACATGTAGTACTCTGCTAAGATACCCGATCAGCACACATTCAAAGCTAAGCTAAAAAAGCTATAACCTGCTCCCTGACTATACCGCCTATTTCATTCATCTTTGTTTTGTGTGCCCAACGATCAGACGCATAAAATATCGCTCCCTGAAAATTTTGAAAATAATTGTTTTTTAAAGGTAACAAACTTTTATAGGTTAGATAGCCAGTGGTAAGGTAAAATACAAATATCAATTTTGAATATTTTTCTAATTTGCAAATTTGTTGACGAACACTAATAGCACAAATTGTGCCCTCGTTCTTTAACTGTGTTGATTACAGCGAAATGGGAAAACATCGGCATCGGCGATCGAAGAGCAAAGACCGAAACTCCCTTAGTGGTGAGGTAGCAAAACTTAGTAAGATCGTAGCTACTTTGGTCAAGGATAGAGATCGGTCAAAAGTGGACCGGGACGCTTCTGTAAGCACTGCTAAATCTAGTAGTCGCTCAGCGCGTTCCCCATCCTCACGTTACACGAGATCGAGATCTCCCATTAAGCGTCGTTCATCACGCCAGTCTTCCTCTTCCTCTACTGACGAATCAAGTTCTCCACGTGATAAATCTCCAGCTGGGAATGAATTAGGGATAGGCAATACCACGTCTGGAGACATCAGCGTTGGGAGCCATCCAATAACAGATAATACAAATGATGACATTCTAATAGTGGACGCTGATATTGACGAGGAAATTTTGAATGTTTTGGGAGAGCCACCAAAGGAAAAAGTGCTTTTTGGCCCTAATATCCATAAGGAATTGGCAAGTCGATGGGCATCCCTGCCCTATGAAGGATTAGATGATAAGCAGAGACGTGACTTAATTTCAAAATATCCAGTCCCAGCAAACTGTCCATCATTTGCGCCCCCTCGTCTAAATACTGAGGTGAAGACTGTCTCCACAGAATATTGTCGGGAAAGAGACGGTCAATTGACTTCGTTGCAGATTCAATTATCAACAATACAAACAGGCCTAGGAGTGGCTATGACTGCAATGCTAAATAATAAGGAGCCAATTACTGGCGAAAGTAAGACAGTTCTTCTCTCAACGCTAAACGATGTCTCAAAATTGGCATGTGACTTCCAATGTTCACTGTCAAAAAGAAGAAAATCATTGTTGACTGCAAATATTAAGTCAAAAATCCTAAAATCAGCCGTTGAGCAATCAAAGATTGATAGCTCACTGTTTGGTATTGCATTGGATAAGAGTATTAAAGAAGCGGAGGAAATGGAAAAGCTGGAAAAGAATTTACAGCCAAAAAAGGCTACAGCTCCTAAAACCTCCAAAGATGCTCCAAGAGTCCGCTCAAAAATCTCCGTACCGAAGCAAAATTCTTTAAACTCCTACAGCCCACCCCAATACAACAGGAAGTACAAGAACTCCTATCCACGGGGCGGGCGCTCTCAAGCACGAGGGAAGAGGCAGTATTAAAGGTAGGTCACGGAGGTAGACTACAATATTTTATTGAGCAATGGAAAACGCTTACTAGCGACCCCGTTATTCTGGGAATAGTAAAAGGATATAAGATTCCATTCGTCACTATACCTAACTTCAAAGTTATTCCCACTGAAGGAAACTTAGTTGACGAGGAATGTAGTAACATGGAAAACTCCATTAAACAATTACTGGAATTACAAGCTATTGAATGCTGTTCACAGGAAGAAGTAAACTATTACTCTTCTATTTTCCTAGTTCCAAAACCAAACGGTTCATACAGGTTTATATTAAACCTAAAGGGTCTCAATAATTTTATAGACAGCCCTCATTTTAAAATGGAGGACTATCGGACAGTAAAAAATTTAATGTTCCCCGATTGCTATTTTGCATCGATTGACCTAAAAGATGCATATTTTCTGATTCCAATTTTTCGTGAACACAGAAATTATCTTTGCTTTCATTATAATAAAAGGTCATATCGATTTACTTCGCTTCCGTTTGGCTTAAGTGTTGCTCCGCGTACATTTACAAAACTTATGAAGCCAGTTATAGAAGCATTACGGACTAAAGGCATAGTTTGTTGCATCTATTTAGATGACATACTTATTGTGTCAAAATCGCAAGAAGAGTGTTTTGAGGCTATAGAACAATCGGTTAGTTTTCTGGAGTCTTTAGGTTTTGTAATAAACCAATCGAAATCCATATTAATCCCAACAAGGAAAATTCAATACCTTGGTTTTGTCTTTGACTCTGTAAAAATGACCTGCTCTTTACCAGAGTCCAAAAAACAAAAATTGATTGGACTGTGTAATAAAATTAGTAAGAAAGAAACAGTTAGTATACGAATGTTTGCTGAATATATTGGCAATTTAATTGCAGCCTGTCCAGCAGTTCCTTATGGAATCCTATACACTAAGCAATTTGAAATGTGTAAAAATAAAGCCCTGTTATCCCAATACGGGAATTACGACGCGAATATGACAATTTCAAATAATATTGTTTTAGATTGTAAATGGTGGGAAAAAACTTTACCATTTGCATCTTCTCCAATTCGCAATGCAACTTTTGCAATAGAGATATTTTCTGACGCTTCAAAGTCAGGATGGGGACTATATGCAAATAGCAGTAGGTCTCATGGGTTTTGGACAGAAGAAGAGAAGTCCAAGTCCATAAATTTTTTAGAGTTAAAGGCTGCATATTATGGACTACAGGTGTTTTGTAAGACCTTAACAAATTGTCAAGTGTTACTAAGGATTGATAACACGACGGCAATTTCTTACATAAACCGAATGGGTGGAGTACAATTAGAAAAATACAATGCACTTGCAAGGGAAATATGGCAATTTGCTGAAAATCGAAATATTTGGTTAACTGCCTCTTACATTGCTTCACGTCAAAATGTCCAAGCAGACAAAGAATCGCGGCATAAACTCTCTAACACGGAATTTGAATTAAATAACAAATTCTTTGAAAGTTTAGTGCTATTATTTGGAAAGCCAGAAATTGATCTGTTTGCCACTATGAAAAACACGAAATGTGAAAAATATTCATCTTGGCATCCAGACCCAAAATGCTGGAAAGTAGATGCATTTACCTTTCCATGGAACGAATTCTTTTACGCATTTCCTCCATTTTCGCTCATTTTAAAGTGCTTACGCAAGATTAGAGTTGAAAAGTCGAGAGGAATTGTCGTCGTTCCTTATTGGCCTTCCCAACCTTGGTTCCCTATATTTATGGAGTTGTTGGAAAGTAAACCCACTTTCATGGGCCCTGCTAATGATCTTTTAATATTTAATAGGAAAAGTCATCCCCTACACAAACACCTTTCCCTGGTGGGAGGAATCTTATCAGGGATTCTTTGTTAAAGCAATCTGTTCCGACTTCTTCAATCGAAACATTGTTGTCATCTCTGGCAAAATCAAGCATTAAGCAATACGACACTTATTTGAAGCAATGGTGGCAGTTTTGCCAGGAACACAATTTTGAAGCTCTGGAACCTGATGTGAACACTCTTCTTCTCTTTCTTCAATCAATACTAGATAACGGTGCGGGGTACAGCGCAATAGGATCGGCAAGGTCAGCTATCGCACTATTAAGTAAACAAGACAGTGGCAGTATTGGAGATCATAAACTAATCTCTCGTTTCATGAAAGGGGTTGCTCGTTCACGTCCTCCGCACCCAAAGTATAATACAACTTGGGATCCTAAACTTCTTTTGGATCACATTGCGAAACTAGAGCCTTTAGAAAAGCTGAATCTTGAAACCCTTTCTCAAAAACTTGTCGTCTTACTAGCTCTAGCAACAGGCCAGCGGATTCAAACTTTGAATTCTATATCAACTAATCATATTAAGGAAACCGAAAATTCAGTGGAAATATGTATTTCAGAATTAATAAAAACAAGTAAACCTGGTTCAACCCAACCCACTCTTTATCTTCCCCGATTGACCACGCATCCTCAAATATGCCCAGTTCGAGTATTAAAGTATTACATCAATCGAACACAGGAATATCGTACCGAAGAAATTAAAAATCTCTTTCTTGGATGCTCTCATTATCGACCAGTGTCATCTCAAACTCTTAGCCGCTGGATAAAATCTATGATGAATAAAAGTGGGATAGATACAAATATCTTTAAGGGATACAGTACCAGACATGCCTCTACATCTGCAGCTGCACGTTCTGGAGTAAAAATGAAACACATCTTAGAGAGAGCTGGATGGTCGGAAACATCAAAAACATTTGCAAGATTTTACAATCGGCCGGTGGACGACCGTCATAGCTTTGCTAATGCTGTTCTTAAATCTTGAAATACTTTTTAATATTGAAATGTTTCCAAAATACCACTGTTTTGCAGCGCTTTGAACATCTACATGTGTAAATGTGTAAAACGAGAAATAGGACATAATTGTATGGTCAAACGAACTTTAGGAAGTTCTGACCTTAATTATGCCTATATACTCGTTTTACACATTTAGTCCCACCCACCTCCAAGAACTGTATGATTATCTTCTTGTAAGAATTTTAATTTGCTAATAAAATTTTCCCAATTGCAAAACAGACTTTAAACCAGATGAATGAAATAGGCGGTATAGTCAGGGAGCAGGTTATAGCTTTTTTAGCTTAGCTTTGAATGTGTGCTGATCGGGTATCTTAGCAGAGTACTACATGTGTAAATGTGTAAAACGAGTATATAGGCATAATTAAGGTCAGAACTTCCTAAAGTTCGTTTGACCATACAATTAAAACCAAGGTGCCTTGATTTTTTATTATGGAAAACTGATTTTTTTGGTGGAATGAAGAATTATTCATTCATAGGATACAGTATTAGAATTCATTAGAATTTATTATAATTTATTACAATTTATTAGAAAATTTGTCGAACTGTGGTATTAAAAGACAAATATAGCCACATTGTTCTTCCAATACGAAAATAGAGTCCAAAGTAATTCCATTATGGTATTTGTGGACAAACGTTGCTTCATCTGCTGGTTGACAGTTTGAAATTAGTGTCTGGTGAAATGGAATGATGATGCAAAATAAATTATACAAGCTATCCTGCATGACTTGAAACAAACGTATCTACGTCATTAAACCCGAGTGCAATTTTTTACTACCTTTTAAATCGAAACTTGTAGTTTGCAAATACAGAGGATGAGTCATTAACTTCCACTCTGACGCATTTGAGACAAGTTCTATTAAGCATTTGCACACATTATTTGCGTATTGCAATCTATTGTATCTATTTACAAGTTTCTGACATATTTATTCCATTTATGTACGTATTTAATGGTCTAGGTGTAGTACATAAAATTATAAAAAGTCTGTAAAATGGCAAAAAAGGGGAAATGTGAGAAAATAGTGAATTTTTTTTACCAAAAAATGATATTATTATTTTGAATTGTTCAATTTCTTTACATTTGCAATTAGTTCTTTTGTTTAATAACTAAATATGAAGAAAATACATAGAAAAAGATCTTTCTCTGAAATAATAATGCATAATGGTTGAACATTACAGTTTACAACGTTTGTTATGACATCATTACATATAAGAGTGGGGACAATACACACGAATGTCTAAACATGTTAATATAAAGGCCACTTCATGTTAACACTGAGAACGCATACTAAACTTTTATTCTATAGCGTGTCCTGTTTAGTATAAGGATGTGTGTATGAGCATCTCTGTACAAGAGATAGGTAAAACTCTAAAACTTCACTAGAGTACATGTAAAATCTACGAAAGTTAATTATGCTACAGAATACCTGTTATAACACATACTATATGGATGCAGAGATATTTAGAAGTTTTTACATGCAAAGTTCCACCATATATTATATGTTCGTAAATAAGTTTTATCTCATTCTGGTACTCAGTTTGGACTGAAAGCACGCGAGCGTCAATTGCCATTAACGTTTCTGCTCTTTCGGAACACCTTATCTTGTCCATTATCATTTCATCATCACAAACTGCTGCTCTTGAATACCAGAATACTATGTAAATAAGTATTATTATTCTTATTAGTTTTATTATTGAACTTGGATTGAGCAGACTTATTATTATTGCAAACGTTTCTCTCATCTGTGGTGAAGATTTTTTTAGTTTTCGGTAAAAATGAATTCTGAAGTCCCTTCTGCTCCGGAATTGGGTGTTCTTATTGACAGACCGGCGTTTCATCCGTTGAAAACAATTAAGGAAGAAGAAATTGCAGGGGAAACAAACCATCAGTGCAGTGCTGATTGTCTCATGAGATTTCCTCTTCATCATGCAGCACGCAGGGGAAATTTTCTTCAGTTAAAATCACTTTTGGAACTTGAATCTTTCTGCGGATCGTATTCTCCGTTGGAACAGGATTGCAATCTCAGGACTCCTCTTCATTATGCTGCGGCTACAGGTAAACAGGGGAAGATTTTTCAGAAAAATGTCAATAACTTTAGAAAATTTACATATTTTTCCAAAAAGTAATAGTCCCACGAGAAAATGTACATATCTTTCCATTAAATTATTCATATTTTGAAAAACAAATATATTTTCCCATGAAAATATTTATCTTTTGAGGAAATTTTCATGTTTTTTCATAAAAATATTTGTCTTTTGGGAAAACTTCAAATTTTTCCATTTTTATCCCATTTTTACCCCATTTTTATCCCATCTTCTCATGTTTTTGACACTTTTCCAAAAGAATTCCAAAAATCTCCTTTTAAGGATTAAAGTTTTACTTCACCGTTTTAATAAAGTGTAATATTAATTGGAAAATTAACTTTTTTAGCAAATCACGAGAAAGGTTTGATGTGCATCAGAGTGTTGTTGGCTTCTCTTCAAGTAAGTGTACCAGGGGAAGAAGGACAAGAGGACAAAGCTGTGAAACAATACATAAACATGGTGGATAAAAATTTGGACACAGCCTTACACCTTGCAGCTCGCAACGAAGCCGCTGCAATCGTCATAGAACTATTGAAAAACCGAGCGGATTTCAATATGAAGTACGTTTTGGAAATTTAAAAATGATATTCAGAGCTATTTTTGAAATATTGGGATTTCAATTGACACTGTAACATTTTGTGTAGAAATTGCGATGGATCTACAACACAGTTGTGTACGATTTATGCAAATACACCTGTTGCTTTATGCGTACTGATGAAAATGGGGATTTGTTTCGTTTGTAATTGCAACTGTGAAAAAGGAGATGCGTTTCTGGATAGTATGATGAATTGGCAACAATATGAGAACGATCATAGCAAAACATCCTTTGCATTCGTTTGTTTCAATTTTGCGTAAGAATATTTAATTATTTTTAAAGATTTATTTTTTTAAGTTTTGTATTTTTTATTTTAAAACTTATTTTTGAATTAAAACGTAATTGCTTTGTGCGCAGGCCTGTGATAGGTTACCACAAGAGTCTAGATGGAAATGCTACTCCAGAAACTTTTTTTCTCTTCGGGGTGAACACTAAAACTACAGCATCGGGAGAAAGGAAAAATATTCTTAGTAATATCCTTGTCCAGTGTTTCTTACATTTCAAATGGCAAAAACTGAAATGGTTTTGCTATTCGGCTATTTTCTTTCATGTAAGGATTTACATTTATAAAATACAAATATTGCAAACCGATTATGCAGTAAAAATAGGTTTTTTGTTTCTTTTAGCTTTTTTGGCTTTATTTGTACATTGGAGTTGCCATTGATGTGTTTGCAATCAACTGTCCTTACTCGATTCAAGAAAATAGAACTGTAACATCTGTATTGGGTAAGATTCTTGATTTCCTCCAATTTCAAACCAATTTTTCAAAGATTGTTAACGAAAATTCTATTTTAGAAGATCAACATTGTGAAATGAAAACGGGAGCACAAATATGTATGGTTATTTTGACGATTTTATCCTCGATTATCACACTGAAGGAAATGTCTCAATTTCATCGACTAGGAACTCTGTATTTTACGTTCGAAAACTTCGGCCAACTGATTCTTCTGTCTCTGATTTTTATGACCGTTCCCCAAATTCTTTTTAATGCGACAGTAACCTCATTACACTATCAAGTTTCTGCAGTAAGTAAAGTTTTTCATCCTCCATGCAATTCTTTGCGCATTTTATTAAGAATTAATTAATAATTTTGTTTCTAGTTCGGAATTTTCCTCGCATGGGCTTTAATTCTTTGTCAAGTATCCAAAATTCCGAGAATTGACAAACAGATACGAATTGGGAAGAAAACTTTCAGAATTCGGCTTCCAAACCATGGAGTCTTTATAGAAATCCTGTGCAGAGTAAGTTTACAACATTTCTTTGAAAGTCTGAATTGATTTTTAAGTTTAAATTTTTAATTATTTGTAGGTTTTCAAAAACGTTATGGTTTTCATCATCATATTTTCACCATTACTTCTCGGATTTGGATTTTCCTTCAAAATTCTACTACCAGAGGTTTATTGTACTCAATTTTTTGCAATTCGTGTATTAATTGCAGAAATTTTAAGTAGTTATTTTTTCGTATTCTTTCCAGCAACAAGAATTTTCGTCCCCCATTCCGAATTTAATGAAATTGATAGTGATGATGACTGGAGAATTGGAATACGATCAAATCTTTAACAACGTGGACAAAACCACAGTGTTGATTTTTGCAACTGCATCTCACATTTTCTATTTCGTGTTTGTGATAGTGGCTACAATGATTCTGTTCAACCTCCTCATAGGTTTCACCGTCAGTGACATTCAGGTTTGTGCTAAAAACACTTAAAAACTTGTTTTTGTGCAAAATACGAATTTTTTCGTGACCGGCTAGCATAAAAGAGCGATTTGTGTGTTACTTTTTTCTTGTTTGTCATGACATGACTAATGTTACATGGGAAAAGGATGATTATAGTGTACATTAGAGTTGGGATACCTTAACATGTTGTAATTACAGTAATTTGTATATTTTCTGCTCGTGCGAAATTCCGTGAGTACTAATTATGTATAATTTTCTTGATATTCGCAGGGTTTGCAAAAAGACGCAGTCGTGAATCAAGTTTCTTGCAAACTGGAACAAATGTATTTGATGGAATCGTTTCTGTTATCAAATAAAATGCAATCCTTCTTCAGATTCCTGTACAAAGTAACGGGATTTCATTTCGGATTGGAGAAAGCCATAAGCGTCGTGGCCCGCCCTAGGTACGATATCTACAACTCATCACTATCCTGCTACCACTCCAAACTGAATATGGTTCCGGAGGAGCATCGCACCAAAATCCGGTGGCTGGCATCCCATAATACGATTGCGATACCCGATCTTACCGAAAAAATCATGAAAGGTTGGGAACGACAAAAACAAGGGTTGCCACCACTTAATTATGATAAAAAATAATGTTTTTCCTAAAAACGTTAAGAATTATGATGAAAAACAATGTTTTTCCCAAAAACGTTAAGAATTCCAAACATAAATCAACACTTTGTACACATAAACATGTTTCCGTATCGTTTATTACACATATTATCTGTTACATACTAATTTATATGTAAAAGCATGCAAAAGCAATAATTCTAGAAAGTTCTACAGCCTTCTGACGAAAATTCGCACTTGTGTTACAACTTATCGTGCAAATCCACGAATCATGCAGATTTACAAAACATTAATGGGTAATAAAATCTTTGTACTACATTTCTCTTTAAAAAATGTGTAGAAAACGTTTGTTCCTTTACTCTATACGTATATTCATGCATATTCAAGCAATTTTAACCCTTTTAAGGTTAAAATACATTACATTTTATGCGTTGGGCTAAAATAAACTAAAAAATGACAACTATTTTTTGCATCACTAATTGGGAAAATAACTATTCATGAATCTCGACTGGAAAATGATAATTGAGAGGAAGCAATTATTATTTTTAGTTGGAAATGAGAGAAACAAAGGAGGGAATGGATTTAGCGTTCTAGAATTTGCAAATTTTTCGTGATGGGATGATAAATGATCTTTTTAGGTTGATGACTCAGTTTATTTTGGTAAAAGTCGATTTATCATGCGATCTGGTCACAGAAGACAAGACAGCTAGAACAAAACGTCCACTTAACGTTTGATAATAATTGTGTTGTAGGAAACAGATTTACAAAGAGACACTTGACTTTATTGTGCATACATTACTACGTAGTTAGAGAAGAGGACTCTCCCACTTAAATCTTTACTGCTCTATGCTAATCACCACTTATATACACTATAGGGCCAATTATATAGTCATTATGAATATGTGTACAGAACGGAGAGCATGAAATAATAATAACCGAAATTGTATTGTTCTTATCATCATTATCGAACCAGCGGTTGCGTCATCTTTTCTATTCATCCTACATTCGTAGTACATATACAGTATACAGCGAGGTTCTACATTTCTGCACCATAGGGCTGTTTGCAACATGCTTCTAATGCATACGTGTATTAACGAGCAATTTCATTCAGTGTTTAAGAAACTTTAGCAAACTTTAAAACCATATGTCTATGGTGCGCAACTTTGGAACCTCGGTGTAGTTTAAATAGCGTTTATAGGTATGCAAATGCATTATACAAATATTACACTCTATTATCTTCTGTGACACACCAATTATATCCTCAACAGGTAATGCATACCCAGACTTACCTTTTATCACACCAAATTACTTTTTACATGTAAAATGAAAGCATTCGTATATCTGCATGTGTAGAAATACTTATACTGACCCCAACACGACGTTTCAACATGAAATTCATGTATCTACCTATTCGTGTTATTTACACCATTCACGGCGAGAACGTATCTATCTAACCAAACATTTTCCAGTGAGTTGCATTTCAAGTTCACCTGCGGACCGTAAGAGTCACATTATACACGTACTCTGTCCATTTAAAAGTTAACCATACTGACTTTTTACGTATTTACAATTTTAAACGTGAAATAGTTTAAGAATTTTTCAGTTTTAGTTTCACAAAACCAAAAAATTCAAAAGTGTCACACATTTTAGGTTCAAAAACTACTATTTTAAGATTTTCCAACTAAAAAGTGAAATATTTACAGGATTTTTTCAGTTTTAGTGTAAGAAAACGAGAATTTTTTTTAGAAATACTAATTTAGAATAGAAAATTACAAAAATGAGTTCGCGGACGATAATATCCATTGAATCCGATACTAACAATGAGAAAACTTCAGAATTGGAACCTCTTGCAATAAATATTCAAACAAAAGGAAATAAGAAGAAAGGACGAAAATGCCATCGGCGACTCTTATCAAAAAATTGCAATATCAAAACCCATCATTGTTCGCAGCAGTGCATTATTAGATATCCCTTGCAACATGCAGCACGACTTGGAAAATTCGAAGAACTCAAACAAATCTTGGATGATCCTAAGTGTTCATTTTCTGTTAAGGAAAGAGACGAATGTCACGGCAGAACAGGTTCGAATTTTCAAAATATTATCACGAAATATTACAAATTATTACTAACTAATACTGAATATACTAATTCTTTAATTTTGAGAAAATCACAAAAATGGAGAAAACTTTCCATAAACCTATTTCTTAGTAAGATAGGATATAATGTTATGTTATTCATTTCATTTATGGGGTCCTGAAATAATCAATATAAGTATTTACAAATTTAGTCTATTTCCGCGAAATAATGTTTTAATCTGAATATAATATTTTCGCAAGCAATCAAAAAAGCTAATCGATTTTTTTCTTTTATCCTACATTCCTTTTCCCCGAAAATTATGGACATTTACCGGTATTGCATTCCATTTTTTTAGGTTTTTTATGGGAAAAGTTTTGAAATAATGACGTATGTAAATAAATAACTGAAAAAGGAAGTATTATTCAAATTTTGTGGTAAAACATGAATTTTAGGGCAAAAGAATTATATTTTAGTAATGAAAAATAGAAAATTTTCAAGATTACCTAGAATTAAAAATGTAATTAAAGTATATTAATGATTGTACTTTGCTTTTATGAATAGATGAGTTTTTAATAATGTATTTTTGGTATTGTTGGTGTTAATAGCTTTGCATTATGCTGCGGCGACGGGAAACGTTGAGAAAGGACTGATGGGAGTGAAGGTGTTGTTGCAATGTGATGAGTTGGTGAAGAACAAAGACGCAGCGGAGCAGATCGAAGAGTTTGTGAACACAGTGGACGCCAAAGGGGAAACCGCTTTGCATTTGGCAGCCAAAAACGAGGCGACAGACATTGTAATTGAATTGCTGATCAATCAAGCCGACGTAGACATCAGGTATCATCATTTCCTAGACCCTCCACCATACTTAGCAACATTTCTTCATCCACATAACTATTACAGAGCGTATCAATTAAAAGTATCCATAGGACACTCATTACAGTGTCTTTTTATTATTATTATTACATTTATTACACTATTTAAGGAAATATTTATGTATTTAAATTATATCATCATATTTTCTTATGCACTAAATGTCCTAAGGATACTTTTAACTGAAACACTCTGTATTTCGGTATTTAAATACCTAATATTGGTTTCACTGTGATTGACATCATGACTATTATTAATTGGATATTGAAATGTAATCATTTTAAGCCGCAACGCTTTCTCTAATGTGTTTACATGTCTGTTGTGTAAATTGATCGATATGTCAACTCTGTCATATCGCATCATTTCGTCAGTCAATCTAAACCTTTTAATTTAACACGTCAATTTACACAATTGCAATATTAATGTGTCAATGCCAATATTGGCTTAATTAATTGTAGAACTCTGTAAAGGAAATTCAATGCTTAAATACATAGATATGTGGAGTGAATGTAAATAACAAATGATTAACTCAATTGCAAGATACAAATATATCAATTTCATGATTTTAGAGAACTTAATTATTTTGTGAACTGTAATAATTGTAATTTCAGAATTCATAAGCAAAGTCTTTTTTGTTTGGTTATTTAGACAATAAATACTTTTTAATGAGACAAAGTAACTCAAATATGACATTATAATATAGCAGGTTTTTAAATCTTGGCCATTACCTTGATTGCTTAATTTGACCAAGATAATTGAGATTAAAATGATTTTAGTGAACATGTCATGATAAGTAATGGTATTTCGTAAAGAAATATAATATTTGGTTAAAATTAAATATAAATGTATTTAATATTGATAATTACATAATATGTAGTAATTACTTAACAACAGTCCATACATAGTTATAGTTATATTTAAAACTAGACAGAATGAATTATTACAAAGGTACATTAATAATTCGAATACGTATTAAGGTTACTGAAAAATGAATTGAAATGTGTTATTAATGGATTTATTTAATTCTTGATTACTTAGATCTGCCGATGGGAAAATCCCATTAAGTCTAATCTACAAAAAGACACCGAATGCAATGAATGAAGTGTTGAATCAAAGTATTTCCTACGTTGAGAACTGCGACTGTGAGGAAGCAGATTCAACAGACAGCAATATTTATGACTTTACAAAAGCCTGTGTAGAAGTCTGTCTTGATTTTGGGTGTGTAAACAAAATTATTATCATAATTAATTAAATTAACTAAATTCTTGGATTTTCCATGAATTTCGCATAGAAAATTATGAAAATTACAAAAATTATGGAAAGTTATGAAAAATTACGCAAAATTAATACAAAATATGGGAAAATGAATATAAATGTATGTTTTTTGATAAAGACCTGTGATTGGGTACGATGACATGTCGAGTGGGAATATAAATAATTCTACCGAAGATGCACCTGTTAGAAAATGTCCATTACGTCAGGAGACAAATTTTCTGTACCAAGTAAACCGGAAACGGATGGCCAGCGGAGCTCGAAGGCAAATCCTGAGTAATATTCTAGTCCAGACATTCCTCCATTTCAAATGGGAGAAAATTAAATGGTTCTGCTACGTTGCGATTCTTTCACATGTAAATATTTAACACAGTTTATCACATCCGTCACAAAACTTGTAATAATTCTCTAGATACTTAAACAAACTCTTTTATATTCTTTCAGCTTTTATGGTTATGGCTTTACATTTGGACAACCATCTACATCTTTGTTTTAGCTTGCCCTTTAGTAGTCAATTCCAATGAATCTACACTAGAAGTGGAATCGGAAAATATCTCAGAATTTACTAATTCAGAATTAAATGGTAAAACATAATTTATACCTATATACAAATACGTTTTGCAATTTTCCTTTGTAAGGACCTGTAGTGACAATAATTATGTATTTAGATACATCTTTAGAATTTTTGGACGAAACACAAATGTGTCATTTGCATCCGAGTGTAAATATGCTACTCTTCATTATCGTAGCCGTTTCCTCGGGAGTTGCAATTAAGGAATTGTTCCAGTTTGCTCGATTACGATCACTTTATCTTCGTTTTGAAAATGTCGGTCAGTGTATACTCTTGGCATTCATTTTTATAAGTGCTCCTAGAATTTCCTTTGCAACTCACACCAAACTGACGCATTTGGATTACCAAATATCTGCTGTAAGTACACTTTAATAAAATTAATGAGAAAAATGGAAAAATATTGGAAATTAATGACAAAAAATAGAAAATTATGAGAAAATAATAAAAGCTATTAATAAAAATAGAAAATAATGAGAAAATAATGAAAATTATTAAGAAAAAATAGAAAATAAGGAGAAAATAATGAAAATTGCTAAGAAAAAAACAAAAATTATACTATAAAATTAATTTTCTCGTTTATTTTTATAATTACAGTTTGGAATATTCTTGGCCTGGACTCTAACATTATGCCAGTTTGCAAAATTACCAAGGATTAAAAAGAATTTTCACATATTCAACCGTAAATTCCATATAAAATTGCCGGACCATGGAGTCTACGTTGAAATTCTTTCCCGAGTCTTCAAAAAGTTCCTCGTTTTCATCACTATATTTTCGTCCTTGCTCGTAGCATTTGCCTTGGCGTTTAGCATTCTTTTACCAGAGGTAATTCTAAACTCCCAACTTCTATTCCTTTGTCGTAGTATAAAAAATAATATTATTACACATTTTATTTACTTATTTGATTAGAAAAAAGAATTTGCTACCTTTGCACCAACTATGGTCAAGATTTTAACTATGATGACTGGAGAACTTAACTACGATGATATGTTCCATTCAGAAGATAATCCGGATTTAATTTTCCACACAGCATCTCATATCATGTACTTAATATTTGTGGTTATTGCCACCATCATTCTGTTCAACCTACTTATAGGTTTTACAGTTAGCGATATCCAGGTACTTAAACAATTCATTTTCTCAATTGATTTTGATTTACATGAATAAAACTAAAAATGAAAGTAAATACACCTAATATTTAATATGTATAAATATGTATTTAAATTCCACAGGGATTACAAAAGGACGCACAGATTAATCAAATATCCAGTAAACTGGAGCAAATCTTTCTGATGGAGAGTTTTCTGTTATCCTCATTCATGCAATTATTTGTGGGGTCTATTGGAAAGTTAACTGGGTCGAATTACCTTTGTTCCTTACTAAATGTTATCATGGTCGTCCCTGGAAGTGCACTTACCAAGTAAATCCATTTTCAAAATATTAGCAATTTTTTTCATGTAAATAATGTAATTTGTCATAATTGTTAACTTAAAACGTTTTAAATACAAAAATTATGGCAAAAATTATTATTTCTCATTGTAAATACTTAAAATTTCATATAAACAATGTAATTTGTCATAATTACTTACTTAAAACATCTTTTCACGAAAAAGAATTGGAATAATTAATTAATTTTTTAATTGTTTTAACAGTTTGTGTTACCACACGAATATTCGTCACCTTCCTTGTCAACACCGAGTTCGGATTCGGGATTTGGCTTCTAAAAACTGTATGGCGATATCGGATATCTCAGGAGTAGCGCGTTCAAAGATAATTCAGAAACGAGCTTTCAGCACTACGTCATATTCCTTTGACTCTGAATCTTCATCAACAGCATCGCCCCCACAAGTGCCTCTTCCAACAGCCCCCATTTCATCCTAAACTATTAATTAGTTAGTTATAGTCTAGTATTTGTACATATTTATTACTACTAATAATTCTAACCTGCATATAAGGTTTAGAAACCTATCTTTTGTTACTGTTCATGAAAAATGGAATAAATCAATGAATAAAAAGGTGTTGTGTGAAAATGTAGCCTAAATAATAATTATATTGTGTTAATTAATCAAGAATTGATAAAAGTGATTTATTTATATGCATTTATTTCTGTGGACAAGCCTTATAATTGAATTAGTTCTCTTTTCGTACGAGTGTCAATAGTGTTTGCATACATTCTGACACGTAGACAAAGCTTGAATAGATTTATCAAATGATTCATCAGATTTCATTGAGATTCCTGAGTCATTAATCGTTTGGTCGTGTCCTCTTTGGTTTAGTTTGGCGTGATTCCGTCCAAACAGAGAATAGCAACTGCATAATTGATTGCAAGTGGATTTCTGCATTGCAATTCTTTTTATTTGAATGTCACTCACATGAACATCTTACTAAATACAGATAGACAGGCTTGACTCGAATGATGATCATTACAATTCTAAATGGCTAATGTTGATCTGTGGATCGGAACGAGAGAAGAAAGCCCAAATGCAGACTAAACCTTAAATTCGCATTTTTACAGTTTCTCTTACTTCTCTGCATTATTATTGTAACCTGAAGGATGTACGTGGACTATGTAACGAATGTCAATGTGACTTTATTGTCAATTGTGACAAAGAATGACAACAAAGAAAGACGCACGACAGGATTCCACTATTTCTGCTAAATAGTTATTTTCAAATAGAAAAGTCAGGCAGCGCTCCTTTCAGTTCAAACAGTTCACTTTGTTCTTCTGTCAAAGGAAATCATGACGGCATTCCGATCCATTCTATTCTTAATCTCTGCAACGTGCTTTTACATGTGTTTAGGCATTACCTGTATTTCCCAGAATTAAATATTAATAATATTACGCACTCAATCCTATGTTAACTTGCAATACTCTTTTCGTCACACTTTGCAACTTCTTCCTCATTTCTAAACCCAAATTATTAAATTTACTTATTAAATGAATTGTAGGTGGAAATTTCCAGTTGGTATATGAGTACAAATCATGTTACTAAAAATAATTATTATTTATTTTGGAATATTCCTTTTTGCTTTTTGTGTGTACTGCATAAATGTTTTATTTCTCTCATTATACAAGAAATACTCATGTATCAAAAATACTTGCAAAAATGCAATGAAATTCCGTCATAGAAATTTACGTTTCTCTAGATGCTGAGATAAAAAATGAGATTTGCGTATAACTACCAGAAAAGACAATCAATTTCCACAACAAAAAATCGCAATTTCACCACAATAATATTATTTTGCCCCAAAAATCGTCTGTTGCCAAAATAATATTACTTTTCTATATATTTCATTACTTTTTGCATCTAATTATACTAGTTTGTAAAAAATGTAAACTGTAATGAATTGCATGGGATAAGATGCTATACTTTTTGAGAAATGAATACATTAATGAGAATTCATTTTTGACATAATAATAGTATTATTATTAAAAAATTGACAATTTTTGACAAAATAATAGTATTATTATTAAGAAATTGACAATTTTTGACAAAATAATAGTGTTATTGCTAAAAAATTAACAATTTTTGACAAAATAATAGTATTATTGTCAAAAATTGGCAATTTTCATTTGCAAGAAACTGATTATTTTTCAAGTGCAATAAAATACTGGTGAAAAATCAATATTCCAAAATAACCATCACATAGTATGTAATTAGGGTTGTTTTTTGATAAAAAATGAGTATGTATGTCAATAACTAGTGTGTGCATGTAAGTATTTGGTATGTAATGCAAATAATAATAATTAACAACAAATGGTTCAGTAAAAGTATTGACTGCAGGACATGAGGAATTCAACAAAGGATTATGAAGGTATGTACCTCCATAATATGTAGGTTTCCCTTATAACTGCAAACATTGTTGTGTGGGAAAGCCGAAAATAAATTAGATTTTCTCATCTCCACATGCGGGCCTCTATTAGTTGATTCAGTGTAGAATTAGAAATTAGCGATGCCTTGAAGAATAACCTGATTTTCATCAATATTATGGATGTAGGTACCTCTTTATTAATTATCCATATAATATCCGTGCTTATATGCAGTATATGAAGTATATGACTAATATTTTCCAGAATAGAGAAAGAGTATCGTTATCCGAGCTAAAATGATTAGTGCAGAAAGTATTGCTTTTTGAAAAGTGGCCGTCAATGAATTCAGTTCAGTTCTTGAGAAGAACAAATTATTTCTGTGGCCTGGTTTTTATGAATCCGGCTCTTGTGTTATTTTATACTCCTAAGACGGCTATAAAAAGCTTCATTTCCTTATTAGGTATAAGTTTATAAGCGTTTGTAAACTTATATAGGTGACTAGACTCTTTTTATTTGGTTTAGCTGCAAGAAGTAATGATAATAAAGTTAATGATAATCTGCATTCTCATGGCTATATTTATTTGCAGAGGTTCTCTATAAATTACCTACAGTGCACAACTGCAGTCAACGGAACGCACAATTAGCTATTTTTAGATCCCAATTTAAAGCATTTGCTACTCTCGCATTATACAGAACGTTTCAGCTTAAAGTATCCATAGGACATCCAGTGTATAAGGAAATATCATGGCATGTACTTATAAGCAGGCAATCGAAGTAGGAGAAAATTTATATGCACTTCAAAAATAATCGGTTTACTTCAAGAAAAATAATAATTTTGCCTCATAAATACATATACCTAATAAATATGTACCCAGTCTCAAGTACTGATAAAATATTTTTGCCTCAAGTTACAATACAATTTGCTAATATTTTAGTAAATTTGCCTCAAATATAGCACAAAATGCTCGCTATACTTGAGGTAAGTGTACTAAAATATTAGCAAATTGAATTAAAACTTGAGGCAATGGTATATTATTGAAATTGAATAAATATTTATTAGCAATATGAGGTAAAACGATAATTTTTCTTGATGTAAATCTATTATTTTTGAGGTACACTTAAATGCAAGCCATTTAAATACACAAATACTTCCGTATACATTGTAAGTATCCTACGGACACTTTTAATTGAAACGCTCTGTAGAGCATGGGATGTTGGATTTCCATTTGTAAATGTATCTCGCAATCTGCCGGTCTATTAGTCTTCCTTGTGAGTCCACTCGCTCTAATTCAATAGAACCTTCCTTCCTTCTTCTTTCCGTCTCCGCACACAAAACAGTCTACAATAACACAACAAATTAGAGGAGCCATCAATCTCCACTAATTCTCATAACATGATAGATTGATCATTAGACCAGACCACTACACTAATGCTTTAACCACTTTAATAACAGTTTCTATAATACCGCATTCACACTCCACTCTACAATCCGCACTTTATTCAATTTCTGTATACTTTCAGTTTACAATACACCAGCAATCAACATTTATTTTAATTTCTACTCCGTTTCAATACCACACTTCTCTGATTTTGAATTCCAAATGCTGAGCCTTGGTGTTTTTCTTACCTAATACAATTATAAAAAATGTTATTTTGGGTTTCTTCTATTTTTGCTGCTCGGCGGTATTTTATTATAATTATTTAGTTCACAATTTCTTCATTACATGACCATACTAGGGCACTTTAGGAATTCGTCCTCTTTCCGAGTAACATTTAGAATTATGTAAGGCTTTAATTTCCTTGAACCGTAATAAAAACTCATTTAGCCATAGAAATTACTCATTTGCCTCATAAATATACAAAAAACCACAATAATGTTAAAAAAATACCTCAAAAATGAAAATCGTTTACCATTATTGAAACTCTCATCATAATTCTGATGACAATTACCGTCATTGTCATTAATAGTAAATGAAATGTACCAAAATTGAAGTAAAATTATGGTAAACGTTAATAAACTAGTGGATTTTGAATTAAAAGTATGGTAATTATGTTTATTCTTTAGATATTTATAAATTATGGTTCTTTATTGTGTACTTGCGAGTGAAATGAGTTATTTTGTGGTAAATGAGTTTTATTTTAAGACAAAATGACGAGTTTTTTCTTTGGTCCAATTATATCTCTGAAAATAGAAATATTTTTTCAAGGTCTATGTGAATATTTGATGAGTAACAAAAATAAAGTTGTTTTGACACTGATTTATTGAAGACAGAGCGTAAAGGAATGTTTGTCATCCGTATGGGTCCCTGTATGTTGAGAAATTGATTTGGATCTTTGTGGCAGGATGACAGGTACAAATGCGTTGCGATAAGTAATAAAAGTACTGGGTGATCTATAAAGAGTAGAATTTCGAGAGAAGACAAATGCTCTGTTAATTATTGGGTCCAGGCAGTTACTTTTGCAACTCACTGTCTCTAATAAAACAAAAGACGTTCATTGTATCTGACAATGCGTTTGTACATGTACCTGTATGCGACTGAGGAGATTATATACGCTGAGAATATGTACCCTGACTTATTTGGATATGACAAGACAGATGATACTATAGAGAAATAGCGCCAGGAGGGAAAAAGAGGTGAATTGAGTATAAAGACTGAATGTCTAATAATTATTGGTTACAATGCCTCGGGATGGGGCAATTGTTTAACTAAATGATTTATTTTTTATTCGCTAAACATACGAGAGCTGCCTGGGAGCGAATTAAGAACATTTTAAACATAGAAGTCAGAAGAAGAAGTGCTATTTTAGTTTTATGTTCTTTTCCCCTGTACCTGACACTACCTGTAATGACTTATTCCACTTTTGGTTACATTAACTCTGAATTGCATTATTACTTGGTCACAATTTCTGTCCCACTGACTACTTTTTGTGTCCGGTTCGTGGAAATGCATTGTCAAGCAACTTAATTTCAACTCAGCTAAGCTAAATGCAGATGGAGATCTATATGGGAATTATGTACTTACTAATTGTACAAGGATTCAAGAGTACAATGGAATTTAATGGTTTTCCTCTGTAGTTACCTACTCCTGTGTAAAAAACTACTCGCAATGACAACTGTCTATTGTAATTGGCACCAAGAGTCAATCGTGGGAAAATAAATTACTTTCCTATACATTTACTCCACAGAGATAACTAAATTAAATAATAATTGCATTTTCAGAGATCAGGGTACCCCATTTTTAGAGAATTTCACAGAATTTATATATTTAAGATGTTCTACATTACATTTTGTAAGGAAATGATACTAATAACTTAATTTAGGTACTAACACCTAATTAAGGCAGCCCTTAATTAGAAATAAATGAAGATTCTAAGATTCTTCAACTGCCGAATGATTTGTAAATGCATTTTTAGTAATTTTTACATTATGGTATGGCACACTAAGTTAATTACGATTCTAGAATAAAAAATTATACATAAGTAAGTAACAGATCGTTATACTTGGTTGTAAAAAACCACAAAGCAGGATGCAGCACCTGCGAAAGACATAAACAGCTTTATTCCTGAGAAGGAAGACGAAAAAGCAAAGGATTAGCAAAGGGTGAGCTATTATTCTTAAGCTTTCTATTTCTGGGGACTAAAACTAAAAACTCATTGTTCCTATAAAGCTGAACTGACCATTTGATTCTCTCTCTATGCCAGTTGGACAGTTGGACTGCTTATCTGGTGCGGAATAATTACTCACGGCTGAATGAGGCAGAGAATGACAATGACAATGACAATGACGACGGCTGGGAGCCCAGGACAAGAAATAACAGATTGTCCATGCACCCTCGTCTAGTCTAAGAATACAATACGATATACTAAATACAAATAAATGCTATAACAATGCAAACAGAAGCATTGTTACTAGAATAACTACTGAACCACTTTTCGGAAAATCAGATAATCCATGCAGTAGAAAGGATTTATACTAATCATTCACTTTTTATTAGCTCACATTTATTTTGCCATCAAAATAATGTTGGTAACCTATAATGTTTATGAATTCATGATCCGTTATTAATTTCAGAGGTATATTATTAGAATACAGAATTTTAACTTTAAAAATTCCCTGATTATGTTTATTGCAGCAATTATTTATTTTTTTAAACATTTAGCATTATTTTGGTGGCAAAAAGGATGATTTTAATGCTAACTTGTCAAATCCTGGTTAGCATTAAAAAATAACTGGCAAAGTAAATAAGATGCATGAAAACATTATTTTAGAGTAAAAAGTATATTATCAAGTGCATAAATAATGAAATATGGATAAAAATGAATAATTTTGTAAGAAATGACTACTGTTGTGACAAAATAGTATTATAATGGTAAAATGATTATAGTTGTGGAAAAATGATGGAGAATCGACAATTTTTATGGGTATATAGTTAATGTTAAATAGAGGTATTGATTACCTAAATTGGATGTAAGGACAATATTTATAGGGGAAAATATGTTTTCTGTTAGGGCAAATATATTATTTTGATGGCGAGTCAAAAGAAATTCCTTTTAGTTTAAAAAAGATGACAATATTATTGTTGACATTGTAAAAATGAAACTGGGGAACATTGGTCATTGAGAAAATGTTATCGAAACTGTACCCAATAAAGTGCATTGGCTTTTTGGAAATTGTTTAGACTGTTTGTGACGGTGTAAAAAAGAGAGGAGGCATTGAATGAGACTGTGTTTGTAAGAGTGCAAGAGTATTGCAGCGGAGAAAGATGAGAGTGATGCTAATCTAATTAATCATTTGTGTAGTGTTGAGGTGAATGCGGTATTATTTATATCTGTATTTCGTAAAACGGTGTTTTTTATGTGCAGAAGGATAGAGGATTTACGTTTGGAAGAGATTGATTGATATTAAAGCATTGTTTGTTGGTATCTTTAGCCACAACAAGTAAAAGCGTGGAGAAATGGTAGAGAATTGTTTACTTTGCTGTGTCTGTAAAAGGAATAGATGCTGATCTCTGTGTGTGTCTCTATTGTTGGGTTTAAACGTAGTTTAGATTGCGAACTCTTATTCCTGCTGGGAATGGATAGATACAGTCGGTACAGTTAACTATTAAATTGCAAGAACGAGTTGACTAAAGAGTTAACCATCCGAAGTTAATATAATAATAATGCTAACCAAGATAGAATGAGAATGCGTCCCCAGAATATATGTATGTATGGTGATACTCGTGATTTTTTCGTATGGGTAAGTTATATTTTAGGTAGAGGTGGAATTGCACCGTGTTTTAATCTTGTGTGCCAGATATTTGGTGTATAAATTGAGTTAGAGTAGGTTAGTAGCTATTTTAGTACCTTTTTAAAGTAATCTATGTAGTGAGGAGTAAGTATAGAGAGGAGATCTGTTATTTCCTTTAATTCTGACGTGACATGACAATGAAAGAATGGACATTGTAAATTTTAATGGACTCAGGGACTACCTAAAGAGTAGGAATCATCATATTTGATTTAAGATAGCTATCTGTCCACACTAAGAACCAACATGTCTGAATCATCTTGAATAAAGGATGTGCTCTTCACGAATAACATGTGTTCCTACCTTTATAGGTTAAAAATAGAGTGATCATACGAAACGCCTTGGTTTCGTTATTGTAATTGGAGACATATTAGAAGAGTATGGAAGAAAAGTGAAAAAAGTAGGTTTTTCGCCAGAGCATTTTGGGTGAATCACGAACAGCAGCCACTATAAGAGTCCAACTCCGCAGCCACAACTTCACAGTCGTCTTTTCCTCACCAGCAACTGACCAACTCTTCTTCTTCACAGCCCTGTCCCACGACGATTCTCGAAAGAGAAATAAAACTGTTAACAACGTAACCAGTTTTTCTGAATTTCTTTTCAGTTTTTAAGTTTTTTGAAGTTTTTTGAGGAGTAGTTCCAGGGTTTTCTAATTTTCACATTTTCTTTGAGGAATAGTGCCCGGGTTTTCTAATTTTCACATTTCCTTTGAGGAATAGTGCCCGGGTTTTCTAATTTTCACATTTTCTTTGAGGAATAGTGCCCGGGTTTTCTCATTTTCACATTTTCTTTGAGGAATAGTGCCCGGGTTTTCTCATTTTTACATTTTCTTTGAGGAGTAGTGCCCGGGTTTTCTAATTAAAGGTGAATTGTTTGTGTTCTGTTATTCAGATGGGTGGTGGGAGTGCCATGATGGATTTCGTCGTCGTTTTCACCGGGAGTCTTCTGTGCACGCTACCCGTCTTTGTTCACAGTGCCACAATGAACTCACCCTACCTCACTATGAATACCATCAACGCTTCCGCTTCACACCCCGCTCCTGCCATTTTTGAAGCCAGGGATGGAGGCGGAGGAGGATATGGAGGATCTGGAGGTGGATATGTTGGCGGAGGAGATATTGGCATCGGAGGAGGAGGTGGATATGGAGGAGGTGGGGGCGGGGGCGGATATGGAGCTCCTCTCGCGTACAAATACCAAATTCAGCCACATCAGGCCAGTTCAATTTTATTTATGCTTTCAAAGATATTTATTCGCTCCGGGAAATTCTAAATTTCTTCCTTGTTTTCCAGTTTTATTTCTATTTTCAATTTTGTTGTCAATAAATTCTGATTTCTTTGAGTTTTGTAACGGTTTTCAACCTTTTTCCCAAAAAATTCCAAGTTTTCCAGTTTCTGGTTCTAAGAAATTCCAATTTTTCCCAGGTTTTCTAGTTTTATTTCTGTTTTCACCCTTGTTGTCCAATTTTTTCCCAATTTTCCCCAGGTTTTCTAGTTTTACTTCTGTTTTCACCATTATTTTCTCAATTTTTCCAGTTTTCCTTCTATTTTCATCTCAGTTTCCAATAAATCAAAATATTTTGACGGGTTTTCTTAAATACACTATACAGTCGTATGCTCCCGTGTATTACGATGACGACGAAGGTGGCGGCGGCGGAGGCTTTGACAAAGAACTCATAGGACTTTTAGGTTTAAAGGGACTGAAAGGTCTGAAGGGACTTGGAGGTCTTCTTGGACTTCTTAAAGGACTGCTGCTTTTGAAGAAATTGGGAATCTTGCCTTTGCTCCCACTTCTCCTTCCTTTGTTGCTCCCATTGTTGTTGCTCAAATTGGCATTGCTCCTTCTTCCTCTGCTTCTTTTGTTACTCATTCCCATTCCAGTCATTACAACTCCAGGAAGAAGCGCCAAAGAAGATGCAGTTGGAAAACAAGCAAAAGCTTACCTTCAGGTAAGAAAATCGTCGATAAAATTGCAAAAATTTGTAATAAATGAAATTTTTGTGTTTTTTGAACATTTTTGGACTGATTTTGTATTTTTTATCAACAGGGTACCCTGGACGAATTAATGACTAGGCTTCCTGAAGACCTTAGTCATATTTTCGAGAAAATCAAGGGAAAAACGGGGAAAAGTATTGAGAAAACGAGTAAACCAGAACCTACTGCGAGTACTACTAAGCAGAAAGCGCAATAGTTACCAAAAACATTTTTAGTACAGAGTAAAATTATAAATTAAGTAAATAATGACTTTTAATGGACAATACACGAGTGACGAATGACAACAGACTCAAAGGACGACTCACTACTGTTACAATACAAATGACTGACAATACTCAACTGACTTTAGAGCTGACAATAGAGTTTGACTATTGCAACGGACTTAGGACTTGTTATTGAATTTGTTTTTGATATTTATCGTTTGTTATTGTTACTGTTACCTAAATGTTATTCATATCGTTATAATTTATTTTATTATCATGTTTGTTTTCTCCTGTAACTCCATAAATCTTTGTAATTTAGTAAATAAATAAATAAACGAATAATAGAAAACAAAAAATCTTTTTATTTATAAGACTGCTGCCACCAAGATTGGAAAACTTGTCGAAGATTTCTTAAATGGTACCCTGGACGAGAACACGCCCATATTTTTTGACCCCGACTGTTTTTTGTATGTACCCACCAATCCCAAAGAAAATCAATAGCTTTAGCATTTTCTTTTTTCTTCTCCTTTTTCAAACTCCACACTTTCTCACAGACATCGCACAAAAAACTATTTTCAGGAATTCTCCCATACAGTTTTCGCCAATGGAAATATTTCGCGTATTCGTCCCGGTTTTTGTCCAAATATAATAAATGCATTGCCAATTTTTCAACAGAATCGTAATCAAATACATTTATGAAACTTCCTTTGGGTTCAGTCACATTTCCGAATCCGTATACTATTGGCACCATTCCCGCATCCAATGCAGAACTAAATTTTTCTGTCGTGTAGTCAATACACAATGAATTCTCAAATGATAAGTAGAATTTGTAATTCGGGGCGATTTCCTTGTAGCACTGAAATCCACTAGCTGTTGAACATGATTTTCTCCCACAATCTCCGTAAATATCAATTGGAATGTATTTCCGAAGCAATTTCACGAGATAGTTTCGGTTACTTGGCTGTAAATCGCAATTGGAGACAATCCATGCGGCCAACTTTGTTTTGTTACTGAAAACACATGAAATTTTTGTATTCCTAAAATAATCCATGATTTATAATATTTTTAAGGCTTGTACTTAAGTGTACCTCATAACTAATCGGTTTACCTCCAGAAAAATGATAAATTTACCACAAATAAATATACTTAGGTAATAAATATTTATCCAGTCTCAAGTATCATTACTCCGAACTGATAATATACCTTTGCCTCAAGTTTTAATGCAGTTTGCTAGTGTTTTAGTATATTTGCTTTACGTATAGTTAGGATATTGTACTCTATTTGAGGTAAATGTACTAAAACATCAGAAAATTGTATTTAAACATGAGGCAAAGGTATATCATCATTTCAGAGTAATGATTCTTGAGTCTGAATAAATATTTATTAGCTACAAATGTATTTATATGCGGTAAAGTGATTATTTTTCTTGGGGCAAACCGATTATTTTTGAGGTGCATATAAATTTTCCTCTTTTAAAAATCCTACTTCATATTGACAGGTCCATTGACTTCATCAACACTCCGTAAATTCTTATTATCTTCCAGACGTTGATATATTTGACTTCCATGAATATCTGCGTCTTGTCTAAAACTCCAAGTCCAATTAAAAATTCCATGGAAAATTCTAAGATCGATGAGAACATGTTCCGGAGACTCGAACAAAGAAACTATCCAAGGTACCTTGGATTTTCTCGTTTTGGGTAAATTCTTCGGAATATATCCCTTCTCACTATTTCATAAACACTACTATTAATTATCTAACTAAAAAATGTGTATAACTATAAAAAACTAAAAATTCATACATTTTACGAATTTTTAAATGAAATGTTAACATATTATATGGTTCATTAAATATTTATGTATGCAATACACCTGCTGTGCATTAAAAAGGAATAAAAACAAGTACTGCAAAGCATAATAGTGGTTAGACTAGAAGAGGATAATAAATAAATTGGTTAAAGGAGGATGTTGGAGCTGGTTTGGTCGAAGAATGGTTGGAGAATGGTTAACCGTGATAGTCAGCCGCATTTTTGTTCGATACGAACATTTCGGTGAGTGGGACATTGAACTATCAGCAAAGCTTCTCCTTCTTTCTCATTTTTCCCATTCAATTTCTATGTACTCTCCCACAAGTCAATCTATAATACAGTCCTTATTTCTTTGTACTGTACACCTGTCTCATATATAAAAGTGTTCATTTTTACTGCTAAAGTAATGCTTATGCAATAATAATTAATTATCATATCTCTGTTTCATACTCTATCATTATCTTATCTTTTGGTATTTTGTTTTGAAGAGCTATACAGTTCTGTTGTAATTTCAAGCTATTCAATCAAATGAGTATTAAATGCAAGAAATGGAATAATGAAATAAAGCAGGTACATAAAATGATATTAAGTGTTCAGGAATTGTCAATTATTAGCAGAAGCAGATAACATTGGAATTCGTGTAAGGAAACATGCTGAACATGAAAAACTAGTTGAAAGAAATATTTTTGTCGAAAGCTCGCTCTGTAGAGCTTCATAAAGAATTATCTCTACTGGGTTCTCTCTTCGTTCGTAGGGAGTCGTTCACTTTACATAAAAATAAACGAAACCTCCTTTCCTAACCTAAACAAAAGTAACAATTCTCAAATCCAATGGTAAATCCAAACAAAGGAGTTGTTTCAACGAAATATTTGAAATTATACATCAAATGTTTTGTCCATTTCAAATATTTAATCTGAGATAAATATTTATGAAGGATTAAAACATAATTTTTAAAGAAATGTAAAAAATGTAAGAAAAAGAACCTTTTCTCTGTTTGCAAATCGACAGCATTGAATAAAAGTTCATCTGCATCCTCTTGTTCACTTTGGTTGAATGTTACTTCACAATGGCGATTTCCAGGACAAGTGAAATGACGAAAACCCAAATCTCTTTTTTCATAATACGGTGGACAATAGTGTAAAGTCCTCGGGTTTAGATTCTATGTTTGTCGCATTGTTGTGGATAATGGTGGCGACGCAAGTGTTATGCATTTATAGATATATATCGTTATATGTATAGTATATATGTGTTATTACTAATCTTTTGTTGTTGGTACACTCACCTACTAATTATTTATGAATGGAAAAGAGAATGTGGGTCAGTAGTGAGAAGTACCGCGTAGTATTTGGTGAATGAACAACGTACTCATTTGTTTAAGTTAAGTTAATTTGAATATTGTTTCTTAATATGTTTGACTTACATGCTGTATACAATGTTATGTATTGAGTGATTTGTATTTTTGTGAATGACGAAATGTATGAATGGAATTTCAGAAGGGAACTTTAGTTTTTACGCTATGACTACTACTAGTTAATCCTAAGTTGTTCCACTTTTATTTCCTGTGACATTGTTATCGAATGACTACGGATAATTTATGTAATTTAATGTTAATATTCCCTGAATCATCACTTTCTTTCATTGTCGTCTATTGAAAAGCATGTGTAGAAAAGTTAGTATAAATAGAAGTCAATTGTAATCTGTTATCAGTGTTGTAGTAACTCTGTTGCTGAATGTTACTCTGTTGGTCTGAGGGAATAAATCACTACTGATACGAAAGCCTTTCGTTATTGTACAATATTTCTCATTCCACACACTCACACCACACACATAAGAGCAAATTGGACTTGGTCCATGTCACCACATCCACGTACTAATCATACTGTCTTTGCTGATTCTCATAGCCATTTGCCAACATCACTTTAGCCGTCCTGCAGTTAACCCCTTCAGCGATACCAGCTCCAACCCTTACTAGCCCAAAACCATTGGTCCTTCGAGCATTGGATATCTATCTGAAGATTCTTGGAGTCCGAAGATAGTTAACCTGACAACTTCCGGGATACTTGTCAAGATTTGAGATTGTGCTGAGCGAAAACGGGGATACAATTACCATGCAGGCAATAAATAGGAGAAGAGCTACATTGAAATCCAGTTTAACACGGATGGAGAACTTGCTGAACGGACATGATGTCAATCCAGTCTCTGTGAGGGTCTTAACTATAAATGAAGAAAGACTAGCAGAATTGGTAACCTTCAAGGCCAGGCTACTGGATGAAGCCAGTGAAAAAGCAGTGGACTATGCAGAGTTTGACGCAGAAGCACCCGAATACGAAGTACTAGAAGGAAGGATACTCGACTTGAGGGTGAAGATCGACGAGCTGCGGGAACTCTTGGATCCTGGTAGTCGGACACCGAGTGCAACCTCAACAGCGTCCACGTCAGGCAGCACAGCAATGGCCATGGATATCCGTCTTCCTCGACTGGAGCTTCCGACGTTCGATGGCAACAGGCAAGACTGGTTGACCTTCCACGACTTGTTCCAGGCTGCGGTGCACCTCAACAACAAACTAAGTGGAGCCCAGAAGTTGCAGTATTTGAAAGCATCCGTCAAAGGAGAAGCGGCGACCCTGATCCAGCCGTACAAGATTTCTGATGACAATTACCAAGAAGCGTGGCGGGCCTTACAAGCACGTTACGAAGATAAGCGAGAGCTGCTGAACGCAGCATTTGACCGTCTGCTGGCCATCCCGCATCTGACTGCAGAAAACCCAGCAGCACTTCAAAAACTGATCGACCGAGTGAGAGAATGTGTACATGTCGTAGATATTCTCAATGTGCCCCGGGAAACCGCATACGAGCTCCAACTGATTCACCTCGTCTCGAAGAAGTTAGATACCGAGTCTCGGAGGCAGTGGGAGAGAACCATGCAGAAAGATGACCTACCTTCCATTTCGGAGTTTTGCCGATTCGTGGATCACCAGGCAAGGGTGACCGAAGCAGGGAGAACCAGTGGAAGAGGAAGGTCCGAAAGCTGGAGACAGGGGCCAGCCGCCCATCATGGAGCGAGTTCCAGCTGCCCGGTATGTGATGAGTATCATCCATTATCTCATTGTAAAGAATTTAAGTCTATGCTGATAGAAGACCGATGGGAAGAAGTGAAACGCCAACAGTTATGCTTCAACTGTTTTGGTGGCGACCATTACGTTTCTGACTGTGGGAAACCACACTGCAAGCAGTGCAGTAGTCGTCATCACGTCCTGCTGCATACAAAGGAGTCTGGAGGAAGGGCAGAGGGCAACTCGTCGCCACGGCAGCAGCAATCAACACCGGAGGGGTCAGTATCCGCGAACTTTGCCACAAGTAGAAGGAGCAAGGGGTTACTGTCGACAGCCCTCATCCGAGTACGAGACAGTAGAGGAACCTTTCACGTATGCCGAGCCTTGCTGGATAATGGAGCCGAAACGAGCTTCGTGACTGAAAACTGTGCTGTTCGTCTGGGTCTCCACCAACAGAAAATACGAGTACCACTATCTGGTTTGGCTGGAGCTGACGCTGGAACAGCGAAGGGAATCGTGGAATTAGCCTTCACGTCGTGTCACAATCTCACGTTGACGTTTAAGGTAGATGGTTTGGTGCTGAAAACCATCACGAAGGATTTGCCGTCATCTCCACTACAAAGGAGCGAGTGGACACATCTCCAGGGATTGCAATTAGCCGATCCTCAATTTCACGAGACGAGTCGGATCGACATTCTGCTGGGAGCGGACATTTACTACGACTTGGTGTTGTCAGGCATGAAAACTTGACCACCGGGTACACCAAGAGCTCTGAAGTCCAAGCTAGGATGGCTCTTGGGGGGAAGACTATTTGGGACACCACAAGGAACCAAGTCTCACATCGTACGATCCAGGACAGGGCCTACTCACCAGAAAACTCTTCACGCATCTGGAGAGCCCACGGAAGTCCAGGAAAGTACCAAGGAGAACCAACTGAATTTAAAGAACGTAAGCCCAATTCCCGTCATTTCAAATCTCAATTCGCACTCAAGGAATTACGTAATTCCTCCCAGGCGACGTCACGCAAGTGGCAGAGATCAAACGTCATGATCAAGTCTGGTGGACACTGATGCAGTGCCTTGAGTGATGAGTTGTTGAATACGGGGATTCAAGGGGGGAATATGGACAATAGTGTAAAGTCCTCGGGTTTAGATTCTATGTTTGTCGCATTGTTGTGGATAATGGTGGCGACGCAAGTGTTATGCATTTATAGATATATATCGTTATATGTATAGTATATATGTGTTATTACTAATCTTTTGTTGTTGGTACACTCACCTACTAATTATTTATGAATGGAAAAGAGAATGTGGGTCAGTAGTGAGAAGTACCGCGTAGTATTTGGTGAATGAACAACGTACTCATTTGTTTAAGTTAAGTTAATTTGAATATTGTTTCTTAATATGTTTGACTTACATGCTGTATACAATGTTATGTATTGAGTGATTTGTATTTTTGTGAATGACGAAATGTATGAATGGAATTTCAGAAGGGAACTTTAGTTTTTACGCTATGACTACTACTAGTTAATCCTAAGTTGTTCCACTTTTATTTCCTGTGACATTGTTATCGAATGACTACGGATAATTTATGTAATTTAATGTTAATATTCCCTGAATCATCACTTTCTTTCATTGTCGTCTATTGAAAAGCATGTGTAGAAAAGTTAGTATAAATAGAAGTCAATTGTAATCTGTTATCAGTGTTGTAGTAACTCTGTTGCTGAATGTTACTCTGTTGGTCTGAGGGAATAAATCACTACTGATACGAAAGCCTTTCGTTATTGTACAATATTTCTCATTCCACACACTCACACCACACACATAAGAGCAAATTGGACTTGGTCCATGTCACCACATCCACGTACTAATCATACTGTCTTTGCTGATTCTCATAGCCATTTGCCAACATCACTTTAGCCGTCCTGCAGTTAACCCCTTCAGCGATACCAGCTCCAACCCTTACTAGCCCAAAACCATTGGTCCTTCGAGCATTGGATATCTATCTGAAGATTCTTGGAGTCCGAAGATAGTTAACCTGACAACTTCCGGGATACTTGTCAAGATTTGAGATTGTGCTGAGCGAAAACGGGGATACAATTACCATGCAGGCAATAAATAGGAGAAGAGCTACATTGAAATCCAGTTTAACACGGATGGAGAACTTGCTGAACGGACATGATGTCAATCCAGTCTCTGTGAGGGTCTTAACTATAAATGAAGAAAGACTAGCAGAATTGGTAACCTTCAAGGCCAGGCTACTGGATGAAGCCAGTGAAAAAGCAGTGGACTATGCAGAGTTTGACGCAGAAGCACCCGAATACGAAGTACTAGAAGGAAGGATACTCGACTTGAGGGTGAAGATCGACGAGCTGCGGGAACTCTTGGATCCTGGTAGTCGGACACCGAGTGCAACCTCAACAGCGTCCACGTCAGGCAGCACAGCAATGGCCATGGATATCCGTCTTCCTCGACTGGAGCTTCCGACGTTCGATGGCAACAGGCAAGACTGGTTGACCTTCCACGACTTGTTCCAGGCTGCGGTGCACCTCAACAACAAACTAAGTGGAGCCCAGAAGTTGCAGTATTTGAAAGCATCCGTCAAAGGAGAAGCGGCGACCCTGATCCAGCCGTACAAGATTTCTGATGACAATTACCAAGAAGCGTGGCGGGCCTTACAAGCACGTTACGAAGATAAGCGAGAGCTGCTGAACGCAGCATTTGACCGTCTGCTGGCCATCCCGCATCTGACTGCAGAAAACCCAGCAGCACTTCAAAAACTGATCGACCGAGTGAGAGAATGTGTACATGTCGTAGATATTCTCAATGTGCCCCGGGAAACCGCATACGAGCTCCAACTGATTCACCTCGTCTCGAAGAAGTTAGATACCGAGTCTCGGAGGCAGTGGGAGAGAACCATGCAGAAAGATGACCTACCTTCCATTTCGGAGTTTTGCCGATTCGTGGATCACCAGGCAAGGGTGACCGAAGCAGGGAGAACCAGTGGAAGAGGAAGGTCCGAAAGCTGGAGACAGGGGCCAGCCGCCCATCATGGAGCGAGTTCCAGCTGCCCGGTATGTGATGAGTATCATCCATTATCTCATTGTAAAGAATTTAAGTCTATGCTGATAGAAGACCGATGGGAAGAAGTGAAACGCCAACAGTTATGCTTCAACTGTTTTGGTGGCGACCATTACGTTTCTGACTGTGGGAAACCACACTGCAAGCAGTGCAGTAGTCGTCATCACATCCTGCTGCATACAAAGGAGTCTGGAGGAAGGGCAGAGGGCAACTCGTCGCCACGGCAGCAGCAATCAACATCGGAGGGGTCAGTATCCGCAAACTTTGCCACAAGTAGAAGGAGCAAGGGGTTACTGTCGACAGCCCTCATCCGAGTACGGGACAGTAGAGGAACCTTTCACGTATGCCGAGCCTTACTGGATAATGGAGCCGAAACGAGCTTCGTGACCGAAAACTGTGCTGTTCGTCTGGGTCTTCACCAACAGAAAGTACGAGTACCACTATCTGGTTTGGCTGGAGCTGACGCTGGGACAGCGAAGGGAATCGTGGACTTGGCCTTCACGTCGTGCCACAACCTCACGCAGACGTTTAAGGTAGATGGGTTGGTGCTGAAAACCATCACGAAGGATTTGCCGTCATCTCCACTACAAAGGAGCGAGTGGACACATCTTCATGGGTTGCAGTTAGCCGATCCTCACTTTCACGAGACGAGTCGGATCGACATTCTGCTGGGAGCGGACATTTACTACGACTTGGTGTTGTCAGGCATGAAAACTTGACCACCGGGTACACCAAGAGCTCTGAAGTCCAAGCTAGGATGGCTCTTGGGGGGAAGACTATTTGGGACACCACAAGGAACCAAGTCTCACATCGTACGATCCAGGACAGGGCCTACTCACCAGAAAACTCTTCACGCATCTGGAGAGCCCACGGAAGTCCAGGAAAGTACCAAGGAGAACCAACTGAATTTAAAGAACGTAAGCCCAATTCCCGTCATTTCAAATCTCAATTCGCACTCAAGGAATTACGTAATTCCTCCCAGGCGACGTCACGCAAGTGGCAGAGATCAAACGTCATGATCAAGTCTGGTGGACACTGATGCAGTGCCTTGAGTGATGAGTTGTTGAATACGGGGATTCAAGGGGGGAATATGGACAATAGTGTAAAGTCCTCGGGTTTAGATTCTATGTTTGTCGCATTGTTGTGGATAATGGTGGCGACGCAAGTGTTATGCATTTATAGATATATATCGTTATATGTATAGTATATATGTGTTATTACTAATCTTTTGTTGTTGGTACACTCACCTACTAATTATTTATGAATGGAAAAGAGAATGTGGGTCAGTAGTGAGAAGTACCGCGTAGTATTTGGTGAATGAACAACGTACTCATTTGTTTAAGTTAAGTTAATTTGAATATTGTTTCTTAATATGTTTGACTTACATGCTGTATACAATGTTATGTATTGAGTGATTTGTATTTTTGTGAATGACGAAATGTATGAATGGAATTTCAGAAGAGAACTTTAGTTTTTACGCTATGACTACTACTAGTTAATCCTAAGTTGTTCCACTTTTATTTCCTGTGACATTGTTATCGAATGACTACGGATAATTTATGTAATTTAATGTTAATATTCCCTGAATCATCACTTTCTTTCATTGTCGTCTATTGAAAAGCATGTGTAGAAAAGTTAGTATAAATAGAAGTCAATTGTAATCTGTTATCAGTGTTGTAGTAACTCTGTTGCTGAATGTTACTCTGTTGGTCTGAGGGAATAAATCACTACTGATACGAAAGCCTTTCGTTATTGTACAATATTTCTCATTCCACACACTCACACCACACACATAAGAGCAAATTGGACTTGGTCCATGTCACCACATCCACGTACTAATCATACTGTCTTTGCTGATTCTCATAGCCATTTGCCAACATCACTTTAGCCGTCCTGCAGTTAACCCCTTCAGCGATACCAGCTCCAACCCTTACTAGCCCAAAACCAAAATGTAAGAAAAAGAACCTTTTCTCTGTTTGCAAATCGACAGCATTGAATAAAAGTGCATCTGCATCCTCTTGTTCACTTTGGTTGAATGTTACTTCACAATGGCGATTTCCAGGACAAGTGAAATGACGAAAACCCAAATCTCTTTTTTCATAATACGGAGTCCAAAACAATATTTTGCAACGTTTCTATTATTATAATATTATTACTTTTAGGTCAGTTATTCATCTTTGGTTCTGTATGAAATTCATAATCTGAATAATCTCTTATGTATGAAACTTAAATTATTATTCCAATTTTATTTTTATTTCTTACAATTGTATTCTCATAATTTCCTGAAGACACATTTGACAAAACGCTATCCAGAACAAATTTTTTCGGAGTCAACTCGGATGTTTGTTGATTTCTGAAGTAAAACGGTGGAGGAGACACTTTTTCCCTATTATCTACATGAAATTACATAATTATAGTATGAGAAACGAGAAATACCTAAATTATTGAATATTTTGATGTTATACCTTTGAGATTAAAGAGAATCCAGAGTAGGAGCGATATGAGGGCCACTAACAGTAGAGACTTGATATAAAAACAGAAATGGCGAATAAAAGTAAATAAATTTGGTACTGAAAATCCGTTTCTACTTGAACGTCTTGAAGAGTGCAGTTTTGAATAACGAACTTTGTTTTCCATTTTGAAGATATTTATTGCAAAAATGGTAATTTCTTAAACTGTTTGCACAAAGTATCATTTATTAGACAAAATTGTGTACAGATGTTATGCAATTACATTTTGAAAGTGAACTCTGCAGAGTATTATTGCAGAACATTTCCGAACAAGTAAATATGAAGTGTTCCAATGTGTAACAGTAACAGGAAGGGTATACAGTGAAGGGCATAAATCACGCACCATAGGGAAATGACATTAGGTACGATGTTTGAAAATGCTTTTCAAACAGATTGAGAGATATTTTCAAATATTACATGCATTTTCCTATGGTGCGTGACTTATGCCCCAAACCTTATGTCATTTCCTTATGGTGCGTGACTGATGCCCTTCACTGTATTATGGGGGATATCGATAAAAGGAAGTTGTGCATGAAGTATAAATGGAATGGTGAAAAGGAAAGTGTTTGTGGATGAAAACGTGGCGATTAGGGAATTACAGTCGTCAGTCACTCAGGAACAGATTCGTGCAGCAAAACACAGCAGAGGACATTTACCTTGAATTTCCACGCATCATTTGTCCCACTAATGATACACTTACTATACTCTATCCACAAAATGGCAAAATAGCAAATAAAAAATTACTCTTGCACAAATGCATTATCACTTTTATTACAATAGTTTCTATACAGTCTTCCCAAAATACATATTTCTGTGTTTTAATACAGTAATAGTAATTAAACTAAATGCTGATTACAATTCTGTTGAAATTCTTTGTTCTCCATTACATAGAATAAGTTTGTAGGATATTCTCAGTTTTATTTTCAACATAAGGAAATCTATTTGCTAATAATCATTGTAATTGTAATGCTAATGCAACAACTTTGGCCTTCATATAGTGTTCATCCATATTTACAGGTATTTAATTAGAATATTTCTATTTACTTAGATCATTTCCTTTGTGAGAACACCACAAATACTCCACTAGGCTCTCAAACTAAAAGCTTAATACAAATTTACCACGTTTTACCGTTTAAAACACAAAAATGAGCAAAAAAGTCATTCAATTTTGGAAATTCATCTTAATTTTCTTGTTTGCATTAAAAAGTAACCTAAACAGGATATTCATGAATTTATAACACCTAATTTTTGTATATGAGAAATTAATTTGTTGGTGGAAATAATTTTATTTCAGGTTTTGTTGTCTCTCAGTCAAGTTCAGGATGCGGACCAAGAAGTTGGGATGAATATTGGAAACTATCTACACATAGTCCAAGTGGAGGAGTGATTAAGGTGTACACCAAGGGTCACGGTGGTCGCATCGAGTGTCTTTACGCGGAGGTTGGGCCAGAGGACTTGGACACAGGCACCAGTATCACTCAAGCCATGAAAGATCATGTCAGGTGTGCAATATTTACCAGAACAAATATTCACCATTTTTTTAAAGATTCCCAATTCAATACAAAAATAATGCAAAAAATGCAAAGAAATCAAAAAAGATTCAACGAAATTCAAAGAAATTCAAAGAAATTCTATGAAATTCAATGAAGTCCCATGAAATTCCATGAAAATCCATGAAAATCAATGAAATTCAATGAAATTCAATGAAATCCAAAGAAATTCAATTAAATGCAATTAAATTCAATGAAATCCAGTGAAATTCAAAGAAGTTCAATGAAATTCAAAGAAATTCAATGAAATTCAATAAAATTTACTGAATTCCAGTGAAATTCAAAGAAATTCAATGAAATTCAAACAAATCCAAAATGATTTAATGAAATTCAAAGAAATTCACAGAAATTTAAAGAAATTGAAAGAAATTTAAAGAAATTCAAAGAAATTTAAAGAAATTCAAAGAAATTTAAAGAAATTCAATGAAATTCAATGAAATTCGAAGAAATATTCTGAAACTCAAAGAAATTCAATGAAATTCGAAGAAATATTCGGAAACTCATAGAAATACAAATAAAAGAAATGAATCTAAATAAAACTATAATATAGGCTGCAGGACGCGAACAACATAAGTGACCAAGCAGGTCAGATCGTGTTTAAGAAGTTGGGTGGTCCTGGGAATGTGACATTCAACGTGTTTCCTCAGAACGGGAAGCGAGTGAACACATTATGGAAGAACCGAGGTTCTCAAATCTACGAGGATCTGAAAGAGACAAGTCCTGCCGACAGCGAGCGATTCTATAAATTAACGTACAGATTCCAGTACGACAATCAGAGCGCCCGTCCGAAGCGTCCAACGGGTTGGACTTGGCATATCGTCTCTTGGAACGGCACGGTTTGGTTTGATAAGTTCGCTAATCCCGTGAACTAGTCTTTTTCTAAATACTAGTGAATTCTTTCTCTCCGGTAATGTTTGTAGGATGTATGGGAAAGGTTAATAAAAATAGAGTCGGGATTAAGTGGTGGAATATTTATACGTTTAAGTTTGGTTTGGAAGGTTTGGAACGAAAGGCTGGGTGTTGAGTAAAATTCGTAAAAGTCTTTTGGGGGATGTGTCTGGGATTTATGTGGGCAATAAGAAGTAGCCGGGGAGTATAAATGTCACGGTGTCCGATCGACTTGCACATTTCGAGCATTTCCCACGGAAATTTACGAGGGGAGCATTAGAAAGATAAATGAGGAGCAGAGATGGATGGCCATTCGGAGAAAAGTGCTGCTGCAGCTGAAGACACCGAACCGAAATCGGATGGGACGCACAAATTTATCGAGGGACGACACCAACACACCGACCCTTCTCTCTTCCACACTCGCTCTTCCAAATAAAGGAAACGTCCAGAGTCACAATTCCAGATTGCCAGCACAAACGTTCTTTATGAAAGGCCAGGCCAAGCCAAGGCCATCAGATCACATCCAAGTCCAACTTCCTCCGTCCATCCGGAAAGAATCCTCCCGAAGACCCCACCAACTCTATATATACTACCAACAAAGACATATGGCCCATTGCCCTTCCTCTAATTTATGACAAGAACACAGTCCAATAGACGACAAGAAATTCCTACATTCCCAATCTATCCGAACCTCAATAAATACACAGACTCTACATTTCCTTTTTATTCCTACTATCTCTTTCCGCAATACTCTCACTTTCTCTTTCAATTCCAAAACCATTTTACAAAATACACCACCCAACTCGTTTTATACACCAACCATTCATTTACCATGCAAACCTCTAAAAAATATATCATCATTATCCAGAATATTTATGCAACTCGGATTTCCGTGAAATATTTCCCTTATACCCTTTAATTCTGCTTCATTTCATTGCTCAATTGATTTTAAATACTTTAAATGCTACAATACCATTTGTTATTTCACAATTATATCGCTAAACCAGGAATTTTACTCTAAAATAAGTTTCCATCAAATTTTAAACAAAATTTATATCATTATTATCCAAATCCGAAATTTTGAAAATTATTACTATATAATATTACGCAATATATTTATCACAGGAATGTAATTTTGCTTAAATTCATTGGTCAATATAACTTTTATGCAATAATACTATTGATTATTTCGCAATTGCACCGCTAATCCATTTTTAACATAAAATAAGTTTCCATAAAAATTAAATACCATTAAACCGAGAATTAAAAATTGCAATGTCAGAATTAATACATGTTAAGTACATTTTTAGGTGAACTATTATTGGCAACGGGGTTTTGTATGCAAAAATAAATATCTGTCATAACAGTTTGAGTAGAAGTGTATGGATATTACAATAAAATAAAAGTGAAATAGAATTAAACCATTAATTAATAATTCCTATGTGAATATTATTATATTTTACATACTTTTAGATCATTTTTTGTTCGCATCCATAATTTTTACACGTAAAATACATTTTATAACAGTTTGAATAAAATAGTATGAGTTCTAGGTATAGAATTAAACCAGTAGCTAAAAATTCCTACATGAATATTAATATATTTTACATACTTTTAGATAGTATAATTCCCTGAACAATCATTTTTACATGTAAAATACATTTTGTAACTGATTGAATAAAATAGTAAGAGTTCTAGAGGGTGTGTATTGTGAAGAACCATTTTTGGAAGCGACAGTGCCCATTTGGATGTCAGTTGGATGTTAGAGTGGAGATATATTTTGGGTGCGGATGTCATGTGCTGCCATTGGATTTGGATTGCATTGCATTAGAGAGGATAGAGTGAGTCTGGTTGCCTGCAGCGAAATCCGATTCTATCGGATGAGAAGATAGATGAGATTCCATCTGACTCTATTGAATATATAGTTGATAGGCGACTCGTAAAAGAGTTGCTGAGCCCAATGGATGGAGTGATAGAGAAATAAATTCAAATGTCTTCCCGTTGTCTACTTTTTCGGAGATTTACTTCCGCCACAACATCCTATCCATCAGACCAAACCAATTCCTTCACCTAGTCCCATTTCATTACCTCCTCTCTCATTCTACCACGCCTGTCATACATATTGACCGTACAAAAATGGAATGCCACATCTAGTTCTATCATAAACGATATAACAGTACACAAAAATAGTTTGTATCCTTTGGCGAAACGATTTATTTGCAAATTTATTTGATTTTCTCAAAAATTTAAATGTACTACCAAGAAAATTGAAAGTATCATCAATGAAAAAGGTAAATTTGCCACCTATGTATGAATTCTTAATCCTTTCTCGATATATAATTACAGGAAAACTAAACAGGTCAATTTTTAAATGAAATTACTACAATAATTATACTATAATTACAAAAATTTGTAAACCTTGAGGTAATTTCAATCATAAAGGTGGCCAGTTCAAAAATTGCTACAAAACTTAAATTATAATTACAAACATTGGTAAAATTTGTGGTAATTTCAATTCTAAAGGTAGCCAGTTCAAAAATTGCTACAAAAATTAAATTATAATTACAAAAATTTGTAAAACTTGTGGTAATTTGAATTATAAAGGTAGCCAGTTTAAAAATTGCTACAAAAATTAAATTATAATTACAAAAATTTGTAAAACTTGTGGTAATTTGAATTATAAAGGTAGCCAGTTTAAAAATTGCTACAAAAATTAAATTATAATTACAAAAATTTGTAAAACTTGTGGGAATTTGAATTCTAAAGGTAGCCAGTTCAAAAATTGCTACAAAAATTAAATTATAATTACAAAAATTTGTAAAACTTGTGGTAATTTCAGTTATAAAGGTGGCCAGTTCAAAAATTGCTACAAAACTTAAATTATAATTACAAACATTTGTAAAATTTGTGGTAATTTCAATTCTGAAGGTAGCCAGTTCAAAAATTGCTACGAAAATTAAATTATAATTACAAAAATTTGTAAAACTTGTGGTAATTTCAATTATACAGGTGGTCAGTTCAAAAATTGCTACAAAAATTAAATTATAATTGCAAAAATTTGTAAAACTTGTGGTAATTTCAGTTATAAAGGTGGCCAGTTCAGTTTTCCTGGTATAGAGTAAGTATTTATCTGTCTGTATCATATAATATGTGCTAAATTCATATATATGTGGGATATTCTCAAGTTTTCTTTGGTGATACTTTGAGTTTTTGACATTTGATTGTTGTATCTGGTGTGGTAGTTTGTGGGACTGTGAGTAAAAGGGAATAAAGTGGAGGAAAGACGTTAATGAGGATTTGGCTGTCTGTTTGGAGACAGTCGGGAGCTGCGTTGTAGGTGGACTGCGGAATGAAAGAGACAAAAGAGGATGAGATTGGGAGTCCCTGCGGGGTGAATGATAGGCGAGTGCCAAGAGCAAATGTGGAGCGGATTGTGGAAGTGAGAAAGAATGATGAGATCCCCCGGTGGGTTATTGTCAGGCCAAAAGGGCATCATAGGACAACATGCAGAGTCATTATTCCACCCCTTGTGGTTAACTTTCCTTCCCACCCAACAGGGTACCAAACAGACGCAAATGGGACAGCACAACTACACATACCAAATGTCACTGTCACTATTCGCACGTCACATTTCCCAAATCATTAGTCATCTTATCCTATTCTATCAAATACTACACATTTCCAATATATACAGAGCGTTTCAACTAAAAGTAACCGTATATAATCCAGTGTATAAGGAAATATCGTGTTGGTTTTCATTTCCAGCGTCAAGCCAAAAATTATCAATTTAAATACACATTCTACCAAATACTAAGCATTTTCAAAATATGCAGAGCGTTTCAACTAAAAGTATCCATAGGACATCCAGTGTATAAAGAAATATCATTGTATATATCTAAATTGGTTTTGATTTCCAGCGTCAAGCCAAAAATAATCAATTTAAATACACATGTACTTCTTTATACACTGTAAGTGTCCTGTGGATACTTTTAACTGAAACGCTCTGTATAAGGATTACATTTAAAGTTAAATGATCAACAATTACGGAATGAGACACAATTATCATCGAGTAAAATTCAATTAAATAGTAACGCAATAATTTTATACATAGTAATGTTGATTTCAAAGCTACTGAAAGGGAAGAGTACCTGCTTTGTATATAATGCTTTAATACATAATCGACATAAAAATATTAAACGTATTTTACGGAATGCAAAAATTAAACCAATTGCTTTTACATTGCTTTTAAATGTTAAATGTTAAATTAAACCAAGTAATTATAATCTGAAGTGAAAAATTCTATTTCTTCCTGTTCAGTTAACTATTTCTTTTTTTTCTTATCGTTCTCTTGTTTTCTGATCTTTTATTATTGTAAATTCTAAGAAAAATTAAATATTTCCCCCTGTGAGTATTACATAATAATTGAAACTATTTTAGCGTGATATAAATACTGTGTTTTTACACGTGAATTTTGTAAATATGATATAGTTTCTTAATGTTTAATGGAAAATGAATGTATTTTTCCTGGTTTTCTATTTTTTATTATTGTAATTTCTAAGAAAAATTAAATATTTCCTCTGAGGTATTACATAATAATTGAAATTATTTTGGTGTGATATAAATACGGTGTTCTTACATGTGGATTTAGTAAATATGGTATAGTTTCTTAATGTTTAATGGAAAATGAATGTATTTTTTTGGTTTTCTATTCTTTATAAATGTAAATTCTAAGAAAAATTAAATATTTCCCCTGAGGTATTACATAATAATTAAATATATTGATTTATAATTTAGGCATGATATAAATACAGTGTTTTTACATGTAAATTTAGTAAAATGGTATATTTTCTTACTGTTTAATGTAAAATGAATGTGTTAGGAGTGATTGAGCTGAGAAAGGTGAGTGTTGGTTTGGAAATGTGTTTTATGTGTAGGATGACAGGTGGAGGCTTAAGAGAGGAGACAGGGCATGAGAGAAGTGAATCCGGAAAAGACTGAAGTTGTCTACACTTGTTTTCACGGCTTGGGACTTCCTTCTCGGCAGACTCTTCTGTAGAGGATGTCATGACCGAGCCGGAAAAGCTTGGAAACCTTTGCAGAGCATTTTATCCGTTTCTTTGAGTGACTTGACTGCTCCGGTTGCACTGGCTGCACTCGCCGCAAGAGAAAACATAAATTCGAGTCAGACGACGAATTCCCGACTCGCAAGACTTCGGCTCCCTGTCGACACTCCAGATTTATGTCCACACACAAAATCTCCGCTTCTACCTCCCTACATTTATTTCATAATTTACTCCCAACTGTCATGTCGCCAGACACATTCTTAAATGCGTCTCTTCTCTTCCTAACTCAAATCAATGCTTTCTCTCTTAATACTCCACTTTCTCTACTTTTTAAATATTAGAAAAAGTGATATGTGGACCTACCCTGTATAAAACAACATGGTTTTATCAATTTACCTTTTTATTTCTATGCAATCGTTCATACATAACATAAATGTACTTTTACATAAATATTTTATAAGGGTGCGATTGCCTCCTCTGCTCTCCACCAGTCTCGACTAAGAGTAATTCATTACCCGTCAAAGAATCGCCTTCTTCTCCAGAACATTCCTCTTCCTTTCTCCTTCCAAAGCGCTATACATTATTTTGATCGAATGTTCATAACCTTTTCCGCTTAATCTTACGTGTAGAACTCAACTTTTGTCAATATAAGAGCGTAAGTACACATTTACAGGATATAGGACTAATGGGCAAGGATGCAAAAACCCTATGGGTTTTTGTGGGTTTTCGGGTTTTCGTCATTTGGTCTACCAAAATAGCGTATATTTCAGGTATATTATTTGATTTACATACTTTTTTAGTCTCAAATTGGAATAAAAATGGTTATTTTCAAGTGCATTTATCAAATATGTTCATATTTTGCAGTTTTCATAACGATAAACTATAATTAGTTGTATAACAGACTGTGGAATTTGTATTTCCGCCTAACAAAACCCCAATAACCCAAAAACCCATGGATTTTTCATATTCATTGGGTGGGATTTTGCCGGAAAACCCAATAATCCAAAAGCCAATGGAGTTTTCATAAATAATTGGTTGGGTTTTTTGCTCAAAAACCCAGTAACCCAGAAACCCATTGGTTTTCATAAATAATTGGGTGGGGTTTTTGCTCAAAAACACAATAACCTGGAAACCCGTGGATTTTTCATAAATAATTGGGTGGGTTTTTGCTGGGAAACCTAATAACCTAAAAATCCATGGGTTTTTCATAAATAATTGGTTGGGGTTTTTGCTGAAAACCCCGAAAGCCCGAAACCCGTGTTTGGGTCTGAGTGGTAATGGGTAGTTAAGAGATGTAGGTGAGTTGGATTTGGAGTGTGTGGAGTGGGAGAAGGATTTGGGGGGAGTGAGGCTGCGGTGTGTGACAGCAGAGCTCAAGTATTATTGATGAGTTGCCACAAATAGAGCTATTCATTTCTGTCAGACCTCCGCAGCCTCTACAGATTGCCTCATATTTTAGTTTCCTCTTGACACATCCATATTACATCCCTCCTCTCATTTGTCACTCCAACTCTACTTCTTCAACAACCAAACTTGCACATACACATCCACTTTCTCCTTCTTACTCACTATTCACTCACCTTCGTACTTACCAAACACATTCCCCCAAAACGTTTGCTTTTGTTAAATAAGCATATCCTAGCACAACGTTAATTCACTGCTAATTATTAATTAACTTATACTTCAACTAGAATTATGGGTTGTCTCATTTAAAATCTTATCTATGTATATATTTGACTCTCGATTGATCTCTGGTTACGACTCGGCTTGTCTTTGGAGTAAGGTTGCTATAATTGGTAGTCGCCTTCGGTGCGTAATAATGTAAAAACATGCTATTTACTTGTTATGATCTTTATGCACTTAAATAAATTCAATTCAATTCAATTCAAATTCAATGAACCATTAATATTTCAAAACTAGTCATTAAATTAACTAAAGAAACCACTCTGGCTAAACTATTTTTAGGTATTTATTTTAGTATTACTTTATAATTTTATTTAATATTTCTTATTTCGTAATTTTGTATTCTTATTTTTTATTATTATTTTAGTTCATAATTTTACTTTTATTTTGCTTTATTTCATTAATATTCCATAACTTATTATTGCTTTGCTATTATTTTATAATTGCTTCATAATTTATTGTTATTTTTACTATTCTTTCGTAATGATTTCATTAATCATTACTATTTTTATTTCTTTACTAACATTTTTTTGCGAATAATGTATTATTGTGTTAAAAAAACTATTTCAAATGCAAAATACGTTATGTGGGATACTGTTCTTAGGAAATTGCATTCTGTAAAATATTCTCAAATCATACCTAGGGAATATTGCCGTCTTTTTAAAAAATCTTTCTTTTATTGCTGCATTTTGCAAACTTTTTCTACCTACTTATATATATTTCCTGTAAAACATATAAGTATATAAGTGTATAAGTGTATAAGTGTAGGGGAGTGAATCTAGAAATATATTTTTGCGTTGACACGATGCTTAAAGTAACTGGTAGAGGAGTATTTGAGTATTTATGACTTGGGATGTCGGAGTGAAATGGGAAAAATGAGAAAGTGATAGAGTGCGAGAGTAAAAAAGGAATGGATGTTGGGAGAGAGAGATAGGGAATGATTGGAAGTACGTAAATTGGTATTTCCTTGTCAAGGATGTGTAAAGTCTCTGTGTTCTCATCTTGTTAGCTCACTTGGCATTTTAACTGTGACATAAAAATGGCAAAACGTCACATTGGATTAACTTTCATGTCTCTGTCTATTATAGCTTAAGTGAAAACATCACAATCACATATGAAATTTACTCTAAGCTGATTCGTGCATCTACACTATGCATTTCTGTACATATAGCTATACGAACGAGTTTTTATGGTATCTATATTGTATTATTACTAATATTCATATTGTAATGCAAAATTACTGCAGGATTTCAAGATACAATTTAGAATATTATACGGAATTGTTAATAATATTAGTATCTATACTGATAAAATACAAGTACATGTAATTTCCAACTATATCGTTTAGTATTATATAATATATACCTCGAGAACTCTTCATTTTTTGTCTCCTGTAGTAAAATGTGGACTTTAATTTTCTAACCCATAAAAATAATCAGTTTTCCATAAATGAAAATCGTCATTTTTACAATAATAGCATAATTTTTACACAAAAATCACCACTTCTTACAAAATCATTCATTTTTCTATTACTAAAATAGCGTTCCCACACATTTCATTAATTTTTGCACTTCATTATAAATCTTTCTCCCAAAACTTTAATAAAAATGTGTAAAAAGCATGTAAATATATGGCAAAAGCAATATTACTTGTAAAAAAGAAAACTTTCTACAATAATTGTCATTCCTTACAAAAGTGTTCACTTTTCTAATTTTACGCTTGATTATTACATTTTCTACTTGCAGAATTTGTACTAATTAGTAAAATGTAATGAAGTATATGGCAAAAGCAGTATTACCTGTGGAAAATGAATATTTCTGTACAGGATGATCAAAATTGTAACAATTATGGTAAAATTATTATATACTTGTGGAAAACGATTATTTTCATTTATGGAAACTGATTATTTTAGGGGTACGCTAAAATAATGTTCTAAATATGTAATGGTGCTACTTATGTGTACGTATGAGCATTGATGACTCTATAGTATCATTTGTCCAATGTTTGGAGTACAGACATGCTTATAGTGTGCTTGGACAAAGGTAATTTACAGCGAGGTTCACAAATTCCGCATCATAAAAGTTTACGACAAGTTCCTAATTCTCAAGTATCTGTTTACCCACCCATATATACATGCATTAGACTTTAGCACCACGTGCCCTATGTTGCATGACTTTTGAATCTCGGTGTATGTGTTTGTGTTATTGTGATGGTAAGTTAAGGTGACGGGGTGTGTGTGAGTGTTCCGCCTGTCAAGTCTGCTTGCCACATCCTTTTGTCAGACTCGGGCTAATTAAACGAACATCCAGCCAGCCTTGTCAACTGGAATTATTCTCACTTGAGCAATAAGCGTCATCACATCACTTCTCATCATCTCAATGAATAAAACACAGTCACATTCTCTTAGCCAACTATACCGCTCATAAAACGCTTTCTCCTCTCCCTTTCAGCACTTCCAATCCAATCACACACAAATCCAGCACATTTCCTATAGTCCACACACAAACAATACTTTTATATACTTTTTCCACACCATACCAGAATTCACAAATCTTTTCACGATGCAATACACAAACGACGACTTAAACAGAGGGCAGCTGGCTTGGCTCTAGAAAATGTCACTAATCCTTATCGTCATAAATATTCTACGTTTCTGTCATAGTGTCTAAAAATGAATTTCTCATCCAATTCTATCTCTAACAATAATTTCTTATTTTTACAGCTTCAAGTATTTATTAACGAATTATCAATAAATTAAATATCAATTGCAATTAGGTTAATTTCTGGCAATGTCCCTTTAATTGAAAATAAAAATTGAAACATTTTCCTTGTTTTTAAATTTTTTAAATCTTGAAAGTTGATAAAAACAACATTTGATTACTCATTCTTAGAAAAATCCTTAGAAATTCTTATAAAAAGGGATTATAATACAAAGAAATAAGAATTGTAAAAAGCCTGAGGAAGGAATTAATTCTTATGAATGGACTAATCCAGAATTATTAAGTTTCGTTTAGGTTTATACTTTAAGCACTACCACTAAATATGCAGTTTAAGAAATCCTATGTAAATTCTGTTCGTTTTGAGGATTTTGTATGTAAATAGGAGTTGCATGTTTCTTAAGGACTGGAAATGCGGGTCTGAGAAGAGAGTCTTAAGATTTGTGTTAATTGCCTTGGCTTAGGGCGTAGGGGATCATAAGTAGCCCATTAGAGAAGTTGGGTCGGAGGGATTTGTTCTGGTTGTGCGGAGTAAATGTATAATGGAAGGGATTAGTGTATAGTTGGTGGGGATTTGTGTTTAGTGACGCGTGTCAAAAGCACAGTGACAAGAGAGGACAGTTTTTCCTCGTCGTTTCCTCCGTCTAGCCACACAGACGATGATGACAGGGCTGGACAACCGTATCCTAATTCACAGCAAACCATTTACACGAGAAATGTACACAATATTGTTGTAAATGCGAAGTCAACTGAACCATTGACATTATGTACTTTGTAATCCTAATGTTATATTATGGAGAATGAGTATTTCCTATGCTAGATACACAAGGCCTGTACTTCAATTTTCAAATTTATACTAATATTACTATCAACTGTATATGCAGATCATTTTTACTGCAAATATGTTTAATATATCACGAATATTCTTTAGCACTTGGAAAATATATCACAGTAAATTGTAGTATACTTCACAAATTTGCCAATTATACTCTCGATTTTTTTTAAAGTGTGTCCAAAGAAATACAGACTATTCCAAAATTTTGTCAATTAGATTCCCAACTATTTAGCTTAAAAAGTAATTCCCAACTACTTAGAAAATATGTCAAAATTATTTCCTATTTACTTGGAAAATGTGGCAAAATTATTTCCCATTTACTTAGAAAATGTGTCAAAATTATTTCCTATTTACTTAGAAAATGTGTCCAAATTATTTCCTATTTACTTGGAAAATGTGTCAAAATCATTTCCTACTTACTTAGAAAATGTGTCCAAATTATTTCGTAATTACTTAGAAAATGTGTCAAAATAAATTCCCATATATTTCTAAAATGTTTCAAAGTAAATGAGAAACATTAATATTATGTTGAATTGTAGTAAACGTGTTAAGTTAAGAATAGTATGTACGCGTTGACCTGCAACTTTTGCATAATAAACAGTACTGTATTTATATATACCGTACCTATAGCGTATTTCAATGCATATGATAAGAAATGTTTTGATTGATATTTATTTTAGAGTTTCTGCCATTGGTGGCCCTTGCATAAAAAGTGTACTATGATACTTTGTGACATTAATGGTCTTAACTCATGGACTGTGCGACAATTGTGTGTCTTCTAACAAAGAAGTAGTATAAAAGTTGTTGGAGAATGTATTTAGTAGTGAATAGGAGGAAAGGACAGAATTTCTTTATGGCTGGAAGTCGGAGGGATTGGAAATGATCTCTGTATGAGGTGAGGTCGTGCTGTTTTGTGTAGTGAGGACAGAAGAGCCGTGGCCCTTCGGGGGACTTGACTCTTCTGCAATTAAGTAGACTGCCTCCGTATTCAGATACCTTAATAAATATTAATAGGAACATAATATGGACCTTATGCAGTTTTCTGTCCTCCACATTATCCCATCTGTTCTACATGACATTCCGCTTTTTATTAGTGCCTAAGGTTCAGTTTTGACGTGGATACTGCACACAGAGTTAAATATTGCAGGGCGGTTGTTATTGTGAGTGAGACGATAGAGAAAAAGAGACAGATGAGAAACATAGGCGTTAGTGTAAATGGCCTAATCAATTTCCAGAGCGCATCTGTCTTGACAACCCTTGTCTTCCGCAATGATTTACATCCACCATAATTTTTCACATACGAGATAAGATAACTCGCTAAGAAATACTGCTTTACATTTACATTTTATGAATCCACGTACTCGTACTTTACACGGTATGCCAGAAATATAGCACACAACAGGGAATAATAAAACACCTTTTTTCATTTTGGGATTTTTTTGCTTTTTTATGAAAAGCTAGCTAGAAAAATCTAAAATTTAATGCAATCCTATGTATTATGAGCCTAGATGCGTCTAATTGTAAATACTTATGAAGAAACAACGATAGAAAACATTGTCTTCTTTAATACAGGCCATCTTTCTTTTCTTTTTTCTAAAAAAGCATTGCTTTTTCATGTAAGCAATACTATTTTTCTTTTTTTTTTAAATTGTTTTTTCAGATAAATAATACTATTTTTCATATTTTTTTAAAAAAAACATTGTTTTTTTCAGATAAACAATACTATTTTTCATATATTTTTAATAAAAACATTGTTTTTCAGATAAACAATACTATTTTTCCTTTCTTTTAAAAAAACATTGTCTTTCGTCTAAAAAGCAATACCTTTTTCTTATGTTCTAAAAAAGCATTGCTTTTTTAAATAAACATCTCTAAAATGCATTGCTTTTATAAATAAACACCTCTAAAATGCATTACTTTTTTAAATACACATTTCTAAAAAGAATTCCTTTTTCATAGAAACATTACTAAATACATTATCTTTCAGATAAACAGTACTACTTTTCCTATTTTCTAAAAAGGCTTTGCTTTTTAAATAAGCAATACCATTTTTCCTTTTTTCTAGAAGTATTACTTGTTTTCACATACAAATTGCAATTTTTTCGATTTTCTGAAAAGGTACTGTTTTTCAAATAAGCAAAACTATTTTTCCTTTTTCTAGAAGTATTGCCTTTTCAAATAAACAGTACTATTTTTCGTATTTTTTAAAAAATCTTGCTTTTTCAAACACTAAAACTACATTTTCTAAAAAAGCAATTGTTTTTTCCATTCGGGAGTTGCGGATGTGTATACAGGGTGAGACTTAACTATAGACTAGTGTATATTCTGAAGGGTATGTGGTTATAGATGGAGTGGGTCTTTGTAAACCGCAAGAGATAAAATAGTGATTCAGCGGGAGGCCTTATGATGCCCTCCTGCCCTGACAAAAGCTCAGCAGGAGCCCTCATGACTCTTTGTCAGTCTGACAATGCAGTCGACATTTGCTGTTGGCACTGAGACATCCTTCACACTCCGGGTGTCATGTTCGGCTTCACTTTCCACCACACCAACAAACGATTCTAAATTATAAGTCTCTCTCCGCACCGAGTCCGTCCGTCCGCTCACATTCGAATCTCCTCTCCACTCCACCATTATCAAAATACTTGACACTCTAATAACATACTATTATTACAATTTACTGATAACTGAGTGACATTCAATGGACCTGATACTGGGGAACACACACACAAATCTTTCACCAAATGTCACATCACACAACGTCATCACACAATAATCCGGCCAATTCGACAATTCTATGCACCATACACCTTTTACTCTAGTCCCTACATTATTAACATTATTACTGTATAGGTATACTCATAAACACTTTTTTAGTCACCACCACATGAACAGAAACACTAAAGTCTCATCTACTTTCGTATAACTAGCCATAAATATAGCATACCCTGTAGTCTCCACTTTTTATTTACATTTTTAAATCATATTTTAAGTTTACTTTACACAGTATTCATTCTCACACCTACTTTACAGATACTAACTAGTAACTATATTATATACCTTGTAGATAAATTAATAATTTACTATTGTGTTTTTTATTTTGTTATATCGTTATATGAAACTCGTGTTCTTATTTTGACAAGTTCATATTTAAACCATTTGAATAATGGGAAGTTGTATAGGAATTCTACGAATTGCACATTACAAACAATTCCTACTTCTTTATTACGTGTGCATACATTTTAGTATATCAAGTACTTAAATATGAATTTCTGAAAATCATTTTATTTTTAAACAAATAATAAATTGTTATCTATATTTATAAGCAATAGAGCCATTTTCTTTAGTTGCTATTTCTAATTCTATTTCTAAGACTATAGAAGGACAGGTATCGCGTTTTCAGCATGTGCTTTCTTATAAATAATATTTGTTATTTTATTTTATAGTTATACAACTGCAAGGTTATTTAAAAATTGTGAAGGAACAGATTCAGACTCTTGTAACACAACATGGAGCATATTGTGTTATAATTTTGTAAAGCATTATAGCAAGTTTTATTATTTGATGTGAAGAAAAGGTTTCTTGTTGGTTTGTAAATGCTCTGGTGCCTGGTGATTTAAGATTTGTGAGTATTGTTAGTTAGCGGAGGTTTGTAATGTAATGTTGGTTATGTGAACTGTGATTGTTATTTGAGAATAATGGAAGGTGGTGGGAGGGAGACATTTGGAGGAAGAAGAGAGATCAGAGTAATAAAAGCATAAAAGGTTGTCAATGATGAATGATGATGATGAAGGTGGAAAAACTGAGTAAAGTCTGAGTAAACGGTCAGATGCATTGTGTTTGCGAAGAGAAGAGCCACACACAAAGCTAGAGCCACAGAGGGCACAGGCCAGAACACCTGTCGAGTTACACAAATCCGTTCCGCCACTAAAATCTCTGCGGGAACAAATCCCATCTCTGGTGGTCGCATCTCCACTCTCTCCTAAACAATCACTATCAATCTTACTTTTAATACTAGTCTCAGTTTACATACGACAATACAAAGTCCACTTTTTATTTTTATTTGCCGTCCTAAGAAATTCGGATGGAAATGAATAAATTATGATTATTCTAAATTAGATGGCCATTTCTCAAAGATTTCATTACCTAGTTACTACGAATATTGGAAAAGTGTGCAAAAATTAATACTGTCCTTCTTTTGCTCTTTATAGACACTATTTTTGGTAACTAAATCTTATTTTTAATACTATTCTCATTTTACACTTTATTTTACTTTCGTAATTCTTTGCCGTACTGAAAAATTCGGATGAAAACGAATAAATTATGATTATTCTAAATTAGATAAGTATAATTCTTGTTCGTCCGTAATGTAAATTACGAATATTGCAAAAGTGTGCATAGTGTCCTTCTTTTGTTCTTTATAGATACATTTTTGCTAATTAAATCACATTTTTAGTACTATTCTCATTTTACACTTTATTTTACTTTGCTAATTCTTTGCCATCCTAAGAAATTCGCATGAAAATCGATAAATCATAATTAGGTATTGTAAAATAAGGTCCTGTAGTGGTGATTCCAAATCCTAATGTAAATTACTAATATTGCAAAAGTTTGCAAAAATGAATAATGCCCTTCATTTTGTTCTTTATAGATACTATTTTTGTTAACTAAATCTTATTTTCTCTGAGAAATACTATTCTCAGTGCATATTTTATTTTACTTTGGTAATTCTTTGCCGTCCTAAGAAATTCGGATGTAAATCAATAAATCATGATTATTCTAAATTAGATAGAAGATTGGAATTTCTGGCTTATATAAATTGCAAATATTGTAAAAGTATGCAAAAATGAATACTGTCCCCATTTTGTTCTTTATAGATTGTATTTTACCCCTAAACACTAAAGATAATTAGTTTTCTACCTCTGTTTCTCCACAACTATAATCATTTTATCATTTTAGCACATTGTTTTGTCACTGTACTTTTCACTGCTTACAAAAGTATTCAGTATTTTCCACGTGTACTATTACCTTTTTCATATCTCAGTACTTTTATACTTGCTTACACTGTTTACTACACGAATTTGTGATATAAATGTGTAAAAAGTAGCAAAATATATGAGAAAAGAAATATTACTTGTAGAAAACTGAATGCTTTTGTAAGAAGTAACTATTATTTTGTGAAAACAATACTATTTCTGTCGTAAATGTGTTTGACTGCAGAAAAATTAAATTTTCATTTGTGGAAAATTTATTTTTAGGGCGCAATGAAATTACTACCATTATTTTACATACTAAATGATATCTGAAATTGAAAAATCTTCGTTAGGTGTATTCTAACGTTGCAGAAAGTGGACCCCATCTTTAGCTGCGATGTTAAAGGTGATGGGAATGATGAATGTGTATAGAAAATGATATGACATGCTAGTTTTGTTCATAACAGTTGTAACACTTTTGGAGTTGGAAAAGATTAATCCATTGTATAATGTTTTTATTTGTTATATGGTTAAAAGAAAAGTATATAGTAGGAAGATATATTATAGTTAAGCTGTTTGGGTAATATTGTAAAAGGTAATAAGGAATAAATGTTGGTAGGATTTGTTGTGCAGAGTGGAGTGGTGTGTTTATAAAGAGAGATGTGTTCGGTTGTGTTGGCTTAGTTGTGAGCCTTGACTTGACTCGGTTTCAGTTCACTTGACATCGCAACTGGCTGTAGAGCTAAACGAACGTAAGTAAAGTAAAGCCAAGTAAAGTAAAGAGCCGTCATTGTGGAATGATTTATGTGCTGATAGCATCTCGGCTTCTTGGCATTTGTAAACAGCAACTCTCTTTGCTCATCAATCAAAAACACCCGAACAGAACGTTCCAGTCACATTCAACTCACTCAACAGACTCAACAGTACCAACCATACCCCACCAACACTTCACTTTATCCAGACACTCATAATGGGGGTATTCACAATCTATGCACTAATTCCCTCTACTGCCCAAAATCATATTTTGGTTTATAAAGAAGAAAAGGTGGAATTTGTAGTTTTTTGTAATAAGGGTATCCAAATTGTTACTATTTTAAACTATAATCACGATTTAGTCACTTTAATCTTGGGGTATTCACACTCTATGCACTAATTCCCTCTCTTTTTTCGGTTTATAAAGAAAAAAGGTGGGAGTTTGTAATGATAGTATGCACTTTTGCACTTTTTATAGTAAGGATATGCAAATTGCGATTATTTTAAATTATAATCCAGATTATGAGCAACTTAATCTTGTAAATCGACGATTAAAATGATTATACTCGGGATTATAATCGCACTCTGTAGACACAAAATATTCGCAAACACAGTAACAATGTATTCAGTTTAATTTACCGAAATATTCATATTTTATAATTTATTCCGAATCTGTAAAAGATCTACCTATAATGTTATAAATAAGAATTTATTATTTCACAATTACAGCAAATAGACGGTATTGATATTGGCAATATTTGGATACTTTTTTATTAACCAAATATAACTTTTCCTTTTTATATATCAACCTGTTAATATAGAAAATTACTAGTTTTTCATGTAATGAATAAGAATTTAGGGATTACAACCACAATTCCTTGAAAACTACACAAAAAATTTATATTTTATAATTTATTCCTTCTTTGTAATAAATCTGTACCTATAATATTAAAAATAAGAATTTATTATTTCACAATTACAGCAAATAGACGGTATTGATATTGGCAATATTTTGTATACTTTTTTATTAACCAAATATGACTTTTCCTTTTTATATTTCAACCTGTTATATAGAAAATTATTAGTTTTTCAAGTAATGATGAGAATTTAGGGATTACAACCACAATTTCTTAGAAACTGCGCAGAAAATCAAAATTTAACATGTTAAATATCATAATTTTGGTAAATTGAGTACCCCTACTTGAATTAATGATAGTATGCCCTGTACATATTTGAGTGATGCTGTATTAGGATATGGTGAATGTATTTATAGGTAGTTAGTGGACTTGACAAGTCATGGGTTGTCTTGACTTGGCCTTCACTCTGCACGTTGTCCGCTGTAAGTCATCGTCGTCTTTGAGAAGAGAGGAGACCACACTGATGACTTGAGAAGAAGAAAGACCGCAACGGAGAAAAAGTGATGGAAGTTGCTTCCTTGTTCAGATGGCTGAAATGGATTGCATCAATCACAAAGCTCATTCATCTCTTGTCAGTTGAAACGGACAAACACGAAATCTATATTTTAACAGCCATTCTTAATCTAATATGAGAAAAGTTAAAGATAACTCATTTTTCATAATTTCCTGCATTATTTTCTTATATTTTTCTTATATTCCCATCCAAAACACATTCTTAAGCAAACATTCTTCTTATCATTGGCTTATACAGGGTTGGAAACATTTATCAGATTATATTGTGTCAATTAATATTAAATGAATGCATAAAAGCCGTAAATCAATCATAATTTTGATTATTTTGTTGTTTATATGTTTCTGCTGTGCTATCTCATTTAAAAATGATTTGCGTTTAATGACAGGCCGTCTTTAGAAGATAAAATTGAGCCAAGCCATAAATCAAGCGTAATCTGGTCACGAAGCGGTGAGATGAAAAGGACAGTTATGTACTTTGTTTTATTACATCGTATCACTAAAGATTGTCGTGTCCTGTTTAATTTACAAAGATTCAAGAGCAAGTTGAGTAGGACAGCAACTGTAATGCATTTGGAATTCTATTAGCAAGTAAGTAATTAATTTCCATCGAAAATCCATCTTTTTCTAGGATTGTGAGCATATGGGGATTTTGTTATTGTGAAGAGTGAGCAATGTGAATGGGGGAATTTGCTGTAAGACAAGATGAAGAATAAGAATGTTAGTAAAATGTAACATATGAGTGAGTGTGGCTATGCATTATAAATAAACAGATGCGATGCTATACTGAAGCACTTAAATGTTTAAATATCAGTTTTGTTTGTAGCAGCAGTAGTGTACTATAAAAGTTCGGGGTTTATGGTTAGTTGTATATATAAAGTATAATGAAGTGGTTTGGTTTGGACCCTGTTTTGTATATGAGACGGAATAATGCAAAAATATGATATAGCCCTGCAGTAAAGCATCCTCACACGGAATATTAGAGAAGGAAACGGAGTGCAAGTAAGCGAAAGCGGAGAAAGAAAGATGAGCAGATATTTTCATATTTTTACGATGAAAGTGGCAATGGCAATAAATGTAGAGAAGGCCGTTTGATAGGAGAGGAGAGGGCGTTAAATTTAATGTTTCATATTTTGCCATTTAGTGTTTCAGGAGGAGGAGGAGGACGTTGGAGGGGTATGGGAATATTCGCACACACTACGTAGTAGCATAAACCATGCATATATAAATAAACCGTTTCAAAACCTATATAACAAAGAAGCGGAAAACATTTATTTTAAAGTTTGTAGTTTTTATTTGGATTTGGTAGAAAATGAGAAACTACCAATTTTTGAAATTTAGTTTCTAAAAGGCCGCCTGAAGTTTCAAAAAAAATTCAATGATTTATTCTTTAGTTTTTTATCAGATTTACTAAAAAACAGACAGATAGACAGACAGATAAGCAAAGGATGGGTATACAGTAGCTTTCTCTAGGGAATAAATAGATATTTAGTCTCTAAAAGCCCGCCTGAAGTTTCAAAAAATATTTCAATGCGTTTTTCTATAGTTGTTTACTGAATTTATTAAAATACAGACGGATAGACAGACAGATGAGTATAGGGTGGGTATATAGTAGCTTCCCCTGGTGAATAAATAGATGAGTTTAGAGTGTGGAGAGTAAAGGGAGAAATACGGCCGACAGTCGACACGGAACACACATAACGGAGTTTTATGTGGCCATCAATGTACACATTCACTTCACATACAGCGGGGCGAATATCTCGTGAATAATATCTAGTAAAACAGTATGGACCATATCTGGGCACTATTAAGCAGTTGTGGAAATATATGGCAGTGCACGAGGTGCTCATCTTTAGTGCAGATATCCAGACTCGTTTAGTTTAGTTTAGTGAGCAGATAGTCCCATCCGAATATCCTCCATAAAATAAACTTTTCCTTCCCTCCACTCCATTCCATGACACTCACTACCAGCTTTTCACACAACTTACCCAACCAAACACGAATTTATCATCATTCTCTCAACAACAAATACTATATGCACCCAATCCCAAACACTAATGCTTTCTCTATGCACTCAAACATCAAAACTCACATACTCACATCTAAATACAAAAATACCAAGTATCTCTACTCACTTTTAAAGATAACTGTTCAATTTAAACACTATTTCAATTAATGATCGTCCCAACAGATAAATTAGCAATACTCCATCTTTTAAAACACATCGATTTGTTCAAAATTAACTACTTTTTTCAAAAACCTTCTTTTTTGCTTAAGAATGACAACAATTATTGATAATTTTAATATTTTCAAACAGTTCCCTGACTTTTATAACAATTCTAAATTGAACTACTAGGTCTTAAGTGCCAAAAAGGAAAATTGTGCCAATGCCCTTAATTGCCAATTTTCGTATTGGCAAATACCACCTAGTCTTTCAGGTTGATATTGGCATATACGTCCAAATATCTTTTAAATAGCAACATTTAGCAGAAAAGCATTTTAAAATAATTCTACAAAATAATGACTGAAGCGCACTGTATAAGTAAATGCAATTTAATGAATACATTTTATTTTGTTATATAAAGTACATTGGAAAAACTAAAAGTATTATCATGTAAACAAGTAGAGATCTTGAAAAAACTTTGGTGTTAGTGTTTTGTAAGTGTGTGATGAGAATTTCCTGTGAGGAACTGAAAGGAAAGAGTTTAATAGTGAATTGGGGGTATAGTTAGAGTTTATTATGGTGTTGTGTGGATTTGGGTTGTATAATATTGGAGTGTATATGTAAATATAGTAAGTGGCAGGATTTTGTTGGTGTAGTGGTGTAGTTGGGAAGATGTCAGTTGTGGCTTGGCCTCGTGTGAAGCCGTAAAGTTTGTGAGTCCTAAAAAACGTGGACTAACGATGCGATAAATTTCTGGCGATCTCAAATTACGATCACTTTAGTTGTGTACGTGGACGTATTTATGATTTAGCGCCAGTCTCTTCGGCCAGAGAACATTATGAGAAATTTATGACAAGAATCCAATAAAGTACATGAAGGGAACACCGTGTCAATTTATCATCTCCAGCACCACTCCACTCCACTCTCCAGACGCAAAACGACTTTGTTTTCACAGATTATTGCCCTCATTATTTCCTACACCAGAATTATCAAACTCCGCCATCGCTTTTCATCCACCAGACGCAGTCCCAAGCAAACCAACCTTAACACAACTCTCCTCACTCACTAAAAATGTCCTTTCTCCCACTAATCACAACCCCCGTAATACCCACTTCCCCACAGTTCTTATTAAACACAAAAGACTCAACTACTCACGATAATAAATTCCCTACATCAAATTCTATCGGGATTTTATGGTCACTCTGCATCTCCGAGCTTGCCTACTCCAAATAGTCTCCTCCACAGTGTGGCCCATCCAGGGTTTCGGCGTTTTTGGGGTTTTCAGCAAAGACCCGACATAATTTATTATGAAAAACCCTTGGGATTTTGGGTTTTGGGCTTTCGAGCAAAAACCCGATACAATGTTTTATGAGAAACCCATGGGTTTTTGCGTTTTTGGGTTTTCAGCAAAAACCCGATACAATTTTTTATGAAAAATCCATGGGTTTTTTGTTTTTGATAGGCGGAAATACCAATTCCAAGGTTTTTTATTCAACTAATTACAGTTTATCATTACAAAAACTGCGAAATATGAACATCTTTGATTAATTGCACTGGAAAACAATTAATTATTAATCTAATTTTGGCGAAAAAAGTATGAAAATATTATAATATACCTCGAATATTATGCTAAATACCCAAAAAACCCCCAAAAAAATAGGTAGAGGGTTTTTACTAAAAAACCCATGAGTTTTTGCATCCTTGCTCCTTCCATGCAAGACTCTACCGTCTCCATAAATGACAACACACCCCACCAGCATTCAAACCAGGGGGACACAAAGAAAAGAAACAAAATCCCCGTTTATTAAACTCGAAGCATAAACCAACAGTTAATGTCCTAAACACTTTTTCATTAAAACACTCCATCGTTTTCCCTATTTCATTTTTAGCAGCAATCATTCCAATTAAACAACGAACCAAACATTATTTCCAGAGGGTTGCAGTTGCAAAGTACTTATTGCACTATTTCACAAAACTAGGGATGCATTTCTAATTACTCTACTCTTTAATTACTAACAATAATATTGAATTGCAACTGTTTTATATTTCACTTTTACATTTAGTAAGCTAATTACTTTTAAAAAGTATTACTTTTAATTTTAATGAGCTTTGCACATAACTATAAACCCAGAGAGTTGTTGTTGTTATTGTTATACACGCAAGTATTTTGACATTTCTTAAAGAGAATCCTTAATTTTTATGGGAAATAAGTGTTTAAATAGATCTTATGTAATAATTGTTGAAATAAATTAAATTGTGAATGCTTAAAACACTAAATTATATATGCAAGTGTATAAAGAGTTAGGGAAGGATGATATCTTAAAGTGTATCTTTAGACAGGGAGAGAGAAATTGAGTAAAAAAGGGGGATGGAATGTACGGTGAATGTGAGCAGTAGTATATTCTTGGGGACCTCGTGTATTTGAATGGGACAGAGATTTATGAGACATTTGTCTATGGAACTGCTTTGGACAGACGTCGGAGACAGTGGGAAGATTGGTTACATTGCATTAGAGTAAAAGTACTCGTTGCGTTTATGTGATGTAGGGGGTCCGGGAAAATGTTGTAGAAATGAAGGGAAGGGAAGAGAAAACGGATAACTCCATTTGGTGTCATTGAAAGGGAAAACGGGGATGTAAGAAAAGGTTGTTATAACGAGGTCCTTTTGATAACAAGTGCCATTTCTGTTTTCATTTCTTTGGAACAGGGAGAAAATGTTATTTAGTATCTGAGGAGAGGAGGAATGGTGATTTGGCGGGGTGTTTTGGGGGGGGGTGTGGGGCGGGGGTGGAGGGGGGTTCCGTTTTAGGGGGTCTGGAGCTGTGTTGGCTAAGAGCATTAGTCGTGACACAAATCACTATGAATTTGACATGAGAAGAGATGTTGGAAGGAGGAGATGGGCACTTGATGCGACTTTTCCGTTAAGCCGCCCAAAGTAGCTCTTAAGCTGGAGTTACGGCAGAGAGGCAATCCCCGAACTCCAGTTAGTCTCCATAGAGTGCCTGACAGATAGGATCCCATTGCCAATTCACAATTCTCCAGAAATACAGCCAAAGGCTCAGGCTCTGGCTAAACGACCAAATGATGGCTCCGTTTTGTTGCTCTTCCAGACACACAACACACTCTCCAACTCCTATATCTAATCTAATGTCACCTAAAATATTGCACAGCAAACTCCCAACTAAGTGGCACTGGGCTTTAACAACTCCCAATTTTGTTGACAAAATTGTCTCTAAATTTGCATCTAGAGGGATATTTCACCTAACTACCCACTACATTCCACTTTCACACAAAAATACTTTTCTACACTCGCAATTTCCTATCACTCCAAATACTACACATCTCAATTGTCCTCGTATACATTACACTCTGTCGTCACCACCACAAAACAAATAGTAAATGATCACATATACAAACTTCTTTTTTATTTTTAAAAATTATTAGTCCAAAATTTATGAACCCTTGAGACGGATTCACCCAACTATTAAAAAAAATATTATTGCATTTACCACAAATACTGTTTTTTAATTATTAGTCCAAAATTATCAACCCTCGAGACGGATTCGCCCAACTAGTAAAAATAATATTTATACGCATTTAGCACAAATAGTAATATAATGTAAGAAATATAATTTAGTAATGATATCTGACTGCCAATTTTTGGGAAATATTTTTTGGGTATGTTGTAATATAGTGGATTGTTGATAGTTGATAGAAAGGGAATTTATTAGTTTTAGTATGTGAATGAAAAGTGAGTTTTTGTATTGTAGACCCATGTGGTTATATATTGCAGTGTCTATTTATTTCCTGTTGTCATTGGCCGTGCAATAAATTCACATTTGTCTTCGGGGGATCGAATGGAATCCGGGACTTAATATAGTGAGTTGTCGGATAAGATCTGTGTGCTGTATAAAAGTCGGTGCAGACAGTGTCAGGGAGTCAATTGGAGCGTTTTATTTATTTCGGTTATTCTTAGACTCGAATTGCTCACTTGACATGGCTTGACTCGACTTAACTTTCAGCTTATCTTTCCATTTCTGCACACTCACTAATCAACCCTGACAACTGCAGTTAATCAACAGGGACGAAACTAAAGTGCAAAGGCATCTTCAATTTTCTAGTATATTTATGTACCATTCGGTTCTTGTATCCGCTACTTTTTACATACGTTTTGTAATAATATATATTTAAAAAAAATATTATTACAAAAGGTATGTAAAAAGTATCGGATATATTTTTAAATATATTATTGAAAGGAAGAAATGGACATTGGAGAGACTTTGGACAATATTTAGGTTGTTTAGAATGGTATAGTTGAGTACGGGGAATTTCGGGGAGGCGGGAGCTGAAAGTCGGGAGGGCATCCATAAATTAAATTTTATGGTGGAGATAAAAGAAGCTTATTTTGTGAATGTATGACATCCGCCTGGCATATCTCGGCACTGCAGCAACCTCATAAACAAGAGTTACGGCCACGGCTCCTTTCTTCCGCTGCTAACTAAGGCCCTTTTTCCTTCTATATCATTAAATGGCAGCATCTTCTAATGTTATGTCATTCCGGCCGTGTTCTCCGCTGCTGTAGGACTGAACCTTGTCTTACTCTAGATTATTCTACGTGTCCCACTCACTCAACTCGCGAACCTCCATTAGATTACATTACACAACATTATAATGCATCCCATGCATCTCCACTTTCATTTACGCCACTTCCCAACAGACACCCAACAATCTTCAAATTCCGATCCACTCACACGCTAAGCTTTCCACAAACATACATCACATCACATAAACCCCATTACATTAGTGATACGTGAGCACAACTCCAACACTCTTACATAAAACATAAGCAAATATCCTAAACAACATTTTTATTTCCAAGATATTTATTTGCACACTCATTACTAGTATTCTTTATGCAATAGGTAACATATGTCTCCACAAATTATGTCTCCACAAATTATGTCTCCACAAATTATGTCCACTACGTAAAAATAAATAAGAGGTGCAACGCAAAAGTGTCAATTCCTTTTGTTACCTATCTGTTGGACATGAGAATAGAGAAAAGTATGTTTAAGAAGGGTAGAACATGTTCATTGCTACTGTTTAGCTATTAGTCACCTCTTAGGACAGGTCAGAACTACAATTTCACACTGGGAGAAAAAAGTGGACAAAAGTACAATTGGTATTATAAAAAGAAGTTGCTGTGCACAGGAAAGAAACTAATAAATCTAAAGTACCTTGGCTTTAGCTTGGCTTGGCTTTGTACATTATTCAATTCAAGTAGTAAAAACAGAAAACAGAAGCTATTGTCATTGTATTTATTTTATTACCCGTTCACGTAACAAGTAGCAATAAAATAGGATTAATATTGTGGTACAAGTAATATTAATGGGATATTATGTGTACAGGCAATTCAAATGAGTGTTATATTAAGAATATTAAACAGGGTGGTTGCAATAATGAAAAATACGAAGTAAGGGTTGGAAGCTTCAATAGAATAGAAAGAGACAGTCCTATCGTGTTATAATCCAACTTTATATTTGCATATATGATAGTCAGGTTCCATAATAATGTTTTTCTATTGGAATTGCACTCGGCCAGAACAGCTCTGCTCTACGTTCATTTATTTTATTATTGGTATGACTCTTGCTGTAATTGTAATGGAGGGAAGAGGAAACATTAGTCATGGCTTGACATGACATGACAATGACAGTAGCCAACAAGAGAACTGATGAGACAATAAAACAAAGCAAACGAGAACAAATAATGCAAATGCTAATACAAAACAATACTAGTACTAAATTATCAGGAGATTTCAATGCAGGATCAAGTTTCATCAAAATTTATGCTGTGCTGAATTTTTAAATGGGGAAAACTTAATGCACCTCATAAATAATTCGGTTGTCTCAACAGAAATAGTAATTTTGCCTCATTTATAATAATCTAACCTCCTGCTGAAGATATTCAGTAAGAATCTTATGTTACGCAATTGCATTGGGATTGATAATATTGAATTATGTAATAGCATGAATACTAGGTTAGGTATTTAGTGCATGATAAAATACACCTACTTCAAATTACTATGCATTTTGTTAATATTTAATTAAAAATTTGTATTAAATTTGAAGTAAATTGAAATAAATGAATGATAATGAGTGTAGATTATTATTCGCGAGGTAAATTTCTTATTTTTGTTGAGGCGAAGTAATTACTTATGAGGTAAACTGAAAAACAAGAGATTTAAAATGTCAAGAGTTCCGAAATGTGTGTTGCAAGAAGCGATAAATAACTGTGTTGAGAAGAAGACCGGACTATCCACTTTTTGTTGGATATGATTATTGTATGGATATTTAGTAAAAAGGGAATTGACTTTGGTAGTTGTGATTATTCGTTGTATTATTACGTGAAGTGTGTAGTAACTCAGTTGGTAATGTAACGAGAGGTTTAATTTACGAGTGACAGATTGTGTCTGGTAGGACTATAAAACAGTTGTAGTGATCTGTTGGTTCTGTTGATTGGTTGGAGTGGAGTAGCAGTAAATAATTGTGAAATAATAGAAATCTGTAAAAATAAATTTTTGTATCCATTTGATTTGCATTTAGTTATTTCTTGAAAGCTCCACCAACGAAGTAAATAGTTAAATAGTGGTTGGACAGCTCAATTATAACTTTTAATGAGTGTTCAGTCCACCTGAGTGGATAATAGTCAGCCGTCAGGATATTTATGACTTGGAACATTGATTTGAATTGTGATGATTTGACTCTGGCTCCCATCCTTCCATTTTCCATTGTCTTATTCTCCTACAGCGTTGGCCACAAATTACGCACCATAGAAAAATGCATTTAGTGTTTGAAAATGTTTCTCAAACAATTTGAGAGGTATTTTCAAACAATTTGAGAGGTATTTCCAAACAATTTGAGAGGTATTTTCGAACAATTTGAGAGGTATTTTCAAACAATTTGAGAGGTACTTTCAAAAAATTTGAGAGGTATTTTCGAACATTTTGAGAGGTATTTTCAAGCAATTTAAGAGGTATTTTCAAACAATTTGAGAGGCATTTTCAAACAATTTGAGAGGTATTTTCAAACAATTTGAGAGGTATTTTCAAACAATTTGAGAGGTATTTTCAAACAATTTGAGAGGTATTTTCAAACAATTTGAGAGGTATTTTCAAACAATTTGAGAGGTATTTTCAAACAATTTGAGAGGTATTTTCAAACAATTTGAGAGGTATTTTCAAACAATTTGAGAAACATTTTCAAACACTTTGAGAAACATTTTCAAACACTTTGAGAAACATTTTCAAACACTTTGAGAAACATTTTCAAACACTTTGAGAAACATTTTCAAACACTTTGAGAAACATTTTCAAACATTGCCTGCATATTTCTATGGTGCGTGATTTGTGACCAACGCTGTATTTGACTGTCCCAGCCAGCTAGCAATTACTTATGGCCGCTTTGTATGTTGCAACTTTTGCAACATTCTTTGTTTATTAATCGCTCTGCCTGTCTATCCCTCTAATTAATAGAAAACTTGACTTTGACTCGATTTTTATCTCTCGGTGCACATATTAATTACATTATACACATACATATGTAGTTTTGGACTGCAATAAAGATTTTCGTGGAGTTAACGGCCACAGATTTATCACTGGTTGGTATTGTCATGCCGTCTTGAATGATGAGTGGCACCAGAATGGAATGAGCAATGAGAGTGACACGTCTCATTAATCATTCCTCCGTACATACGCAGATAGAGAAATAAGAAATAATTAGAAAAGAAAGGGAACCTTTTTCGCCGGCAGCATTTCCATTAATTAATTTTGCCAGATCCCTTACCAACTTGTAATTGTCTTGCTTTCGGCTGTAATCCATCCTGATAAAATCAAATACCAAGCATAATTACGTTGACTTCTTTCCTCACAAATTAATTGCCTACCTTAGACTTGTCAATCTGTGACAGTCACCGTATGTCACTGTCAAAATGCCAAGGCTCCTTATTATTATGTCCCACTACACCATTTCTCATTTCCTTCACAGACACTTAACCATACTATTATTTCCTACAACCTTAAAAGCACATTTTAAAATTGCAACATATTTTTCAGTTCATAAAAAGCCATACTCCAGCCTTAAAACTATTAATTATCTTCCTAATCTAACAACTTACGGTTAAATAATCATTTAATTACGTTTACTCCATAAGTATAAGCTATTTAATGTAATGGTACATGCAATAATCCAACTTTTTACCATTAACTACCCTTTCGGTTGCAAATAATGTATTTCCCCATGCAAACTAACAGACAGACTTCAAATGAATAATTACACTTCTTATACTATGCACAATTAGCACAAAATTGCTAATAAAGATCCTATGTGCAAAAGATTAGCAAATGTAATACAAAAACTCGTGTTGTTGTTATCATCCTTTTCTTTGTAATTGCATAAGGTACCTAAGTACCTACTGCATAGCTTAAATTACATGCACATATTATTACAAAGGATTCAAAGGAAGAGCGATGGGAATTAGTGTGATGGTAATGATAATGAGCATGAGTTAGCAAAAGCTTTATGCGTTTCATTGTCAGTTGGCAAGTTGTGAAGAATGAAATGTGAAGGAGAGGATTTCAATTCTATTTCTTTGTCGGTGGTCCCCGTCTCTTCCAGATTCTCATCATCATCCACTCAACTCAACATCCTTTCTTTCTTCTAGCCTATCATTCACCTTTCAATTCTGTATCACCAACATCAACACATTTTCCGTTTCTTTATAACCGTCGATTCCCTCTACTAAAGTCATTTATAAGCATCTTCCTCTCAAAAAAACATTATGTGCACAAATATATACATACCTATGAATTTATAGTGCAATTTACATTAGAATACTATAATATATTATATCACCAAGAAATCAAATTAGTTGACGCACTTATATAGTTTTAAGATATTGATTCATTATTTTTCGAAAATGACAAAATCGAAATTTTTAATAACGCTTATTTTATCTCTTTTTCTAAAAATAAGGATTATTTTATTATTTTCTCCAACGATGACGTTTAGTTTACCACTTTGTTCCAAAAATTGTTATTATTTTACCATTATTTCCAAAACTAACGTCATTTTTACATTTATTCCAAAAATAACGTTTATTTTATCATTTCTTCCAAAAGTGACATTTATTTTACCATTTCTTCCAAAAATTGTTATTATTTTACTGTTATTTACAAAAATAACGTCATTTTTGCATTTCTTCCAAAAGTGATGTTTATTTTACCATTTCTTCCAAAAGTAACGTTTATTTTATCATTTCTTCCAAAAGTAACGTTTATTTTATCATTTCTTCCGAAAGTAACTGTTATTTTATCAATTCCTAGAAAAATAGCGTTTATTTTATCATGTTTTTAAAAAATAGCTTTTATTTTACCTTTTTTCTATATCTGACATCATTTTTCTTAAAAATAACATTAATTTTACCATATTTTTTTCTAAAATTCCTTACTATTACAAAAATCAGGTCAACTAAATATTTATAAACTGGAACCTTGTATTGAAAAAGGATGAGTTTGGAATAGTTTACTTCAGAAGACATCTGACGATATGTTTATCTGTACTATTAAAAAGAAAAAGTATTGTATGTACATGTAAGATGTGTTTTAAGACGAGACTCACTTACAGAGTAAACAGTAAGTACATGTGTCTGATGAGTATAGTGTTGTCTTGTTATTGTGGATGTGATTTGAGATTGCTTATGGTATCTTTGAGTGGGGAATGTGTGTTTGTAGTTGAGTTGGACATGGAGTTGGTTTGTGGATTGCGGGGAAGGAGTTTGTCTTGACTTGACGGTGAGTTGACTCTGTTGTGTTGTTGTCGAGTTGACTTTGACGTTGACGTGGATTTGAGAGGAGGCCACGGGTTGCTTTGAGGTGCTCTCCTGCTGACAGGTGTCCACCTCCCGCTGAGTACAAGATGAGATGTTTCTCCACCCAAACACTACATCCACAAATATCCTTCATCTACACACAGTCTCACCTAAAAGTAACCATAGGACACTTACAGGTATAAGGAAGTGTGTTTAAATTGCAAGCCCCTTTTGGATTGACGCTTAAAATAAAACCAAATGATATTTCTTTATACACTGGATGTCCTATGGATACTTTTCAATGAAACATTCTGTATTTATATCTACAACTCACAAAGAAACATTTTATTATTGTAAATCTAAGTACTTATATACTACAGAGTTGTACCCAGTTAGCTCACGATCCGTAACTGGATATAATGCAGTCTGTAACTATACCCTAAAAATAATTTATCTACATGTTTCTTGTATAGAGTTGACAGTAGTATTAGCGGTTGCTGCACCATCAAAGACGAAAAGTGTTCGTATACTATTAATATAAACTATGGTTCCTTATTTTAAATTTTTACAATACAATTACATTACTTTGGACCAAGAATATTCCAAGAGTTCCATTTTGATAAAATTTTTAAAACAAAGATATTTTCAATTATTAAAATACAAATTGTCTATTTCTTTATGATCACCGACTTATTTTTTTAAATTACACATTTTCAGTTTCTGAGAACAATTCTCCTACCGTTCCTTGAATTTACTGCTTTGTTTGTATCTGTTGAGGACATTTGGGCTGATCTGTGAAAGAGACATGACACCTGTCTTTTACATTCCGTAGCTATTCTAAAGATAATGCTCTACATCATTTTTTATTCTAAGGATACAAATTTTACCGTAATAATATTAATGGTTTATTAATTTTTATATTGCTTTGTGGGTTTTATACAGTTCGATCCTTTTTAGCTAAATAAAGAATATTTCTGTTTATTCTTTATTTGTACATAATTAGATCATGGCCGTCACCGCAATTACATTGTAATACAGATATATAAATAAATACATAAAATTAGTAACCCACTTCCATTTACCTAATTTAATGTAAATTGAATTAATTATTACTAACTATTCTGCAGGTGGATTTCTGAGGTCTCAGTATAGAACTGCATAAAAATAAGTGACCGAGCATATTTGTATGTGGATTACACAATTGCGATTAGTTGTGTTGTATTTTTAGTGTAAATAATTTAAGTAATGTAAAACTGGATGTAAAGTGACTGCGTATTCATAGAAATAGATGATTGATGTTCGAGTGAAGGATTACAGACTGCACTTGGATATAATTTCTTTGTAGATGTTATTTTGGAGAGGTTGAGTTGGTTGAGTGTGATTTGGATGGGGATGAAAGAGAAGCCGCGTGAGACGAGTTGACGTTGACATCATGAAATGTGTGGAGCCATAAAGATCTGTATTTATGCGCTAAATAGCCATTGATTCAGCAGAAGTCTAATCAAAATGTCAGAAACACATTTAGCCCCTAACAACGTCACTTACGAACAATTTACTTGGACTCTCTATTTACCTAGTGCATTATTACATGCACAACATGTCATTTCCAGTCTCCTCATATCAAACCATAATACAGCGAGGTTCACAAGTCACGCACCTTATGCACATGGTGCTAAAATTTGCTAAATGCTTTTTCATATAAATACATTAGAAGCATGTAGCAAAATTTAGCCCCAAAAGCCTATGGTGCCGAACTTAAGAACCTCGCTGTACTTGTTATAAATCACAACTTATGATCCTAACCTAATAAAAATCTCTCTTATGCCAACCCAACTCAATCCAGACGGAATTAAACTTTTGACCTTTAGTTTTACACACAAATATAATAACTATTGATAAATCACTCCTTTCAACTCTTATCTCAATCCTTATTTACCATTTATTAATATTACTTATTTAATTACCGAACTATTTATAAATAGACATGATGGACAGTTGAAAAGGCCAAAGTTTTTCTCCCAAGCGATAAAGATATAATATCAATTGCAACATTATTGCAAGTGTTAATGAAATAGTTTATTGAAGGGAATTGTTTTGCAGGGTTCATGTTCATGGGAGTGAGTTCTACTAAATCCAGACTCCACTGATAATTAGAACAGGGAAAAGGCTGAACTTGGCATGTCATGTCATATCACTTTCTAACTCCACACTGCCAATTACCAATTTAAATCCCTTTATCTCATTCTCTCCGCCGCCCACCCCTCCATTTACAGCATCTCCACAATATAATACCCGACATGTCAATCTAAACAAAGAAAAATGCACATCCATTACACAAATTCGTTTCTGTTCTAAAATACATTATTTTGAACCATGAAAATTAAAGAAATTATGGTATTTTCTACAGAAATTCGTTTCTGTCCTAAAATATATTATTTTGAACCATGAAAATGAAAGAAATTATGATATTTTCTACAGGAAATTCGTTTCTGTCCTAAAACATATTATTTTGAACCATGAAAATTAAAGAAATTATGATATTTTCTACAGAAATTCATTTCTGTCCTAAAATACATTATTTTGAACCATGAAATTTATGATTTTTTCGTAAAAACACAATTTCCCAGAGAATTTTTACCACTGAGGACCTCTAAAAATCTTAAAACAACAAAAATTTAGAAAAATTAATAAAAAAGATTTTCATTGAGATTTTTGGGCCGTAATTTGAAACAGGGAAACAGTTTGGATAGCTTTACTAAAAAAGAAAAGCAATAAATAATGTAGTATAGCAATAAAAAGTGTTTTAGAGAGTACATAGAAGAATGAAAGAGGGGAAGTGTGTAAGGTTAGGGAGTAGTACAAATGTGTTTGATCACGAAAGACACGGTGATGGTTGGATTTACGAAGAAAGCAAGATAAACATGCCAAGAGTGAGTTCACACTGCAGTGGACTGACAAATCAGAGCCAGAAGGCTCGCCTCGACTAGACGGAATCGTTTTTGTAGATTTGAAACCATTTCTGAGTATTTGGTGAGTAGAGCTGTCAAAAAGGAGACTGGACTGCGGAGTGAATGTGCCTAATGGGGATATTATAGTGGAGTGAAAGGAAAAGTAAAGGTAATGATGGCCATTAAAATTGAAATGGGGATTTCATCGAATGATTCCGTTTATGTTGTGGGAATGGAGTACAACATTGTATTAATAATGGAGCTTCTGTCTGCCTCGGCTCATATTAAGGCCACTATTTAGATTTATGGACGTGGATGAATGTACAGCGTTGGCCACAAGTCCCGCACCATAGGAAAATATATATAATGTTTGAAAATTATTCTCAAACTATTCCAGAATCATTTTCCAGCATCGTATTTATGCTTTTTCCCTATGATGCGCAACTTGTGGCCAACACTGTAGACATAGATGAATGTACTTTCGTTTCCTTTGTACTCGTAGACTTTTTCTACAACTGATTTATCGCCCTCGGCGCACTCACTTACTCATTCCCCCAATAAATACGCAACTAAACTATTGTAAATTCTAACTACTACTTCCACAACAACACTATCTATTATTTACAAATACGAACCAGTCCAATTCAATAAATTAAGTACAGCAACCAACTACCATAAACCATTTTCAGAGATAGACCTAATTTACAGGTATATTCTCCGCAAGACAGACACACACAACACACGGAACAGAAACCAAAGGAAACGAGACCAAACGTTCAGACACGTCAATCTTTTTTATTTTATGGATACCTCGAATATTATCATTAACTATTTACGACTACAGTCTATCTACAACATCAAACCCTTATCTTCTTTACGTCTTTTACTAAACATTAAACTTACTATACTCCCTTCCTTTGATTTTATCTTACCTAACCGTTGGATTCATTGTCTCCGTTACTTCTCTACAAAGTACTCACTAATATTACATCATTTTCAATTTATTTCCTCTTTTCCAGTTTCTCTTATAATTACTATAGACAATTGCATTTATTTTACTTTCTTTCGGAGTAACTATTTAAAAATTAGTAAATAAGTATGGGTTCTGGAGTAAATGAGTAAATAAGCAAAGGAGAAATCTGGAAAATAAACAAATGAAGGAATAAATGAAGAAATGAGTAATGAAATAATCAGGAAATGAGTAATCTTGTAAATGATTATGTAAAATTGAGTAAATGAGTATTTTAAGGAAATGAACAGGATTCCGAGTAACTGAGTATCAATCTAATGAGTAATCAGTTAAATGAATTGCCAAAAAACGAGTAATTGGTTAACTGAATTTTGAAATTGAGATAATTTGTAAAGTACTGTATTTTTTATTGCATTATGAATGGATTCTACGATGTTTTAGGTGAATTTTTGCAAAATGTGGTTAGAAAAATGATAAAAGAAGAGAAAATTTGAATTTTGAGGAGTAAGTATAGCAAATGGTTTGGCAGTTGCTCTACAAATGAGTTTTGCAATATTCGGAAGGTCCCTTATTACTCTGGTAAGAGTAAAGGATGAGTAAGTAATAAATGATATGTAATTGAGGGAAGGAGAAGTGAGTAGGGAGACTTGTGTGGTGGTGGTAATAACTGGAATAGTCATAAAAGTGTTTTTTGCAAAGTCTGACATGACAATCAGTTGAGTTCAGTGGCAATGAGGCTGGTGGGGAGATTTATTACAGCGAGGCTCTCTGAGCAGCGTCTGTAGGAGAGGAGGATGTGTGTTGCCATTGATGTTATTGCTATAATGTGGTTTGTGCAGAGATAGATGTAATGTTCAGTGAAATAGATGAATAAATAAAAGTATCTCGAGACTCATTCATCTTCCTCTATCTGAAGTCTCATAAATTTCGGCTTCCCTTTGAAAAGTGGAGAGAGAGACAGAGACAGAAGAACAGATCGTCTTACTCAACGTACCTTCTCTCCAATTCTCCCTTCTCCCTCAACTAAACCAACACACAAATGAATTCCAACTTACCCATACACAAAATACGTGTTGCTTTCTCACACTCACTACTCAAACAACTATTCCCGAATATAATCCGCTCTTTTATACTATATCTTTATTCTCTGAAAATTATTACTTTATTAAATTAACAGTATAAAACAAATTAAAGTGTTAGCATTTATATTTCGCTATTTTACGGATGAAAAATTCACATGTCCAAGGTTTAAGAATTAATGCTTACAAGATTACAAATCATTTTTTAAAGATGACTATTTTAAATGAAACCATTTACCTATTTAAAATTTCTAAGAAGTCTTTAAATAATATTTTCCTTTACATAATGGATAGTGAATTAAAAATTTACATTTTTGTTGCCTATTTTGAGCACAATTTTGCCTTGTTTACTATAATTAACTGGTCATTATCATCCAAAATGCATTTGCTATGTAAATATACAAAATGTCATTATTTAAAAACTCCAAGCAAAAAATAAAGTAACTTTTTATCATTCTGAGCTTAATATCATTTATTGCTTATCATTTGCCCTATATTTCAATTCTGTTCCAAAGAACTTTGCGAAGAAATGTTTTGCAAAATGCTAGGATGCAAAAACCTTAAAAGCAAGATTTTTTGTTTTTTATTTTGCAAAATCATTTACTGAAAATCAATCTTTTTCTGCGTTTAAAACATACAAATAAATGCAAATGTATTTTTTTCCTTTTTTGGAAAACTACAAATACTTTTTTCTCCTTTTTGTAAAGATACAAATTCATTTTTTTCCTTTTCTGTAAAAATACAAATGCTTTGTTCCTTTTTTTTGTAAAAATACAAATGCGTTGTTCCTTTTTTTGTAAAAATACAAATGCTTTGTTTCTTTTTTTGTAAAAATACAAATGCTTTGTTTGCTTTTCTGTAAAAATACAAATGCTTTGTTCCCTTTTTTGTAAAAATGCAACTATTTTATTCTTTTTTGCAAAAATGCAAATGCATTTGTTCCTTTTTATAAAAATGCAAATGTTATTTGTAAACCTGCAATTGCATTTTAGTTCTGGGATGCACAGAAGCCCTAATTTTGATGTTAAACACGTATAATTGTAAACCGGAAAGAACTAGTTAATTGAGAGTGTAATAATTCCGTCTTATAGTTGGTACATATATTGATAGTGTAGTTGTAAGTTGATTTAGTAGTGTTGGTTAGATTACACTAGTTCTATGTAGTACGGAGTAGTGGTTGTTTATGCGGGAGAGAGTCAAAGGGCGCTCTGCATGAAGTCAACTGATTTGGTTGACTGTGGAACAGACAACTGGCGATGTCAGAGGAGGCGGCTTCCTTTCCTTCGCCTTGCTCACTTCGCACCACTTCAGTTATTTATTTGTAATAAGGATAAGATTTTATATTTCATCTGTGCCTTTGGAGGAGGCCAGCCTGCCACGCCAGACAATAAGTAACTCCAATTGTGCAACATGAAATCGGCCGATTCGCATTTTCTATTTTATAGCCTCACTCATTCAGCCGTTCTTTAATTCACAAATGAATTATTTGTACAGGGCACTCTATAATCCACTTGCACTTCATTTGTCTTGTCTCTGTCTACCTTATTATTACTAAACAATCCCAACATCATCCCAGACCAATTCTCAACCAATTCTTTTCTCCCAAATCCAACCGACACAAATCTATTACATAATAATAATATAATACAACTTAAATCAGAACACTCTACATAAATTCAACTAAGTACGAATTGATGCCGCGTCACGGAGGGCACAAAAGGAACAAATGTATCGCCAGATACCTCACTAAGATAACAGCGCAGGTTATCTATGCTCACCAGAGTACTCATAAATAAGTCGGCATTGAATTATCTTTAAATGCACCAACATCACATGAACTATTCAACCAGATATCGTTCCATCTTTAATCTATCCGTAGTTTACTGTCCACCCACTACCATAATGTAATCTATTACAAAAACTCAGTGTCATACAACAAATATATCACTCTGTACTTACTAATTTATATTCATAGCTCCTATTCACGCTATTTCTCAAAGAAATTATAATTTATTGGCCAATTTTCATCCCAAAACTCAGAAAATGTCGTTAAGCCAGAAAATAAAAATGGAATTTAGTTTTGAGCCAATTTATAGAAAATTGCACAGTTTCTGGTGTTTCAAAATAAAATTAACCCGATGATTTACCGTAAGATATGTGCTAATAATTTTCATATGAGAATAGAAATTATGAAATCAGATTTGACGCAAAACAAAATATTTGGTAGCACCGTGGAATTTAGTTTTGTAGAAAAATATGGAATTATTGAGCAATTTAAGGCGTTTTCATAATCAAAATATCCCGCATTATCTAAGATATGAGCTAATATGCATATTTATGAGTTTACTAAACATGGGGGGAGATTTGTGTCAAAAAGACAACCTGTTAATTAAAGTATTTTATGATCTGAAATAAATATAGTTTGAATATAAGAGATGAGATTGAGACAAGGGTAGATTATAGAGTGACACCAGACCACTTAGAAGATGTATAAATGAATTGATGGGTTAAGAAATGTATTTTACAGCTTCATAAAGAATTGGTTTGAGATTAATTAGGGATTCATTGAATTGAGGCTTGTCCCTTTGTTCATTTAGGGTTTGCCTGACTCTCCTTGGTTTGACTTACTTATTGCCAGTTAGGAAAGTGGATATGCGGAGGTTATCAGACACAATAGACGGAAAGCTACGCTGTGGCATGGCATGGCATAATGCAACGATAAATTAGGAAAGAAAGACAAAACACGTGAAGAGTTTGGAATGGGATTTCTTAGGAAGCAATAAGAATATTTCATTTTTTATTGCAAGTTGGGTTGACTTACGTTGTGCATGCAGCTCGGGCCATTCTTGCGTTCTTTCTCTTCCCCACCTACAACTACAGTGAACAAAAGCTCCTTAGTCAGTATAGATGCATAAAATTACGTAACCATTATTAAGGCTGTCGTGTTACTTTTGTTATAGTGTAGTTTAGTATGTCATGCCCGTCTTTGATGTTGAGTGCTATCCCCACATAAGTCAAATGCTGTATATTGTGTACTAACTAAAGGGAATATAATGTAAGTAAGTAGCGACAGGATGTGGATGGTCTGTTCTGAGTACGGAGAGGAATATTAGAATATGGAATAGTTGTGCCGGACTGAAAGTGGCTCGTAGCACGGCATGCCGCCATGAATCATCCAACTAATTGCCATTAGGCTGTCCAACTCCATATTTACAACACCCTTATGATGAAATCTTACCACGGAATAAAACATTAAATATTGTCCATCCCCATTTCTCTTTTCTTGCTCCACACTAATACATTATTACATTGCTGCCTCTATAATACATATATCATCGCAAATACTTTTCAGTTCTGTTCATGCTACCCAGCTCTATTGCATTACTACTTATTCTATTATTTTATTACATATAGTTGTGTATTGTGTGTCCAGCTGAAGTTTACTTGGTAATACATTACGTCCGATCGTTCAGCTGCAACACAACTCATTTTTCATCCAGTTTTTTAACAAGTACCTCACTGCGTGCAAGTTGAGCATAGAATGCACATAAATACAATACACAGAGACACACAGGTCATGGCTTTTAACGGGCAGCAATATTATGGCAAGACTTGGCTTTGCATTACAGGGTGACCGTAAATCCTGGGTGAAGGTTTAATGTGACGGCAAATGGGGAAGGTGACCCTGTAGCTGTACTATGGTGTGGTCTCTCTCTCTCTCTACTATTCCTTTGATAATGTGTAGAAACGGAGCATTTGTCATGTCATTCATGTGTCATGTCAACCAATACGTCTTCCTTCCTCCCATTAGCCATTTAATATTCTCATCAGCTACACAGCTCGACTTGAGACTCTCATCTATCTATCTCCGATGCTAAATGGGCCACAGCCAACTCTTCTACATTTATTACGCCACGCCACGCCAAACAGAAAAATCTCTATAGAATATTCTCTTTATATTAATTATCCCTTTATTAATGTTCATAAACAACAAATTCACAACTCTGTTCTAGCCTCTCCCTCCATCTAAACTAATGCATCTCTTGATTTATTAGATGACTGTCCTATATTTTCATTCCAATTGATTTACGATCCAACCACACACTAAACCTGTACTAAGTAATTAAAAGGGAAATGCTCAAAGCATATCCGATCCAAAAATTAAACTCCAAGGTCACACTCCTATATAAATCACCTACAAACTATTTCTTTCCAACTTTTACAATTTACGAGACGCAGTCCTGATGTTTTCCATTTGCTAACAGAAAGCACAGTTGAATAATTGAAGAGAAACAATTAGTCGCTCCGTTGAGCTTCGTTTGGCTTTGACTTTTCAGTGATTTCTCTATTGTCGCTTAGAACAAAAGGAATTCCTTGGTCGTGTACTTGTTATTAGTGGCCTGGGTCCCTGTTCTCTTTTCTGCAGATGTAGAATACTCTGTCTTGTCAGTACTAAAGGAATTAAGGAGACTCTTGAGATTTATTGATTGGGAATCGACGCTAACTTCCCACAGTAGTGTGGAAGAAACAAAGTTAGATTCTGTGGAGTAACCCAATTCTAAGGAATACAGTGTTGGCCATAAGTAACGCACCATACGATGTTTAAAAAAGGTTTTTAAGCAGTTTGAGAAGCATTTTCAAGGATTATATGCATTTTCCTATGGTGCGGGACTGAAGGTGCAAACTGTATACTATTTTCCTATGGTGCGTGATTTGGGGCCAACACTGTATAATGGAATATATTGGATAAGTAAGGAAATGGAGGCTTTGAGTAATGTGTTTTGCAAGGGTTGATGTGATACACATAAACAAATGGGTGGGAACTATTAGTAGAGAAATGAAAAGAAGAATTATGAGTTTCTTGTTCATTCTTTCACTCAGTCACTCATTGAGCCAGTAAGTCCTTCACAGCAGTCGTATACATGTCACACTTCTCTCTATCTTCGCTGCACTCACTAATTCCCCGGCCCACAGACCAGAGTCTTCTTTTTATTGCTTTCCCAGCCTCCCAACTCTTTCTGTCATCCTTTTGTTGCACTCCATTTATTTGTACTTCACAGCAGCCAAAAGAACATTTGTTAAATCCGTCACAAGAAAACATACACTTCTAACCCCAACAGTCACTAGAAACATCCCAAGCAGGCGACAAACAACCAAACACTCCTACACAACTCTCTTCTCAACTCCTATATCCACATTTACCATTTTATCCCAAAATACAGATTTCCTTTATAATATACTATTGAAGAATTGCAGTAGAAATACATTATCCTACTTATATACTATAAAAGTAATGTTTCTAACCATATTTAAATTACTAAATGGTACTGTTTCCAAATAATACTTTTATTTATCTTTACTTGGCAAAAGATGCTCTTATTGATCTGCAATAATAGGGTATATAATAAAATAGAACATTTACAATATTTACTACTCGAATTTTAAATATTATAGAATTAAAAATCATGCATTTATTCTCCAGTATAAAATAGAATTTCTTTGTGCCTCATTTCTTTATTCTTTTCATAATCCCTGTTTTCTTTTTTTTCTAATTTGATTTTCTACGGTTCCTGTTTTCTAGCTTTTTCGAGCAATCAGTGCAAATCTCAAAAATCGGTTTTTATTTGAAATTTTTTAAATAAAATGGAACAAATAATACATATTTTCCTAAAGTATCTTTCATTACTTAGTAAAAGGGAAAAAAACTTAAAAGATAATGTTTTAATAAATGTTTATTTAAGAAACCTAATTGCAAAAATTAGGAATTATTCTGTAACATTACTAAAAGATGCAATTTTGGTAATGCTACTTTAGATATTGTATTATATTAATGATATTTTTGACATGCATTGTTACTCTGGTTGAGATACCTAAGTAGAGAATGGGAAGAGTATGAACTTTAGAATTTGCATTGTAATGGTAATGGAAAAAGTTGGGATGGATTATAAACATAAAAATACATAAGGATAAGATAGAGAGAGATGATTGAAGTAGTTTTGTTATGTTTTGTAATGAGTGGCATGTCAAGTTGTAATTTATGAATTTGCATTTGAGTCGTATGGAGAGCAGGCACGATAAATAAATAAATAATAAATGGGATAATGTTCTTTGCATTGATGTTGCGGACGGAATGTGATATTTGGAATGTCTTTTGCGATAGGGAAGTACAGTGAGATTCCAAAGTTGCGCAACATAACATGGATCACGTGGTGCTAAAATTATGCTTCTAATGCAATTATATATTATATACGAATTAGAAGCATGTCTTGAAACTTTACACCACGTGCCATATATATGTTGCGTGACTTTAGAATCTCACTGTATAAACAGAGATATTAGATTCGCTTTGCATTTAGCGATACATTGAATTGGACAGGGAGACAAGACAGGACCACCCAAATGGTAAATTGCTTGCTTTGTTTTACATTCTGGCCTTCTTCCTTCGCATTCCTCACTCCCTTCTTCTATTCTTCCAAATCTCAAGTCTCCCGTCTTTCCTCAAACCTTCTGTCATGTCTCATGTCATACGTATCATATCAACATCTAATAAGCACACTTATCTAACACATGTACTCCATTTCACAACCTTTACTACACAAGTTACAAGGAGAACACCACTTTTGCCCAAACTCCAAACACGCAAACCCATTAACACAAAAAATATCATATTCTCCTCCACTCTTGCAAAATTTACTAGTTTTTGCTTCCAACTTACCAATTCTAGTAAGTAGCTAAAGAAACTATCAATTATTATGGCGATCGTTTAATGCAAACATTATTGAAAGGTTTTATTTACTTCTCCCATGAAAATAGAACAAATATTATTCGCAAAAAAGGAAAATGAACTTGAAGCCATATGCCTATTAATGATATTGTCCTTCAACTACCATTATTTCTTACATTAATTAATATTTTTTTAAATCTTCAAATATAAATCAGATTTCAGAGATTTGAACAGATTGTGAGAAAATTAAAGCAAAAAAGAAATTCCTCTGTCAATCCCCACTTTTACAAAAAATAATTCATTTCCATTCTTCACATCACTAGTCATAAGTCATAATTGTTTTTTCTCTCTATAACAATTACTTTCAATTTAAAATGCATTGCAATGTGTACGCCAGTTTTATATTCACATATACTAAATATTATTCTCCAATAATCTTTAAATTAGATAAAGCAGGAAACGAAGTCTATTTATTTTATAGTTCGTAAAAATAATACATGCATTTTTAAGGCACATGGACAAAAAGTGGTTTTTGCGTGCATATTATTTTGCAGAATACACTAATTAATGCAATTTTTGGATACATTGACATAAATATGGGTTTCTGGGTACAAGCTGCCTTTAGTTTGAAGAATATTCTTAATGCAGTTTTAAGACTTACCGAAATAAAAATAAAGTTTTGGTTTTAAATTTCTTTATCATGCAAAATGTTCCTAATTATGCAGTTTATGAGGTCCATTGGCATAAAAAATAGAATTTTGGGTACATATTACCTCTAGTTTGAAGAAAATCTCAAATAGATAATTCAATTTTTAAAGCACAATAGGCACATTGACATAAATAATAGCGTTTTGGTTGTAAATTGTCTTTATTTTGCAGAATACTCTAAATAATGCAGTTTTAAAGCCCCTTAATATACATAGTATAGTAGTCTGTTGTGCGAATGCAATATATTTTTGTACTATTTAAGCATTTCCGTGATATATTTTGCAAATTATAATATTTTAAAACTTATATGCAAAGGAAATATGTTTCTATATGGAAATAATTATGTTTCTATTGTTGTAAATTATGAATTAAGTGAAAGAATGCATTTTTGATGGATAATTCATTAGGAAATTGTCTATTTATGTATGGAAATAAATGACTATTTATGGAAAATGGATGGGCATATAGATTTTTAATTCTATAATATTTAAAATTCGAGTAATAAATATTGTAAAGGATCTATTTTTTATATACCCTAGTATTGCAGATCAATTGAATACAATAAGTGACCTATTTCACTATTTCATTACCTACCCTATTATTGCAGATAATAAAACTACAAAAACTTTAATTATAATTTATAAAATCGTTTACCAAGTCTTGTACTCACAATTCTTTTATTGTAAAGGAAACTGGCAAATATTCGAAGGAACTAAAGGAGATTGTTCTTGAAACAATTTGGAGTAATAGCAATAAGCGTCTTAATCACTTAGTCCAGCATTTATATGAAATAATGTGATTAGAATAGTACTGGTAAAGGGAAAGCGAGATTATTTGCTGTCCCCAATTTGCCAAGAGAATTGAAATATTGGTAAAAGTAGCATTATAAATGAAAATTTGTTAAAAAGTAATATTCTGTGTACAGCGTTGGCGTCAAGTCACGCACCATAGGGAAATAACATTAGGTACGATGTTTGAAAATGGTTCTTAAACAGTTTGAGAAACATTTTCAAACATTAGGTGTATTTTTATATGGTGCGTGACTTGTGGCCCAAACCGTATATTATTTCTCTAAGGTGCATGACTTGTGTCCAAGCGTGTAGTTGCGTAATGAGTATAGTTGTGTATAAATAGAGGTGGAAGAGTGAAAGGTAATAGAATGTGGGAAGGCCGGTTGCAGATATGAAATGATGTGATGTGAGGAAATAAATTTGCGTGAACTAATCGGTTGCTGTCACGATAACATTTTCCAGGGCCGTTGGTTTGACAGTCGGCTCATCTAATGCGCCTCGTGATAAATGATACACTTTTGACATCTACTTCATTTCATACTTCCACTTCCCTCAGACCAACGCTTTCTTCCACATCCTCCAACATCAATCAGCCTTACTCCTATATCCACCTTTATATTCCTTCTTTCCATCCACAGGAATCTTTCCAACACGCTCTAATAACACAACACACACTTTCAACTCACATCCATCTTAAACACTTTCACTCATAATATCTCTACCACCATTACTACACACCCAAACACATCTGTCTTATGCTACATATCACAGATTACCTATTTCTTAATGAATTATCCAACAAAAATACATTCTTTTACGTAATTCTTAATTTACAACAATAGAAACATAATTAGTTCCATATAGAAGCATATTTTCTGTGCATACAAGTTTTGGAACATGATAATTTGCAAAATTTATTGCAAAAATGGTTAAATAATGCAAAAATATATTGTATGTGCACTTTAAGACTACTTTTATAGGCCAAGGTGCCTTAAAACTGCATTATTTATAATATTCTGAAGATAAAGACAATTTACAACCAAAACTCTAATCATTTTGTCTCTGCACCTGTTGTGCCTTAATAACTGCATTTCCCATTTGAGATTTTTTGCAAACTAAAGGTAATATGCACCCAAAATCCTATTCTTTATGTCAATATACCTCAAAAACTGCATAATTAGGAATATTCTGCAAGATAATGAAATTTACCGCCAAAACCTTATTTTTATTTTGGTATGCCTTAAAACTTCATTAAGAATATTCTTCAAACTAAAGGCAACGCGCACCCAGAAACCTATATTTATGACAATGTATCCTAAAAATGCATTAATTAATGTATTCTGCAAAATAGTTTTCACACAAAAACTATTTTACGTCCTTGTGCCTTAAAAACTGCATTATTTATTATTTCTACATTACTAAGTAAAACCATGTTCAAGTATAACCTATTTTTCATCTTATTGAAATATAATATTTAGTCTATGTGAATATAAAACTGGCGTAGACAATGCAATTTAAATTGTAATAAATATTATAGAGAGAAAAATGAATTATGACTAGTGAAGAATGGAGATGTCTGTGTTTTTGTAAAAGTGGGGATTGACAGAGACTGAAATTGTTGACGTGATGAAGGAAGAGTGTTTTTGTGGTTGGAGACTATTAGAAGTATAAGGTGAGAAGTGAGCTGGGAGGAGAATAAAAAGAAGTCAAAAGAAGTCCGCTTTCATCCTTCAAGTGAAGACAAGACAAGTCGGCAGCAGATTCAATTCTAACTTTCAATTTAATAGAATCTAATGGAAATCCTTCTTCTCTCCTCAAATGTATTTTAATCTCTGGCTCTACCAGAACTTTTCCCTAGCTCCACAAACCAAGACACAAAACAGATCCACATTTTATACTTTAATCTACATTAAAGGTGCATGCTAACTCTACTCTGCTATGCATTTACTTTTCTTATGTAAAATGGTAAAATTATAGGCCAAGATATGTCAAGATGTACAGGGGCACTCGAAACGTGTTTTACCATCTTTCAATACCTAACTTTCACCTGGAATTTCTTCTGAAATTAGCATTTCTTGTATTTCTTTACTCTTGTATTGTACAGTGATTATTATTAAGATTATTACTAAGATGATTGCGTAATTGCATTTGTTATCATCGAATATTATTCCGAAATAAATCAATTTTTATTACAATTATTAAATGTGAAATTTATAGTTAGTATTATTATATCCTGCTTAAATATAGGTATGCTTACAATTAATTCCTGATTTGCTATAAATATAATTTAATAAATAACAGATATCGATTCTGCATATACTTGACAAATAAACATTGTATACTTTCTGGAATATTTTTAAAATGCATCAAAATACAATTTGAGTTAGAAATGAAATGTAAAAAATAATATTACATTGATTTTCTCAAAATAATCAAAAAAAACTCATTAAAAATATAAACTATTCAAAAATACTCTTTATTTGAAATAAAATTGCTGTGAATCTTGCAGTTCGATTTTCGAATGTCCCTGTATAAAACGTGTTGTTTGTATTTTATAGTTTGGAGACATTTGACTGCCTTCACTGTAATCTGGATGGAGATGGTAGAGGATTGGATGTCAATAGTTGTGTGTGCTTATTTGTTTCAATTGAAAAGAGACAACTCAACTGGTTCTTGGTGACATGACAGGGCAAGAGAGTCGACTGTGACATGAAGTGAATTGACATGACACTTTCAGCTCCTTGGAACTACTGGTAGAGAAGAAACTTTTTATTGGATGTACGAAAGTAGAAGTCTGCGTGTCCAATAATAAAATAAACAGAAGTTTAGACAGGATGCAAAGTTATAGATGAGGAAACCTTTTGAGTCGAGAAATATAAATCTTTCAAGAGCGGAGAATAAAAAGTTGTAGTAGGAAATATAGGGTTAGGCATAAGTGTAGTAGATTTTGTAGTATTTAAAGACATAAAATAAGTCGACATGACAAGACACAGTGACATGTCAAGGAGTGATTCTAAAATTGAATTAGATGGGAAGAATAAAGATTAGAGTAAATAGATTTCGAGAGAAGGAATTAGTCGCAATGTCAAAGTGTCACTCCTATTCCCTTGTTCACAGATCTAATCTTTTTAATTCTGCCATTTCCCAAACAATCACAAATAAGCACTGCCACTAAAAACCGTTTTAAGACTACCCCGTAAACAATCCAATAGTGTTACACAAGTGTCATTTTGATGTTCCATCTGATCTCTCTTTGCTTTCGTTAAATGCAGCCTGTATCAGAGGACAAACGCAAGTCAACAAGAAACACTACAAACACATTTTACTTGCCAGAACACAGCAAAAACATTTTTGCAACTTCATTTAACTCCAAATGCAAAGACAATAAAATAACATAACACGTCCGCCTACGGAAACGTGTGTCACATTACCACTACAACAATCAAACAAGGTTCCCAAATGAAAATTACACAAATCCAATTCCTTATATACGGCTTTCATCAATTTCCCACCTTTATTCCCATGCTAGATATAAATGAACGTTCTATTTTGGATTACTATTTCGTGTGAACTTTAAAAATTGTTTTTGGACATGTTTTGAACAATTTGAATGATTTTTGGACATGTTTTGAACAATTTGAATGTTTTTTGGACATGTTTTGAACAATTTGAATGATTTTTGGACATGTTTTGAACAATTTGAATGATTTTTGGACATGTTTTGAACATTTTGGATGTTTTTTGGACATGCTTTGAACATTTTGAATGATTTTTGGACATGTTTTGAACATTTTGGATGTTTTTTGGACATGTTTTGAACATTTTGGATGCTTTTTGGACATGTTTTGAACATTTTGAATGGTTTTTGGACATGTTTTGAACATTTTGGATGTTTTTTGGACATGTTTTGAACATTTTGGATGCTTTTTGGACATGTTTTGAACATTTTGGATGCTTTTTGGACATGTTTTGAAAATTTGAATGTTTATGGACATGTTTTGAACATTTTGAACGTTTTTTGGACACTTTTGAACTTCTTTTAGCAATTAAATCCCAAAAATGATGTATTCATTCCCATACTTTCCATTTTCCCAGTCCATTTTTCGTATCTATTTTTCCAGCGATACGAGTAAGTAATGACGGGACATTAATTAGAGTACTTTGCAAAATATTTTGCATTGGAAAACCATTTTTGGTGTTTGTGCCTTAAAATTGGCATTATTTTTGATTTCTACAAATTAAGCGGACATTACAACAGAAAAAGACCTATTTTAAAGATTAGTAGAATATAATATTTAGTATACGTGAATATAAAGCTGGCGTAGACAATGCAATTTAAATTGCAATAGGAAATATTATGTAAAATGGAAATATTGCATTATTTTTCGACATTTTTGATGTTTTCATAGATTTTGTGTGGTGGGAAATGGGAATAAAGGAAACGTGTGGAATTGGGTAATAGAATGTTGTGTATCTGAGGGACAATAATGTAATGGAATGGAAAGGCAGTGAAATGGGGACTTTTATTTAGTTTTGTGTCTGCGTGTGTTGTGTTTTCGGCGGGTGCTATGTTAATCTGGCAGTGTTCACAGTGTACAATTAGAGAGCGAGAGGAAGTGAAGTCAAAGTCAAGTGTCTTTAAAGGAAAATACGAGCTACTTAACTAGCTATACATTAGCCTCGCTCACTCAAGGGGATTATTTGGACGAGACAAGCCACTTTGTTTCTTTCGCTTCTAACTCCAAACATTAATTCCACTAATTCCACTCTTCATGGCTCCACTTCCCAAGGAATTCAAGGCAAATGGTGACAGCAGCAAAGAAAACTCCTCTTTACATATCACACTACGTACCAACTACTTAACTTCAGAATATAAAACACTTCCAACTAAATTATGAGGACAAGTTGCTTTTCTAATGTAAATGCTAAATGTAAATTGCACATGTTTGATTACAAGTGGATCACGAATTCCTATTTTTTTATATCTTCTAAATTCTTTTTCATTTGAGAAAGCTACTGTAAAGAAATGCGTTGTCCGTATGTCTTTTAATTAGTCAGTAGGTAAATATCCATAATAACTCAAGAAACTATTGGAATATTTCATAAAAACGTTCTGCGATTTTATTTTCCATTTTCTTTCAAAAATTTGCTATTTTCTGACAGTTGATCTCCAGATTCCTGATTTTTAAAATTGCAGAGAGTTAATAAAATAAAGAAATCAGAAAGTTTTATGACTAAATTCAAACCTTTTTCTACTACAGTCAATCGTTTTTTGCTGAATCCAAATTTTGATGACTAAATTCAAATTTTTACGATTAATTTAAAGTCTTTTTTGACTAAATTCAAACTTCTTTGCTTAAATTCAATTTTTAAATTCATTTTCGCAAGTTTTTGATACCCGACTTTGCAATAGTTATATTTATATTTCTCTATGCACAAGTACACCCGAATTTATTTACATACAGAAGTAACAGTGTAATGTGTACACACAGTAGGAAGAGTGAGTTTCTGTGGTTGAGCAAGTGACAATAAAGTAGAGGATCGGGAGTGAGTGTGATTTGACGTAGTTGAGTTTCATTGAATCGAAGACAAGACAGAAAGAAAGAAGTGAGTTGGATGTCAAGTGAAGTTAGGGACAAATTCGTGAATGAAAATTAGCAGAGACGCATGTAAGAAGCTTCTGTGTGTATGTTTTGGGTTAAAACGGTATTTTTGTGTATGACAATAGACAGAGTGCATATGTGAGAGTGGAGACTGATGTGGAGATGGAGTTTAGTTTGGAGAGTAAAGTAATGGAGTAGGCGTTGGGTAAGTGTCATGTCATGTCAAGTAAAGTCGCTTCGGAGATGTTTAGGAAGGACGTGGTTGATGGTCTCTGTCAGACTATCTGACACTCTCATCACTCCCCACTCCACTCCACCATCAACCATCACACTCCACCTTATACTCCACCTTATACTCCATATATACTCAATATATACTCAAAATACTCCAAATACTTCTTATATACTCTATTTACTCCATATATTCCATTTATACTCCATATATACTCTATTTACTCCATACATTCTATTTATCCTACACATATTCCATTTATACTCCATATATTCCATTTATACTGCATATATTCCATATACTCCATATATACTCTATACTCCACCATCAATATCAGTCCCTACTCTCAAATACCAATTTATCACAAATACTCCGCCACCTATAACCCTATGATCACGAGAAAAGATACAAATTCCAAGTCGTTCCAAACCTTTTGCTCTCCTTAATGCACTCACATCATTCAACTCAACTAAACGGAACCATCCGAAGGAAACATCCAAAGAATCATTCCCAATTCACTCCCAAACCACCTTTTCCCATCCAAACTATAGCAAATTCGTAAGAAAATTACCTTCCACAACATTTTCACAAATTAAATCCTAACAAGTCATTGTTCCGCATACGAAAACTATTTTTCCATACATTAATTTCAAATACACTTTAATTTCATGCTTTAAACGCCACTATCTATATTTTGTAAGATTCTTAATAAATTTTATAGAAATATTTAGCAGGTCACTTTCAAATTTCTTTAGAGATAGAATAGAGGAATGCATTATAAATTTAATATTTTATGGTTGCATGTATTAGAAATCGGACAAGGGCGAACTTCAAGCAGAATAAATTGAAATGGAAATAATAATGTGACTGTTGGCAAAGGAGCTTGAGTTTTGCATTGTATGTGGGTCTGTTGGTTTTTGTCTGTTGGGTTGGAGTTAGAGTGACAGGACAGGATTGTGATTGTGATGGATGTGACTCGTGACACGTTGCATACGTTCTGTTGCATTTGATTAGGAAGAGATGCGGTGTAATCTACAATTGGTAAGAATGCAACATAGAATATGTAATGTATTGTAGTAGTAGTAGCCACACACGTACTAACAGAGGAACACGGATAAAATAATCATGTGGCGATAATGAAATGGTTAGTTAACATATAACAAGGTATATAGAGTATATATTGGTATATTAGTATATATTAGTATATGTTAGTATGTATTAGTATATAGAAATATAAATCATATGGCGATAAAGAAATGTTAGTTAACATATAAGAGTATATATTAGTATATGTTAGTATATAGAGAGATAGGACTGAGTGACTGCGAGACAGACGGACGGACAGACAAGACAGACAGATAGAGAGGAGCGGATGGGACATAATAATAATAAAGTCAAGTCATGTTGGATTGGATTGACTCTGCATTATTCTCCACTTGTCTTGCTGTCGTCGTCTCTCCTCCGTCTCGTATTAAATTCTATTGAAAAGTCAATCAAGTGTCCACACATCCCATCCCCAGCCAAACAAACCTAACCACAATCCAAATTCTAAGCTGCCTTTTTCTTCTAACATCGCCCTGCCACACACACACAAATGTCACGAACAAATGAGAACGAAAACAAAACAGTCCGAACTCACAATGCAAACTCACAAAACTTAACACTCAACTACACAAACTAACATCACATAACACAATCATCATTTAACATTAAATTGCGCTTTGTATTCTCCGCACCACAATTCAATTTCAATTCACAGACTGCTGCCAGAACAGGTCAGGTCAAGCAAAAACAAATACACGCAAAACTACAGTTACTTTCTATGAGAAAAACAACAGAAACGTTTTACAATTACTGTAATTATTAAGTATTACCATTATTTGTAAAATTATTATTGTAATGTGAATAACATAGTTTATTGTAAATGGAATATTTTGTACTATAATGAAATAATGAATTAAATTACCTAGTAGGTAATAGTGAATAAAGGAAATTAATTGTTTTTGCTTGTAGGAATTGTGTACAGGTGGGCATTTAAGTTATGATACTCATTTACTGTAATTTATGCAGACTGTAGTAGAATTACAATGGATGGACATGATTAATTTGTTTTCTTATGATAAATAATTAAGAGTTTTTCGTTACTCGTGCATGAATCGTTAGCAGAGAGGTAATGTCAATATTAATAAAGGGTCTATGTGGAATTGAAAGGATAAGACATGAAAATGGTCGAGCAATGAGGCAATTAATAATGGAATAAGACAAGTTGACTGTTTGAATGGAAGGAGTGATTCGGGTTTGAATAGAATTTCATTTGGGAAATAATTGAAGAGTGAGTGGAATGGATGGATGGATTCTGCATCCACTTCCTAACTCTATAGAATTGATTTCATAAAGAAATTGCCTGTCGATGTCAACCAACACATTTGTTGATTACTTTCTCTCTAAAGTCTAATACAGTGAGGGGCCCAAATCACGCACCATAGGAAATTCATTATTAATAATTGAAAATGTGTCTTAAATAGTTTTAGACCTATTTTTAAGTATTATGCATAATGGTATTTTCTTATGGTGCATGATTTGTGGACAACGGTGTATAAGGCGCGATGGATTTTATACGGAGAATGAATTAAGTGTGTTAAGAGTGTTTTGTGTTGGAAGATAAATAGGAGAGTGTTTGCCTTGGCCTGTCTGTCTGTCCGTCTCTTGTCTTGTCATCTCATCCATCAACATCTCTCCATGATTGATTCTCCCTTGTATTTACCAAGAGAGCGCATTGTGTGAGCACAACTTATCTCCCTATCTTGTCTTTTATTCCCATTTCCTTAAATATCCCACGCATACCAGTCATATCACAGAATAATCTTATAATACCAAGTAGATAGACCCACATATGAAATGAATGCATATTTTTCCTTGTCATGTGCATGTCATGTCAAGAAACAGTTCCGCAGCAAAGTCTTTCAGTCTCCCGTTATTAATTATATTGATTGATGATCCCCCTTCCTTCCATCTTACAGATTTTCCTTTGTGGCTTCCCTTACTTCCTTTACCAAAAATTACACGCACAACTTTTAAAGTCTCCTACTAATGCAATCCGAAATCTTTTTTATACACAAAACCGTACATTAGTCATATAAGCAAATTAATAACATTATAAACCAGGAGCGGAATTTTCATAGTATTTACTTTTCATTTCTCATTTCTTTTCATTTTTCATAACTTCATCATTATTTTGAATTTTTGCGATTTTATTCAATTTACTTTGATTTTATTTAATGGTTTTTGAATTTATTACAATTATTTCGAATTCATTCCACTTATTTTGACTTTATTACAATATTATTTCGAATTTATTCCACCTGTTTTAGTTTATTACAATTATTTCGAATTTATTCCACCTGTTTTAGTTTATTACAACTATTTCGAATTTATTCCATTTATTTTCAGTTTATTACAACTATTTCGAATTTATTCCATTTATTTTCAGTTTATTACAACTATTTAGAATTTATTCCATTTATTTTCAGTTTATTACAACTATTTAGAATTTATTCCATTATTTTCAGTTTATTACAACTATTTCGAATTTATTCCATTTATTTTCAGTTTATTACAACTATTTAGAATTTATTCCATTTATTTTCAGTTTATTACAACTATTTAGAATTTATTCCATTATTTTCAGTTTATTACAACTATTTAGAATTTATTCCACGTAAATTGAGTTTACTGCAATTATTTAGAATTTATTCCATTTATTTTGAGTTTACTACAATTAATTTTTATTTAAACTGGTTATTGCACTCCCTTCTAGAGTTATCGCTCTAAATGACCCAGAGACAGACAGAGTTTCTTAGATTCCTATAAAGAAGATTCCGTTTTTCTTAATAAGCGTATATCTAGTACACACAAAAAATAATTACGTGCATTTAGAGATAATAAGATGAAAAGTAGACGGGACAGTTGTAGTCTCAGAGTAGTCTGGACTGCGTTGTGTATTTCTTTTGGATTGAAAGTGACAGATAGTGATGTGACATGACATTAGGGAAGATAAAGCAGACATATGTCTCTGTGTATAGGTACCTCCCTTACAAACGATGTATTCATCATCTTCTGCGGTAGAATTATCTTATATTACAGGTAGACGGAACATATACTTTAAGTTTTAGTTAGCCATGTCTAATGATTATGCATTAAAGGATTATCTGTTTGGTTTGGTATACGAATGCGAAACGAATGTAAATAAGTATAGGAAGGAGTGGGAGATGTGTTTGTGAAGATTTGAGTGTTCTGTGGCGATTAGAGGTTCGGTGTGCTTGGCTGAGGCTTTTAAAAGGGAAATCCGACATGCATAATAAATCCATCAAATTTGTTTCAGTTTGTGTGTTGGTAATGCAGGGTAATAAGGCGACTGTCACTCGTAACTCAGGCAGAAGTAACAATGTGGCTAATTCACATTGACAAAAGTAAACAGGACGGACATGGAGGTTTCTCCTTTCACCAATTCACAAAGGCAACCCGCATACATATAAATTATCAAGGGTTCATGTCACAAGGCCAGCTAAGGGTCACCCTATGCACTTCTCAGTCTGTTATCATATTATCATTAACTCGTATCAGAAAACGCACATCTTTTCCTTTTGAAATCCTCCAGAGGATTATGTTACATATTTAAGTGCCTCTATGCATTTATTATACAGTCGTCCTCGTCTCCGAACTGGATTATGGAGAATCCAGTTTTGAATATGAATAAGCTACTCTTCTCATTGTACACCGGAGTAAAGTACACATACGCTCTGTGTAACAACAACAATGATAATGGGATCGACGGATCATTGCTTTTAGTTAGTGGGACCCAATTTAACCCTAGGATCCTCCCTTTCCCATATATTAACCATGTAAACTGAACAAGGGCTCTTTTTATTAAGGCTACAACTTTGGAGATTTATATTCCTAGGTAAATAAATTATTGCAAAACGCATATAACAAAGTAGCGATAGGAAAACGAAGAAATTAATAGTTATCAGTAGTGTTTAATGCATTTTATTTACTTTTTAAGGGTGTTTATTTTTTATTCGGAGGTCATTGGTCAGAAATTGCCCGGTTTTTGAAAGGTAACCTACATTTAGTTTCTAGAAAAGCGAATAAAAAGTTTAACTAAAAAGTGTCAAAGATTTCTTACATTATGTACTGACTAACTAACTAATAAACAGAGAGACAAACGGAAAAACCCGGAAATTGCCCGTTTTTTGAAAGGGAACCTACATTTAGTTTCCAGAAAACCGAATAAAACGTTTACACAAAAAATATCAAAGCGTTCTTGCATTATGTACGGACTCACTAACTAATAAACAGAGAGACAGACGGAAAATACAAAAATATAAAGTAGCTTTCTCTACTGAAGGTGTTTATTATGCAATACAGAAGGACCGTGAAGTGTAGAGAACGGTTTGCATTGCATGGGACAGTAAATCTGAATCTAAACACTCGACAACACGACAGTTTGGATTTTATTTATATTGTAAAGGAGCTAGAGGGGAGATTTTCAATAAAATATGTAGGGATTGAATTACATTTACATGACATTGCTCTAAATTCAATTGAATTGGCCAGATTTTATTATTTCATGGAGTATAAACTAGTAAACAGTGAATGGAGGGAATCGCGTAAATAAAGAACATTTATTTTTCTGTGACAGACAATGACGTAGGTAATGACACTTTGGTTTGCACGCTTCCTTTTCCTTTCGATAGAGTAAATATAAAATTTTAAAGGTTCTTTCAGACGCTGACACTTTTACACGGAGAATTACTTGGCGTGTGAATTATGGGTGAGAGACAAGAGATTTTGCTAATTCAGCCGTCTCTCCTGTCATACGAGACTTTTTTCACAGTAAATTATTATCCTGCAATTTATGAGTCTGCCATGCCTGCCATCCCAGTCGGAGCTAAACTCCACACGGCCAAACGGACACGAACCCAAGACAAATGCCTTTCCCTCTCTTCCTATTTAACTCCAGACTCAAACTAATAAACCCCCGGAATACATTTTCTCAACTGACATTTCCAAGTGAATTTTTCGGTATAATTTATTTACAAAAGATTCAAATTCTACACAGCTATTTTTAAACCCTTGTATTTTAGCTACACAAAATAATAAGTTCAGTCATTCATTTTACAGTAATAATATTATTTTTCCAAAGCAATACAAAACTATTCATTTTTCCACAAGTAATATATTGCATTTTCCCCATATTTCATTACTTTGTACATAAAAATGCGTAAAAAGTGATCAAATATATGGGAAATGCAGTATTACTTGTGGAAAAATGATTAATAATATTATTTTTCCAAATCAATACAAAAGTATTCATTTTTCCACAAGTAATATATTATTCTCTCCCATATTTCATTACTTTGTACATAAAAATGAGTTAAAAGTGGGGAAATATATGGGAAATGCAGTATTTCTTGTGGAAAAATGAATACTTTTGAAAGGAAAAACGATTTTTGTGGTAAAATAATACTATTATGGTAAAATGATACTTTTCATTAAGGAAAAACTGCTTATTTTTGGGGTGCGATAAATTAATTACCTTTTTTAGCTTTATCTCCCTCCTTCATTAAAGTCCGGCGTCCTTAAAAGTCATTTCCTCCGTATTTCCACCGTCCCATAAATAAAGTGCATAGTATAATTTTGAAAAGAATGGTATGACTTGGCTGTAACATTGTAAGACTACTGGGAGGGTGACATGACAAGACAAGACAAGATAACGTTTCTGTAATGCAAAATGAAGGTGTTCTTTTTTCTGGGTAACTAATCATGAGGGAAGGAAAGTTGAATGGGTTCGCTTGTCATGTTAGAGTCAGAGAAGAGATCCACTAATAGAGCAAATGAAAAAGATTTGAAAAGACAAGTTGGCAGGCTGGAAATAAAATTGTGACGAAAACGAAAGAGTTCTTTGAACATTATTGAATTGAAGGGAAAGCCAAATGATACTTATTAATAACGATGAGGAGTAGGAATACAATTCTTAACCAAACCAGGAAAATATAAAAAGTAATAGAGGAATTGTATAGTAAGTGTACAGAGCGTGTCAGTTAAAAGTAACCATAGGACACTTTTAATTGAAATCAAAACCAAGGTTTATATATGTATATAAATACGTAGTATATCATCATATATGTATTTACGATGATTATTTCTGTGTATACTGGATTTCCTATGGTTACTTTTAATTGAGACGCTGTGTAAATGTTGGTAAAGAGTGGAAATAATAATATAATGTCAAGATAAGTAAAATTAAGTCTGAGAGAGGAAGGGAGATGAGATGATAGGAAATGCAGCGAGGCAGACGGATTTTCAGTTTTCTATTTTCCTCTGATCCGAGTTGACATGACAAGCCGTGAGTCTTCCGCTTGTCTACTTCCATTCTAATAGCTGTCTTCCCAGCCCCTCTCCAAATATCACCTTCGCTTTCCTTTGTTTATGCCCACCAGGCCTATTCCAAACTCCTTTCCCCACAAACTCTCAAATGTCACTCTTATTCCTCTCTCTATACACTCTATATACACTTTACAAATTCTAATTAAGTATTCAACATGTGTGGAACTAGAAATACTCAGCACTCTTCCATTTCTGTACGCTTTTTAATCCTTTATTCAACTTCTTTTAAATTTCAATACTTTTTTGTAACTATTAATTCAATTACGTAATTTATAAGTAATAAAAAATTCCCCTCACAAATCGTTGGTTTTTCTTCCAAAAGTTAAACGCGTAATTTTTTACAATTTTAAGTATATTTTTTAGTTATTTTACAAGAATATTCATTTTTTACAATTTTTAAGAATAGTATTTTCTTAGTTATTTTACAAGAATATTCATTTTTTACAATTTTTAAGTATATTTTTTAGTTATTTTACAAGAATATTCATTTTATTACAATTTTTAAGTATATGTTTTAGTTATTTTACTAGAATATTCATTTTTTTACATTTTTAAAGTATATTTTTTAGTTATTTTACAAGAATATTCATTTTTTACAAGCAATAATAATTATGTGCATTGTAAACCATATTATTTTATTACTTTTTATGTATATTTATTGTGATTTCAATAGAAAACAATGGATTATGGGAAAATGACTGTTTTTGTGATGAGGTGATGAGTGACGATTGTTATGGGAAGATAATGTAATTGTGATAAATTGAATATAATTGAGGAATAATTGCGATTAGCTCCGGAAATCAATTATTTGTATCTGTACTTAAATAGAGGTTTAAAAATGTGTCTGAATATGATGAAATGGCTTGAGTAGTGAATTGGAGTGAGTGAAGGTATTAACGATGAGGATTGGGAAAGGAAGTAAGCTTATCACGTTGCTGCTGACAGGCCTGACATGACGACAGAGGAACTGAGAGAATTCTGGTCTGACAATAGCACTAGACTTGGAAACGGTGGAGAGAGAGTGAGGACAATCAAAAAGCGGTTGGTAAAAGAAAAGTCCCGGTAGAGACTGACAGAAAGTGACTGGTGGATTGTCGGAAAGCAAAAAATCAGCTGGAAAATTAATCTCAAGTCTGTTCTCTCCAGTGTGTTCTTGTCATGTCCTTTATTCTATACAGAAATTCAAGAGGATGAACTCTCTTTGAATTCCATTCACTTCCCAGCGTCATATTTGAAGAGAGCGAAGGGAATTTTAGAAGTGAAGCTGATTTGCACTGGAAAGGTAAGTTCAGCTCCAGATGAGAAGCAACCGGACAAGGAGGTTGTCACAATGTCAGCCTTCGTGGTCACCCACGTGTGTCAAACCAAATCAGACACAGGATTTGTCCCCAATGATCTCATCATACTCACTTCCACTCCAACATTCTTAACAACTGTTTCTCAATATCCTAAATGTAGACCGTACCGAAAATTCTAAAAGTTTTTCCTTCTTTTATTCTCCAAACCTAATTAATTATTGCACCTCAAGAATTTTCTAAGAAAACGCTTAAAGAGTTGTACCGAATAAAAAAGCATTTTTGACAATTATTTCTGGACCTAATTTCATTGCACCACTAAAAATCAGTTTTCCACAAATAAAAATAACCATTTTCACACAATTAGTATATTAAAAGTAAAAAGGTATGAAATAAGTAGATTAAGCAATATTATTTATGAAGAATTGAACAGATTTCTTGGACCTAATTAATTGCGTCCTAAGAATTTTCAAGAAACTAAAGAGTTGTACCGAATAAAAGACCATTTTTCACAATTATTTCTCGAGGTAATTTCATTGCACCACTAAAAATCAGTTTCCCACAAATAAAATAGTAATTTTCCCACAATTAGCATATTAAAAGCAAAAAGGTATGAAATAAGCAGATTAAACAATATTTTTTTTGAAAAATTGAACAGAATTCTTGAGAAAAGTGATAATTGTTGTCCTAAATTGAAATTATTGTATTAGAATGATTGCAGTTACACAAAAATTATGGAAAATCTATTATTTTTATGGACACCCAACAAAATTAGATAGAAAAAAATGCTGATTTTTACAATTTTCATTTAAAAAATTTAAGCTAAGGTTCACTTTTAGAGTAGTGATGTTTGAAATGGATTTATTTGGATGTCCGATCAGTTGGTTTATTATGGGACTGTCGTGATAATGATAATGATGTAGGGTTGTTGATTAGCAGGGGTCGGACATTTATGTAAAAAAATATTTTCGGTGGTTATTCGTACCGCTGCTAGCTTTCGTATCTACACGTTTGGTACCCATAGGAGTCTTTTAGAAGCAACATAAAAAAAATATTTTCAATATTTCACCTTTTAAGGAAATATATATATTTTAGTAAATATTTTTTATTTAAAAAAATATTTACCAAAATATTTCGGCTATAAGAAAATTTTTTTCAATATTTTGCTTGTTTTAGAGAAAAAAATGGAATTTTTTTGAAATATTGACCAAATTTTCCTGTAAAAAATCTTTTTCAAGTGGAAAATTATTTATCAAAAATTTTTTTCATCTAAAGGATATTTTTGGCAGTTTAAAAAAAAATTTTGGCCACTTAAAAATTTTTTTTGACTCCTTAAAGCAATTTTTTTGGCTCTATAAAAAAATATTTTAACTTTTAAATCAATATTTTCGATATTTTAAGCAAATGTTTAGTAAATATTTCGCCCCTTTTTAAGAAAATAAAAAATAAATATTTTCGAAGTTTAAAAAAATAAATGTCCGACCCATGTTGATTAGGAATCGTCTCGTGACTCTGCATGAGGTCTTGGCATTCACCGCTTGTGTCTCCTATAGCTTCCGAGAGTATTAGACATGTGTGGTGTGTAATAATGTTCCAGGTTTTGTGTGGGGCGAGAGAGAAGAGCGACAGGACGAAGAATATTATAAAGGAAGGGAATGGAGTCAGCAGGAGTGCTCTCATCTCGCTCTAACGATAAATTAATAGTGGCTAATGCATCTAGAACGACAATGTCATGTCATCATATCATTTCTGTGCCATTCAAACCACGCAGGGTCTCCAGCCACTCTATTAAGGCCTTTCCCTCTCTGCGCCACTTGACATCCTTTTCTACACACAGGTCTCTCTCTCACAACTCTTCATCTCTTCTTTTCACACTTTTCTATACGAACAGTAATTATACGGATTTTATCTAATAGTAATACCATTGTAAGTATATAGCATTAAATGTTGGATATTTATTTTCTTGTACTAAATCCATTTACTTATTCTATACTATAAAAGTGTGATCACGTTTGTATGCATTCTGCTTTAGTTGTAAAATGAGGAAAAAGTTTCGTTTATTCAACAGAATAAAAAATAAATGCTATTTTGCATTGAATAAGGGTTTTTAGCCTCAAGTAATTACTAATGTATTACCATAAATAAAAAATAAAAAAATAAAGTAAAACAATAATTTTTTCATTAGTTACAATTTTTCACCTTAAAATTACTTATTTCACCAGCATTTACATGACTAGAGCAGTATTTTGAGTTATATTAATTTTTCCTTTGCAAGCATTGCATTGACTTCCAACATTTCACCAGAATTTAAAAAACAATACCATCAGGAAAACAAAAAGTTATATTAATTTTGCTCTTTTAATTTCTTCCACAAGTATTTCAAAAAACAATGCCATCAATAAAAAGTACTTAAATAATGATAAATGTAAATAAATGGAAGAATAGATGTAAAGCAGTCACTGTTCGTATTTAATAATTTATGTTTGATGAGTTTTTTGAATTGATATTTCAAGGAAGACAATTATTATACATTTGAGTACGGCATTTTTTCTTGTATACAAAAACTTAATAAAATAAAGAGAGTTCGGTAATTCTTGATTTCTTGAGAGAGTGAGTGCACAATTGAAAATTGGCATTTGTACTACGTGAGTGCTTATAGAAGTGAGAGACAATGGATAGGAGACCACCCGAGTACGGAATTGGCAGAAATGCTTTGGAGTGGTAAAAGAGTTGAAGACAGAGAAGCCTTTGGCGGAGTTGGCTGGGTTAATAAATAGAGGAGTTAAATGGCTGTAGGTTGAGTATTTCATCTGGAGAGACAAGAGCGACGTGACGTGACGATAATTCCATCCCGACGTGGACCTGTCCGTCATCCTTGTCAGCTCCGGTGGTCCAGTTCTCCCAGACTCATTACAATATTCAAGACTCAGATCCTGTCAACAATTCTCATCACAAATCCCAACCGCTTCGCTTCTAATTGCTTTAATGTTCTCTCAAACAAATACTTTACTTCCTACCTTTTCCTTTTTCACGTAGTTCTACTACAATACCATTTTACTACATAAAAGACCTTGAATTCGGCATTCACTCTACAGTGTTGGCCCCAAGTCACGCACCATAGGAAAAATGCATTAGGTACGATGCTTGAAAATTGTTCTTAAACAGTTTGAGAAACATTTTAAAACATTACATCCATTTTCCTATGGTGCAGGACTTATGGCCAACGCTGTATATACACAATTACATTCCCAAAGTGCATCGCAGACTGTTAGCAAATACAGAAGAGACGACCCGTTTCGTTTCATTGTGTTCTAGTTTGTAATCCATTGTACTGTCATGTCAAGTTGACTTTTAAACTATGTCCAGTCAAATCATGTCATGTCAATTATCACATATGCGAGGTTTTGACACTTCCAAGACTGTAAAATGGGATCATTGCTTACCTAACCTAACAAATTACACTGTAACCGTAATAGTCTAAACTCAATTGTTAGGTAGTCTATGAAATTATTTTTATTATTTGAAAATTAAATTTTTCGTGAAATTTTAGCGCATTTCTTATTCTACTGTCAAGTTGGGGAAATCAATTTGCAGTTTGCATTCGTTTCCAGTGTTTATAATGCAAAATTGTTTTATTTATACTACTTGCTTAAGGATTAAACTTTACTTAAATTTAGTACAACAAGAATGATTAATAATATTGATTATACACCATTTAGACAGCATTTCTAGCTATTAAATTATTACAGTGAGTAATATTTATAGGTATTTGGACAAGAACATGTTCCATGTAGTCTATTAAGTAGAATTTAAGACAGTGTAAAGATATTTTGAGTTTGTAAAAGTGTGATAGTAAGGATTTAGTGAAGAATTGGATTGACAAGGTGGCTGACAAAGGAAAGGTTGTGTTTCCTTTGATTTGATCTGAAAAGGAAGTAGATGAGAGATAGAGTGAGGAATCAGAGCATAGGAATCGGCGTTTATGACCTCTGCGTCACCATTATCCCCGGGTAATTTTCACAGAGTGTCCGGTTTACTGGAAACGACCTCCCTCCTTCCCTTTAAATGTCAGCCACTCAATTCACGCGGTTTCCTATAATATCTGCAGGTACCCTCACTAGTACTACTACAGAGCGTCTCCTCTTAAAGTAGCCATAGGATATATCATATTGGTTTTGATTTCCCTCGTCAAACCAAAATCGGGCAATTAAAAAATACTTCCTTAAATACTATTGTAAGTGTGTTAAGGACACTTTTCGATGAAACTCTCTGTATTCTTACTCCTATATGCTTAAATAGACGACCACCTCGAATAAACTGCGTTGAATAGGTAAATATCTATTGAAGACTGCACACAGTGGTTTTATATAGAGTATTGCAGACATTATCGGTTTAAATGTTCTTTTTCTTATAGGTGCGCCAAAGGTAATGGTAATGGGAGTGGCAATAAGGTCTTCTCTGTAGGGAAATACTGACAACTTAATCTGCTCTGGCAAATCTGGACTGTGAATGAACAGTCTGCCGACTGTGTATAATTATAAGGAAAGAAAAGGAGTTGGATAGTAACTCTTCGTTATGGGTCTCGAGATTCCATTATAAAAGCATTGAATCAGCTATAGGAATAGAATTAGTGGATCTAAAAATAAATCAGTCGAGTAAGAGGAATAAGAAAGTGATTAGACGGAGCAGTTTCTGATTGCAATGATAGAGTCCTCTCCATTTACCATTTTACGACTCCCCAATGCTATACTAGTCTAAGAAATACTTCCTTTTACCATCCGTACAAATCCTTCCGATAATCCAACCCGATTTCTTTCTTTACTTCTGCATCTGCTTTATGCACACATTATTCCACGTGTTAGAAAGTATCATAATACTTATTTATAAGATACTGTTAATTTGTTTTACGTATTATTTACTAAACTTATTAAACTATGCATTCCTCATTTTAAAACATAGAACTAGAAATACAACAACTAAATAGATGCACAATGTACCTGTATAAAGAAATGTAGTAAATAATTGAAATGGGGAATTATTTTTCTGTTGACTTGAATATAATATTGTTATTGTAGTCCGCATTTAAAATCTTTGCATTTGTCAAGCATTCGTCAAAAATAAGTTTGTTTCTTAAATATGTAGTTAACCATAAAATTGCCGTAAGATTAAAAATAGTTTGCCATAATTTAAACTCAAAATAGCATAATTTAATTAGCTTTATATGGCATTTTTATTTTTATTTGTCAACCATTAATTGGTAAGTATTCGAAATGTACCATAATTTCAAAATTGAAATAAAATTATTGTGGTTTTTTGAGTATTTATGAGGCAAATAAGTAGTTTCATGGTAAATTGAATCTTTATTTTCTAAGAAAATGTGTTTTAATTATGATAAAAGCCATAAACTAATAGTAAAGTATTAATTGTTCACTTAAAATTGATAGTGGAATGTTTTGAAGTTAATTTTGATTGAATGGTATTGTGTGTGTTGTATGTATTAGTGACTGCGATAAGAGAAATGTGAGTTTATTGGAGGTTAATGGAAATGTGAGTTGAATTGGGATAGGGGGACTTTGTAGACGACAGGACACAAATGCATTTGGCTTAGGGAGGCAGAAGAAGCGATCAATCTCGCCTTATCTTGTTGCACTCTGTCTTATTAGTGTTCTAAAGGGATTCCGTGCTATATTCCGATCGAATCAACTTCCTTCCCTGCCAATTCCACTTTGTAATGTCTTTACTTTACTTGTTCCGTCTCACTAACTCTCTCTAAGCACACGCACACGCACAATCCAAGAAAGTGCGTAAGCTAAAGAAGCAAGTGACCACAAATATCAGCATTTCTTAAGAAAATATCAATAGAGAAAGCAATCGCAACTTTTATATCGTATCTTTTCCAATGCTGCTTTGTAGAGACACAGTAACAGAACATTTGTGTTCGAGTAAATTGGATCGTTTGCCTACAAGACTCTTGGGATTTCACCTTTCACACCAATCACGACGCTTTCTAGATAAACCTTGGCATTCCCAATGTATACTTAAACATTTCTATAGTCAACCCTTTCAAAATAATCCTACTAATTTCCGGTTAGCAAAGAAAACGTGAATAAAATCTATAATTTTATAAAATATATACAAATTATATAAATTTGCAACTTTTTAAATTTGGATAGGAATTTTTTCATTTGAATAGTAATTTCTTATAATCGGAAATATTAGTTTCTTAATCTTACTAATTTCCAGTTCAATATCAAAACGATAGTGTATCTGTAATCCTGTATAATAAATACAAATTATATAAATTTGCAGCTTTTTAAATTGGAATTGTAGTTTAATTGTTTTATATTCAAAAATAGTAGTTTCTTATTGAAGAGTCAAGGAAATTAGTTATTCCTATTAATCGTATTATTTTTGTAGACCATTGTATATAATGAGGGCAAAATATTCAGACAAAAAATCCAAAAGCAGACCTTAATGTGACCACAAAATATTTTTAGACCAAATAAATCTATTTACTAGGAATTACTTGCGTAATTTATCTGGACTGCCAAAGCATTCATATAAATAACTGTAACAGCTATGTTCCATTTAAATGCACAGAGATTGTCTGCAGTCTACAAATTGTCTGTCTGTCGCAAAATATCATTCCATATGCACAATAGATTAATTACTTAACCTGTTGCAAAGTGTTTAGTTTACACAGTAGTTTATTAAAATGTTTTTGTGGTCGAAATTCTCATAATAGTAATGAATAATCTGAAAGATCCGTTTCAGTGACATTAATTATTATAACGTACTTGTAAATACGAGAATACCTCTCTAATATGCGGTTCACCTAAATACGTAACTTCAAAATCCGAACAGGATGTGAATAAAATTACATTAAAACTTGGTTCATGCAAAATTATTGCTAAATATGAAATGAAGAACAAATGCTAATAATTACAAAATATTGAATTCTTCTAGGAAATTGAAATTGAGAATAAGTCGTTAACTTAGTTTACGGAATTAGGTAATTGCTAAATAAATAAATGTACCTTTCCAATGAAACAATTTTCCTATAAAACAAGTGGATAAGTCTCTGAAATGTAACAGACGAAACTAAGCTAAGAATCTCATACCAATTCATATAATTTTATTTTATTGAACAAAGTTTATTAAAAGTACAATTAGTAAATCTACAACATGCATATTTTTTCTTATGCTTTAATATTTTTGGGGACTTACTGTTTTGCAGTAGAAGCTGGGCTTCCCGGTACGTCCCACATAAAAATCATAATAATATACTGCAGGTTTTAAAAATTTGCTAATTTATCAATATTTTCAAATTATAGAAATGGAGACACCCTCATTAGAATGTATACTTCATGCTCCTCCTGGAATGTTTAGTAGCCAGAGCTCTGACCCTTTTGGGGGTCTCTCTGGGGTAACGGGAGTGGCTTCATTGCCCACACAACTAAATAGCATTACATCAGATCCCGATGCCTTTAAAAGTCTCTACGACAATTTTAAAGTAATTTTTATTCTTGCTGACGCTTTTAAAAATTCTCCTTTTTATTTTTTCTTTTCCTGATAGCGCATTAATAGTTTTACCTCTTTTCAGAAAGTATTCAAAAAAGATACCCCAGCCACAGAAGATAACAAGCGAATGGGAATTTTCAAAAATGAATTATTTAGTACACTGAATCATAATTTACAAGCTAGGTCCGGACAAAAAAGTTACGAAAAAGGAATAAACCAATTTTCAGATATGGTAATTTTTTCTTTATAGTTTTTGCTATTCTGGTTTAGATTATTCTCAAAGTAATCATATTCCATGGAATAGTTATTTTTTGCACAGTAACTGAGATTTCAGTGAGGAGTTTGCAATGGGCCCGACGATTGTGGCCTGCGCACTGTGTGTCGCACAATATAGCATTACTACATGATATTAAATAAAAAATTCTTGATTTTCCAGACTGATAAAGAAATCGTCGAAAAAAATACTGGATTCCAAGCTGGAAATAGTTCTTTGACTCGGTTCTCCAGGGGACTTTTGCCTGCGGGTCCATTAATGTTTAGCGGTGGTCGTCAGAGAAGAGGGGCTCCAAGTTCGATAGACTGGAGAAGTTACGGAATCGTTTCTCCAGTGAAAGACCAGAAGCAATGTGGTTCCTGTACCCTTTTCGCCTCCACTGGAGCTCTGGAGAGTACCTGGAAAATCTGGGGTAGGGGACCAATCCTGGACCTGAGTGAGCAGGAACTTCTGGATTGCATTTCTCCAGGAAATGGGCACGGGGGTTGCGAGGGCAATAGTTACGAGTCCACTCTGGAGTACCAGAAGTCTCATGGACAAGGTCTGGACAAAGGGTACGATGCCAGAGTCGGATCGTGCAGAAGACAGAACGTGGCTGCAAAACTGGATAATTACTACAGGGTTGACAGTAATGAAGAAGAATTGAGACAGGCCCTGGGGGTGTATGGCCCTATTCCCATTGCAATCAATGCAGATCATATTGGTCGATACAGTTCAGGGGTCTTCAGTGACAATTGCGACGGAGGAATCAACCATGCTGTTTTGGCGGTCGGCTATGGCAATGAAAATGGAATGGACTACTGGCTCATTAAAAACAGTTGGGGCACTTGGTGGGGAGATAAGGGATACTTTAAAATTAGACGCAATGCTGGAAATCTTTGCAAGGTTGCTGACTACGCATTCATTGTTACTGCATAAAATATTCACTCTAAATATGCATTCATTCAATGAAATAAATTATTGTTACTTTCACATTATAATACAAAAAAAGTTTCGCATATTCATTTCTAATGAAATTCTCCAAAAGTTTGTACTTTGCATATTTTAAGTTAAAAATGCACACTTTTCGATGGTAAATGCAATTAGATAGCCATGTATTGCTAATCGATTTTAAAACACGGTAATTACTTACTAATCCCAATGTGTGCACCTATTTAGTTCATAGAATTGTATAAAATACATTTCTTGTGGTTGAAATTCTCAGAATACCGTAAGTTACCTCGAATTATCAAATTAGATCGTGTAGTTATGTAATCACGAATTGCTTATAATAAAATGAATATTAGATACAAAGGATTATGCGGTTCACCTAAATAGGATAATAGTTCAAACTCTTAGCAAATGTATGAAAAACTAAATATTTATTCTTATAATACGAATGCAAATAAAAATATTATGCACCCATTATTGGTTAAAATGCTCAATTACTTTTCCACGAAATTGAGGCTTTAATTTAATTACTCTTAAATATGTGTATGGTTAGGTAATCACATTTAATCACCAAGTGCATTTACTTTTATCTCAATGCAACATATTTTCCTATAAAATAGTGGACAGGTCTCTGAAATTTTAACAGAAGCGCCTCCATGAAGACGCTACTACTTTTTTATCTAATTTATAGAATTTATAATTTATTCTTACAGGACAATAGGACAAATAGAAATCGACAATGCATATTTTTTATTCAGGTTTATTATTTCTGGGGATTAACTATTTTGCTGCATTTGGGTTTCCTGGTTAGTCTATTTAAAATATGTATTGGTATTCCATATAATATTTTCCAATTTTTGATGTATTCTCACTTTATGTTTGTAGAGGGGTATTCACTTGAAAGTGTACTTCATGCTCCACCTGGACTCTTTAGTAGCCAAAGCTCTAACCCCTTTGGGGGTCTTTCAGGGATAGCAGGATTGGCAACACTACCCACACAACTAAGCAGTATTACATCAAATCCGGACGCATTTAAAAGTCTTTACAATAACTTTAAAGTAAGTTTACACCGTAGAATTGATAATACTTATACGAACTTTTGTAAACGTTATGGTTTAGCTATACATTGCAAAATTTTCAGAAAGTGTTTAACAAAGATACCCCAGCCACAGAAGATAACAAGCGAATGGGAATTTTCAAAAGCGAATTGTTTAGTACTCTGGACCACAATATGAAGGCAATTGCCGGTCAGAAAAGTTATGAGAAAGGAATCAATCAGTTTTCAGATATGGTAAATCCCTTATAAATTCATAAACTTAACACTACCACACTATAATAATTACATTGCGGACAATATCCTTGCAATTACTAAAATTAAACAGTATACAGTACTGTAGGGGTGAACTTTCTTGGACAAAATTCTTCATGGTTGATTAATTCAAACAAAGAACTTCTTCATGGTTGATAAAGAAATTCTTCATGGTTGATAAAGAACTTCTTCATGGTTGATAAAGAACTTCTTCATGGTTGATTAATGCAAACAAAGAAATCCTTCATGGTTGAATAATTCGAACAAAGAAGTTCTTCATGGTGGATAAATAATGTAAACAGTAAAATGACCAACATTTCTTTTTACAGACTGACAAAGAAGTAGTTGACCAAAATACAGGATACAAGCCTGAAAATGGTACCGAAGATAGGGGTACCAGAGGAATTTTTCATATTGGCAATCGTGAGAGAAGAGCTGCTCCAAATTCTATTGACTGGAGAAGTTACGGAATCGTGTCTCCAGTAAAGAACCAGAAGTCTTGTGGTTCCTGCACCCTGTTCGCTTGTACCGGAGCTCTGGAGAGTGCCTGGAAAAAGAAGAAAGGGGGGCCAATCCTGGACCTGAGTGAACAAGAGCTTCTGGATTGTATTCCCCCAGGAAATGGTCACGGGGGATGCGGGGGTAACAGTTTTTCATCCACCCTGGCTTACCAGACGTCTCATGGCCAAGGTGCGGAAGTCGGATATGAAGCCAAAGTGGGAACCTGTCGAAGGACATCCGTCCTGGCCAAACTGTCTAATTACGATAGGATTGAGAAAGACGAGAACGCCTTAAAGGAAGCCCTTGGTACAGTTGGACCTACTCCAGTCTCAGTTAATATAAGTCCCATCAAGGGATACCACTCTGGGGTCTTCAGTGACAATTGTGAAGGGAAGAGCAACCACGCCGTTTTGGCTGTCGGCTATGGTAATGAAAATGGAATGGACTTTTGGCTCATTAAAAACAGTTGGGGCCCCAAATGGGGAGACAAGGGCTACTTTAAAATTAGACGCAATGCTGGAAATCTTTGCAATATCGCTAACTCAGCCTACGTTGTTACTGTATAACACATTTTTATTAAAACTCTACTGAGTCTTTAATTTTTCATATGATTTTAGGAATTAAACTGTACTATTCTATATAATACATGGAGAAATTAATTATTTTGTATTTTATCAGCGATCATGCGAAAGTTCTACCTATTTTTTCATCTCTTAAGCATATTATGTTCTTCTGGTTAAAAATTAATGTGGCCTTAAATAAATTACATTAAATTACAGTTATTAAGTATAAAAATTAATAATTTTGCATTTTATCAGCAGTCATAAAAGAATTCTACCTTTTTTCATCTCTTATAGAATATTATGTACATGCGGTTAAAAAATAATGTGGCCTTAAATAAATTACAGTAATTAGAATTATTAAGTGTAAATAAATTAATATATTGCAAAAAGTTTGTTGGCAAATTGCGTTTTGGCAAAAATGACCTACTCTTTCAGATTGGCATCATTGGCTTATAAGACCAAGATTAAAATATTGATTTTTTCCAAATGCATTTTTTCTCCTCTCATTCAATTTCAAAGAAATTGCGAATTATTTACAAGTAGTACTATGCTAATGAATGAATATTTACTAAGTATCGAAGATAAATATTTGCGAAACTGGACAATCTGAAGGAAATACAAATGGAATGTGGAATGTGGATGATACATGAACGTCTAAAGTAGACGTAGAATGAGTTGAAGGTGTCTGTAAATAAATCATATTGATGGATGTAATAGATATTTGTAAAATTACGGATAGTTTTAGGATTTTGTGCTTCTATCTGAAATGACATGTGAAATCTGTTTGTGAATTGGGAGTGTGAGGCGAGTTGAGACGTTCACATAAATAATGAAAAAGTTTTCGTGGAAAAGTATTGCGGGAATGAATCGCGAAGTGCGGAGAGACTCCTCCCTCCCTCCAGGGCATGAGAATAACGTAGGAGCGTGACACAGACATAATTTAGAAGATACTGGGTAGGAACATTAAACACAGAAATAGATTATATGGTCGCTTCCATATGTACGCGGACTCGGAGTAATAAAAGCAGTAAAAAAGTACATTATGGGAAGAGAGGGCGATATTTTATATTATTATTGTATATGTTTTTAGATTGAAGCATATTTAGGAGACAGGAGCAGCGTATAATGTATATCTCTCCAGATAAAATAAATGATTCTGTTTGGAGTTGTCAGATGCAGAGCGTAATGGGAAGTTGACAGGAATATATGGCACTAAGTCACCAGTCTCTGCCGAGGTAATTGCTCAAGGAAAAATACATTCGAATCATTTATCCCTGCCACCAAATACAAGTCAACCAACTCAACGAGACCAGACAAATATTACCAAGTACACAATATACATAACATATGTACTACTACCCAACACATAAAACCAAGTACATATATACTTTAAGTAACCAGAAGTATGGATACAAACTCATACCGTCAATCCCTAATTAAAACCTCACTTTACAAATAAGTCCCCACACGTATATTATTATTATACAAAAAAAATTCGATTCTTGAAACAAAAATCCACAAATTTTATCAAAAAATTCTATTTTTCAACAATTCCCTCTCCTATTTTTTGAATATTTTGGAATTACTGGTTTTTTCAAAAATTCTACAAAGTACTATTATATAAAATATGTAAAAAAACACATAAATTTACAGATAAATTCCCCTAAAAAATTCGGGTCTTAAAACAAATCTCCAAATCTTATCAAAAAAATTCCATTTTTCAAAAATTCCCCGTCTTATATTTTTAATATTTTGAAATTTTTGATTTTTTCAAAAATTCCACAAAGTACCACTATATTATAAACTATGTAAAAACACATAAATTATTGCTAAATTCCCCTTTAAAATTGTACAAATTGCCTAAAATTACTTTAAACATGCTATACTTTACATAATATTGTTACTTTTACAAAAAATTCATTTTTTAAAGAATATTCCCTCTGGGGAATTATTTGTATATATACGGTATGTTCGTGTAGCGAGACTGTAAAGATGTTTAAAGCTTTCGTATAGCTTACATTGGATCTTAGAGTTGACTCTCGTTGACTTACATTACATTAGTTGACTATTTACTTTGCCTGTGTAGTGTAGTGTAGTACAACTGGGTACATTCTTTGACTTCTGTCTCGAATAAATTCCCATTTGTCGCCGTGGGACACCCACTTTAGTGCTTGCGATATTTTCTCGTCTTGTTGCAGCCTTGTTCCTGCTCCTAATGTAAAGCATCCGTGTAATCTACGACAAAAGTGAAGTCCTCTTGCAACGATCCACAGAAACGGAGTGAACTGAACGAATTACTTGGGCAGGATGTCATGTCAGTGAAAAAGTCACTCAAATCCCATCAATCTCGTCACCATTTAAATTTACATGCACTTAGGCAGAACGAAATTCTGGTCTATTAAGTGTTTACCGCAAATCTGCAACAATAATTCCATCTGTTTAGCACATAATAAGTATTAGACGCTTTCTTCCCTGAAATTCAATAAAGAATAAATGTTTTCATTTCGTTTACTGCTCAGGATGAGTTTTGTGAGTTTCCTCGCATTTATCATGTCAGGATCACTTGTTATTGGATATTTACGAGCTCGATGAAATTACACGACTTGGAATAAACGGAAATGAAGGTAAAAACGGGCAGTTAATGAGAGTTACCCTTTGCGCGCATTTGGCAATGCAATTCCTTCAGATATGAGTTTTGTTGGCTAGGGAGAGAGAAGTTGGCCTGGCAGACTGACATTACATTAGTTTTTATTTGCCTTCACTAAGAGATATAGCTGATGCATAATGTCTAATTGCTCCGTATTTCATTTCCCAGTTTCGTAAGTAGCTCTACTTTATTAGCCTCTTATATTCCGTGTAGTTAACTACTAAATGCAAAGTGTAGTCACTAACAGAGCTTAGCACCTCCTCAATTCCCTTACTTACATGGATATACTTTCGCCAAGACAAATATATGTTTATTATCCATAGATATATAGGTAGGCTCGTAGACTGGTATATGAACCTAATATAATGTAGAGATGAAGAAAAAAATCGGAAATCACCTCGATAGTTTAAGAAAAGTAAATCTCCTGGAAATGTTGAGCAATGACGTAAATTGGTGAGCATTTTGGTTTTTTGGGGGTTGAGAATTCATCGGCGCTTCTCTACAAAGTATACATATATTTTTAGGCTATAAGGTATATAAGGTATATCTCATGGCCTAGGCCTGGAGAAGAAGTGAACGTCCCTCACTCAGCAGAAAGGAAAGAAAAGCAAACCAGCCCATTTCTTCTCCTGACATTTATGGCACGGAAAATTTGTTTATGGGGGAGCAGAGTGTAAAGCGGAGCATTTTCATCGCACCGCATCCCATTAAAGACAAACTTAACAGACTGGGGTGAGCTGAGCACTTTTTTAGTGTCAAATAAATTCTAACAGAATACATTCACAACCTTATTCCTCTCAGACCCTCTCCACCAGCCTACCATTAGCCTCTTCTTTACTATAGAATACAAAATTCCATTTCTTATGCTCGCTTTCTTGTCTTTCCACTTTCAGGCCCTCGACCAAATAAATACAAAGAATACGAATTTTTCATACAAATATACCTCACTTTAGTCTTAATTCAAAACTCTTTACAACAACAATCTCTAAAACTATTCTCTTTCCTACCATATATTGCCCTTTAATAAATTAATACATGCTTTACAACATTATTCTGTAATCAAACCAATAACCATACAAACACATTCATTAATTATATTTTAAATAACATTTTTTCGCTCCTCTGCACCCAGAAAACGTATTTTACCATTAAATAATGGTTTCATCATGAATTATTTTAATAACGGACCCCTGAAAACATAAAAATAACTTCCCCATATCATATGCATATTATTTATTACCATTTTCCACGATTTGTAGCCAAATCCATTAATAAAAGTATTGTTTTTTGTGCACATATATATTTAAATACATGTAAATTCATTAAAAAATCCTATTATTTGGCGAATAATATTTAATTTAATTTTTGAATTCATGTAGAATTATTAATTTCAGGATAAAAGTAGTATTTCAGATCAAAATAAAAAATAATTAAAGTTATAATTACTAAGTTACTAATTATATTTGAATGCATACTTTTACGTTTTTAAATACAGTGGTTCCTTGTGAAATAATTTGGATTCACTCTAAATAAATTATATGTATATAAAATGTAGATGTTGTACAATTATCGTATTTCCAAAAATTAGTTGCATAGATTTCTTGAAAATAAAATTCTTTGGTGTGCATAAAAGGGGTCTAGGTAATAAAAGAGTGTTGGTTATACAGGGTGAGTCTAAAGAAAGAAGGATGCGTTGTGTAATGGGTTGGGAATGGGATTCCGTTAGATGTTGTATGAGATAGGAAGATGTACTCTGGTACATATGGATTGAGTGTAATGATATTCGTGGGTGATATATTAGACGTTTCTATCTAGAATAGGCCAGGCCAAAAGGTATTGATTGATTTATTGTTGCCAGATGCTCTTTTCTTATTTTATTTGGTCGTTAGTCTTTTAGTCCCGCTTTCCTCTCTGACTTGGCCTCTTGTTTTGATCGTGATCTGATTAATGGGGCGACATGGACATGACACATGAACAGTCACTTCACTTGACTCCTCGACATACACGCTGTACAGACACACAGACGTTATTAAGACGAGGAGCCATGTACAGTTTCAATTGTCCAACCCGAGGAGGAATCACAACTATTTATTTAGCCATGTCTTCTAGCTGTACATAAATAAAGCTACCCGTTTGGCCAGTTTAATAAAGAACAGAGCAGTTTAGCAGAATTGTCCTCCATATCAACACCATCACTCCAATAATTTATTTACTCTGCATTAGCTATTTACTTGCGGAGCTAACTATTACCACCTTCATTTAATCTAAGGCTTTGCTACTGTTTTCTTTCTCTTTCTGTCCTGTCCTCTCACAGTGTCACTCACTCTCCCGTTTTCATACACCGTCTATCTAGATATACTCCTTAGTACCATTTTCTATCTTAAACCACTTTATAATCCATGTGTCACTGCTAAATAAGTAACCAGACCTATAACTAATTATTAATTACCACTACTAATCAATGAAATTTAAGAAAAAGGACATATTGATAATAATCAACCATAGATTTTGTAAAAGAATGCAATAAATTAATAAATTATTGCAGAAACTAATAAATTTTATTATTAATATTATTTTAAAAGCAAGAAATACCATTTTACATGAAAGTTTCATGATTTTCAACTAAACTGTACCGTTTTTTCGCTAAAGTAATAATGAGACTTCATGTAAATCAAGTTCAGGACTAAACGAAAATGACTACTTAAATGTTTGATAATTAATTGAAAGCCTGTGTCCCTAATTGTGTAGTCATTTTACCAAATAATTAATAATTACCAAATAATTTTATCTAATAATTAATAATTACCGCATAATTTCATTAAATAATTGCTTGATTTGGTATATCTTATGTAAATGAACACTTATTTTATAAATAAGAGTTTTTATTGATAGTTGGCAGTTATTGGACTGGTTGTGGTTGTTAGACAGTGACACATATAGTATGGAATGACTGCATAAGGTGAACTGGCTGGACTGACATGGGAAGATGTGACAGAACTCTCTTGAGAGGAGGAGGACACGACAGTAAAATGTATTTGTTGTCTATTAAGAGAGTGTAGCTCCTGTTTGGGATAGTTTATGTTGATGTGAATGCGATTATTTGGAGTGAAGTGAGTTTGGTTGACTTGAGAGACTTGTTGAAATGTTGAAATGGTTGATAAGCAAACGTTAATTAGAATGTTTGAGTGAGACTGAGCAGCTGCCACACCTTCCTACACACTGCACAATCAACAGTACAATCCTATTGCTTTTTTACTCAACTTTGCCATTGTTACCCTTTCTTCTTCCATATAATGCATATGTCCAACCTAAATTTATATCTACACAGAGGTCCGCTTGAAACTAGCCATATGGCATCCAATATATAAGAAACCAGTACATTTGTATTAAAATACCCTCTTTTAGTTTGACTTAGGAAATAAAAAGTAATAAGGATATTTGCTTAAACATGGGTAGTCCTATGGTTACTTTTAAGTGGACCTCTCTGTAGTTCTTACATATTTGGAATTGAAATGGTAGGAGCAAACGGATTTTCATCTGTTTAAAATTGCACACTTTTGGTTTGGCACGGGAAATGCTTATTTTCCTTATACATGGGTAGCCCTATGGGTATTTTTTAGTGAACCTCTCTGTAGTTCTTACATATTTAGAATTGAAATGGTAGGAGCAAACGGATTTTCATCTGTTTTAAAATTGACAACTTTTGGTTTGGCACGGGAAATCCTCATTTTCCTTATACATGGGTTAGTCCTATGGGTAGTTTTAGGTGGACCTCTCTGTATTTCTTACATATTGAGTTAAGAGCGACTTGGAATTGAAATGGTAGGGGCAAACGGACACTCATCTGTTGTGTGTCAGTGTCACTGTCCTTTTCATGGTCTTCATGACGGGTGTGTTGATAATGTTTGTAATGTGGATATGCAGTTAGAACAATAATGGTTGCATGTAATGTGCGTATTCGTTTTCTCGACTACTGTGCCGTGTTCAGTAATAAAGTAAGGGGAATTGTGTTGGATAATTTACATTCTGGTCTGGTTTATTATGGTTGTATGTTCGGCTACTGCAGATATGTGCTGTCATGTCGTGTCCTGTTCCTCCATCCCATTCCATGCAAACATTCTCTTGACAAACACATTGACTTGTTATTTATGCAGTCATTCACGAATATCTTACTCCATACAGCTGCCAAAAGACAAACCATCCATCTTCTGCCAAGCCACATTACTATTTGCATGTTAATAATAAATCCTCAAGTCCATATCTGTCACTGTCATGTCACCTATCAAGATTCTAACTCAAATTAATATGCACACGCCCTCCCAATGTCCAACTATTCCTTCCAACCACATTTTACATTTATATAAACTACTCTAACTCTATTCACACATACTTAAACCACACACAACCAGTTGTTTCTCCAGGCTAAACACAAACATTATACCACAGTAATTATACCAATTATACAAAAGTCAATATCTCTTTGTCAACTCACAAGATTGAGTTGTTCACATTTAACCTCATTGCGAAATGTTGTCATAAATAAATTGAAATCATTTTAAGACAATTAAAGTGGAAACCATTTAAATTTTAAGACACTACCTACCTGTGGTCACAGATCGGCAAAATACTTAAATGGGCCATTTTCCAAATACGTACATCAAAATTTTAAAAAATTAGTTAAAAGAAAAATACCAAAATGAAATACAGATAATACAGTTTACCATCAAAATACTAAATGAAAATACGGTATCCTATCAAAATACCAAATGAAAATACGGTATCCATTCAAAATACCAAAATTACACGCAGTATACCATTACAATATCTTATACCAGCAAAATACCAAAATAAAATACCTTATCTCGTAAAAATACCAAAATAAAATACCTTATCTCGTAAAAATACCAAAATAAAATACCGTATCTCATAAAAATACCAAATTAAAATACCGTATCTCATTAAAATACCAAAATAAAATACTATATTCATCAAAATATCAAAATAATATACCATATTCATAAAAATAACAAAATAATCCCACAAAAGTACCAAAATAAAACACTACATCTCTAAAAAATACCGTTTTTAAACTACTTATATCGTATTTCAAATATCCATTTCTCAATTTCATGAAAATGAATATACAGAGTGCATTACCATTCTGAAAAGAATCAAAACTACGTCCTTAAAGCATATTTTGAAGAAAAACCAAGTTTTCTAAATGATAATTTTGCCCAACTATGCTTTGCAAGTTTACTTATAGAAATGTAGGTTTTCAGCAAATGAAAAGTTTATAATGGCATAATGTGCAGGTTAATTGAATGAGATATTCCTAGTTAAAAGTCTTGGATGTCATGTCTTTTACTCATCAAGTATGGTTTGGCACAATAGATAGCTGGTTGTCATGTCACGTCCAGTGCACTCTACTCCAGTCAACCCATGTCCATGTCATGTCAAGTCACGTCAAATCACAAATAATTATAATGACTCAGTCCAATCAAACTATTTCGTAGAACGAGACAACTTCTTCCAAAGCAACTCAGACTGACAGACAAAGAGGCCAACAGAATACTAATGCAAATGCAACAGCACACAATGACAGAATGCTCCCCTCACTCACTTCACATTCTCAACCATCACTTATGCCATCAAAATCTCTTTTTCTTTCATTTCATGAATAACTCGCCTCCCTTGCTCCTTTTCCACTTCTGCCGACTAAGTTTCCTCAATTGGCTAATTGAACTACTCATTTATCCATCAGTCACTTACTCTTTGAACTTTTTGTAGCTATACCAGTATACACCAGTATTCACAAGTAGAAAATTGTTAAGCAAAACTAAAGGAGAACGTATTTCTCAAACAATACAAATTTCTATTTTACCAATTTGCTTTTTACCAAAAATTTGCTATTTTACTGTTGCATTTTTCGAAATCAATTAAAACTTGCAGAAAATGTCCGTTTTTAAAATGTCAAATAAAAATTAATTTGGAACAATATTAATCACTTCCCAAAGAAAGTAAAAATCATATATGATACCTATTTATTGTATATATCATACCTATTTATTGTATACTGTAGATATTATATTATACTGTTCTTAAACTTTAAAAGGCAGAAAGCATAAAAAGCAAATCTTTATATTTCTAAGAATAAAAATCTCTTTTTTACGGGTTTGCTTTTTACAATAAAAATGCAGTAGCTAAAAAATTCTTAAACCCTCCAAATTTGCTTTTTTACTGTTTTATTTTTCGAAATCAGCTAAAAATTGCAGAAAATAGTTTTTTACAAGTTTTAAAATATAAATTGATTTTGCAACATTCTAAATGCTTTTAAGCTTCAAACAAACCTATTTCTTCAATACTAAAAGTATTATATTATTATGTTCTTAAACTTTAAAAGGCAAAAAGCATAAAAACAATCTTTTTTGTATTTTGTAAAGTTTGCCTTTATAACATTTATATTTATACTAAGTAATAAAGTGCATCAATTGTTTTATGTTCCCTGTATTTCTTTGCAAGTACATGCAATATTTATAAAAGTACTAAACATTAAAATGTATCTAGATATAATAGTTTTGAATAATGTAGAAAATTATTTTCGTTATAACGAACACACCACTGTATAGTAGAATTGACAGCTTGGATATTTGGATATGAGTATTTATATAAATAATAGTTGAATTGACGAAATGATTACATTGTTCATACTTAATCCTGATTCTTTAATGTAAATGCAGCTTCGTAGCACGGATAGGATTACAGAGGATTTAGTTGAAAGAAAAAGGTGATAAGAGTTGAAAGTTTTAAGTTTATTCTTTGAGTGAATGTATAGGAAATAGTAGAAGGATGGTTTGGAATAGAATTACAAGGTAGTTGTAAGTAAAGATGAGTAGTGTATAAGGGAGTGGGTGATTGAATGTGTTTGTCGGTGGTCGACTGTTGGAGCCCACGGGTTCTTTTGAGGTGCTCTCCTGCTGACAGATGTCCACCTCCCGCTGAGTACAAGATGAGATGTTCCTCCACCCAAACAGACATCTCCAATCCATTCCACAATAAGATAGAGACAGTAGGAAGGTGACTGACGGTAGGCAATCCAAATTAAACCAACTCTTCTTCTAACCATGGAAAAAAAATATTCCTTTTTCTCTTTACCTTTCTTCCTCCGTATATAATACACATACATAGTCTCTTACAAGTAACACTTTAAAATATTCAATTATTAAAGCGCATACATTTATATTGTAGTGCTACATGAATTCAAACTACAAATTTTTCATTTACTGATTTTCAACAGTTTTAAAAAAATATTTTCTAAAATGAATAAAGCCAAACTGCAAAAAACATTGCTTTTTTACATGTTAATTGCTAGCTTCTTTGTAAAAACGTAAAAAAGCAATGTTTTCTACATTTCGCTGGATAGCTTTTATGTAAGAAAGCATAAAACACGGTTTTTAATCGATTTTTCTTTCTAGTTTTTTGTGAAAAGGTTAAAAAAACAGTATTTTCTAGATTTTGCGTGCTAGTTTTTATGTAAAAAGCATAAAACGGGATTTTTTATACATTTTTCTTGCTATTTTTCTGTAAAAAGGCAAAGAAATAGTGCTTTCTAGATTCTTCTTGCTAGTTTTTTTGTAAAAAAGCATAAAAGCAGTAATTTTTAGATTTTGCTTAGTGTCTTCTTTATAAATCAGTAAAAAAGCAGTTTTAGATTTTGCTTTCCAGATTTTATGTGAAATAACAAAAAGAGGTTCATTTCAGATTTTTCTTATTTGGTTTTTCACAAAAAGCAAGAGCATTTCTTTAAATATTGCTTGATAGCTTTTTTGTTAAAAAAGGAAAAAGGAAAAGAGTTTTTTTTATTCCTTGAGTCTGTGGAGTATTATGCGTTGTTTATTTATGCCGTATAGAATGTAGCTACACATGTATTCTGTGGTGGTTTAGATAGGGTGATAAGAGAAACGCTTTTGGTATTATCTTATTTCAGCTTTGCATGTAAGTCTTGTTGCCTTCACTTGACTTGAGTTGACGTGACTGATCTGGAGATTCCGCATCTCATCTCCCATCACATCACCATTATATGCAACTCTCATCTCTCAACCATCACAACAGCCCATTCTCTTGTCCTCCACTCCTCAAGTGCCCTGACAGCTGTCTGCTCCACTCACCTTCCTTCCTGGAATACCCGCACCACCATCCACAAATCCAAACACACTGTCATTATCTACTCTACTTTAAATACATCCTATTTACAATTAGCAAATTTTAATTGCGTGCAGAACCAGAACCCTTTTTTACTCGTTTTAATAATGCACTCTGTAATTATTTCCATATTCCTTCAGGGGTTTAATTAGTATTAAGATGCAAAACGGACTTTTCTTTTTTAATTACACACTTTTACTAGATTTACAAAACTTGCATTTATCCAGCCATAATAAAAAGTCACTTTACCATAAATCAAATCTCAATTTTGTATTAAATAACTCATTGCCCTATATACAAAAACATAATTTAAGAAATAACTTTTCCGATTCGCAATAATACCACAATGCGACTTAGCTGTGGTAACGTTGTATGCTCATTTATTTTAAAGAATACAACTCTGTACAGAACAAATAGAGCATGATACACCTAATTAAACAAGTTTAGTAAATAATTGAAATAGGGAATTATTTTTCTGTTGACTTGAATATAATATTTTTTATTGTAGTCCGCATTTCAAATCTTTGCATTTGTCAAGCTAGTAAAAACCTAAAAATTCACTTTGTAATAAAATAAAGACACTCTTTACCATAAAATAACTAATTTGCTTCTTAAATATACAAATAACCATAAAGATACCACAAGATTAAAAATATTTTACTATAATTTAAAATGAAAATGCCTTAAAATTAGCATTTAAGGGAATTTTAATTTTAAGTCATCAACCATTAGACAAAATATGCTAGACATAATTTCAAAATTCAGAAAACGTATTAAGTATAATTTCAAAATTGAATTACAAGGATGGCAAATGTTAATTAAATCAAGATATTTTAATTTTAAATTGTGGTAAACGATTTTCATTCTTGTTATATTTCTTACATTATATGGTGCTTTGCGTATTTATGAGATAAATGAGTTATTGGAAAGCCAGTTTGCTTTACAAAAGACTATTAAAAGCGTTTCAGATTGCAGTAAACCGTAAGGGTATTATTATTCTTTGTAAAAGTTAGTACATTTGGTATATAGAGAAGTAGGTAATATTCAAATGTCCTTTTGTGCAGTAGTTTGTTAAAAATAGTTTAGTTATGCAATAATGGATTTTTCAGCTGTTTGGAGGTCTATTTACGTAAACGATAGATAATAGATGTATGTAAGTATTGTAAGGATTGAGGAGACAGTGTTGGTAATGTGAATATGGAAATGTGTTTGAGTGACGCTATTCGTTCATCCGGAGAATTGGTTTGTGGTGATAAGTACGTCTCTGCATTCAGTATTGTGGCTGATGAATTGAAAACGAGCCGTCATGTCCCTGTCTCGTCACAATTCCCATTGCGCACTTTTGTTGTGTACCTGGCTCACTGGACAGCACTGGACTCAACTGCAACGTCACTCAACCCCTAATAATCATTTGTGAAGCCGAATAATGGGCAACGGAGTGACATTGTGACACGGCCTGTCACTTACACAATCCTACGCTCCATTTCAACAAACATCAGTCCATTGTCTTCATACAGACAAAAGCAGTGTATTGCCCACACAGGTTATTTGGGCTATTAGGTTTTAAGAAAAACCCAAATCCAATTTTTAATGAAAAATCCATGGTTTTTTGTGTTTTGGGGTTTTTGGGAAAACCCAGACACAAATTTTGATGAAAATCCATGTTTTTTTTGTGATTTTGGGTTTTTGGGAAAACCCAGACACAATTTTTGATGAAAATCCATGGTTTTTTGTGTTTCTGGGTTTTTGCTAGGCGGAAATACAAATTTATTGTCTATTATACAATTAATTACAGTTTATTATTACAAAAACTACAAAATATGAACATATTTGATAAATACACTTGAAAACAACCATTTTAATCTAATTTTGACTAAAAAAGTGGGAAATCAAATAATATACCTGGAATAATATACTATTTGTGTAGAACAAATATCAAAAAACCCAGAAACCCATAAAAACCCATGGGTCGAGAGTTTTTGCATTCTTTGACACAAACAAGTAGTGCATTATGTACAATAAGAACATACAGCACATCATCTTGTCTGTCATGTCACTCAACTCAACCAGTCTCTCTTTCTTTCAATCCATCCAACCACCTCACAAAACGTAGCCAAATGCTCTATTTCTCTTTTATCATGGAATTCTCCAATTAATAAATACTAGACTCCAATCGTAATCATAACACTTAGCTCCTTGAATATTCCTCTTTGAATACAATTCCATAAAGTACAAAAACTGCGAAAATATTTTTCCACCAAGTGTGTTAACAATAATTAGTTCTAATGATCATTACGCATGCATGCATATTTATCGGGCCATGAAAAATTTCAAATTGACCACCATAAAAATTGTGACTTTTCATAGAAATTAGAAAGGGAATTTATCTGAATTCAAAAAATGGTATTTAAACCTATTTTTTCTCAAGCTCTATTTATATTTTGCATTTTCCCCTTTATTTCTTGTATCATAAGCAAGTTTTTCACAACTAATTACAATTACAAATACTGACCGTGTTACTGGAATTTTGTGATTTTATTGGTACATTATTAAATGTAGGATAAATCATTATTCCAACAATTTACATTTTACTGCTCAAAGACGTACTTTTCTGATCTTCACCTAACCATAGTATAAATATTTATTTTTCATACATTTAATAAATATAAAATAGGCGTTCATGAATAATAAATTTACAATCTTAAATTCTTAATTTTAAATTTACAAGTTTTCTATTACTTTAGGTTAGACTATTTCCCACAGTACTATGTGAGAATAGAGTATTTGGAAGGAGCATTATGTTTCTTTTGTGAAGCGTTTGAAGGAATTGTTTGTGAAGCGAAGCAGGTCGGTGATTATGATTGTGCATTGTGTTTCTTTTGATTTGGTGGATTTCTTTGGTTTGCAGGTAGAGACGGTTTGACATTTGGCTGCTCTCTTGACAGAGCCTCGTCTCTAATCATCACCGTCATTTGTATGCGTTGGAGGGATCGCTACGCCTCGCTTGGCCCTCCCAGACCATCCACTTCCACACAAAGCCTTTCTACAACCATTTCCTTTATTACTATTTATTCTTTTCTAATCCTTTGTTATTCCAAATGCACACCACACCGTTCCCTGTTGACACTAACACTCCAAACTCTTTCCTTGGTCAAGGGTGGTCTCGGGCCCAATCACTAATTGTCTTCACTGACTTGCCACTTTTACCATTCTCTACTATTCTCAAGGGCAACCAAACCAGCACATTCTCAAAACACTTTACTAAATTCATTCTTTCCACTATGCCAATCCTGGGACATTCTATCCCGGAATTTGTTCCCAATTCCTATGCAATTATGCTCTCAAGCTAAATATTTCCCAATAATGCAAGTAAAAATATTGAAATGGCAATTTTTCTTAAAAAAACTGGAAATTTCCGAAAAATCCATAATCCCGGGAATTCCTGAAATATTTCTTAATCCCGGGAATTTCTCCAATCCCGGGAATGCCTGATAACTTTCTTTATCCCAGGAATTTATATCAATACCGGAAATTTCTCCAATCCTGGGAATTCCTGAAAACTTTCTTTATTTCGGGAATTTATAGCAATACCGGGAATTTCTCCAATCTCGGGAATTTTAGCAAAACTCTCCAATCCAAGGAATCTCAAAAAAATTCCCAAATCCCGGGAATTTCCGAGAGTTTCCCAAATCCCGGGATTACCTAAAATTGTCCGGTATTGGATTCCCTACCGCCAATGCTAAATGATTCCTGAATTCACTAAAACGCTGAAGCGAAACTTGAGTTTGTCTATTAGAATAGTTGTTGTTCGGAATGGAGGAAGGAACTCGTTTATAAATGCGATAACGTTTTTAATAGTTTTTGTCTAGTAATAAAAATTTGAATGTAGTTTAGAGTTGAGCGTTGTGTACGTATTTATGTGTTGCAATGTGTTGGTGCAATAAAAGCGAGAAAAGGAGCCGCGAGTTTGATGTGATGGCATTCGCTTTGTTTCTATCTCTTAGGCCCGTATATCTTCCTTATCGACAGTCCCATAAAGATAAAGATTCTCTGTAATTGCCACTAAAGAGCCATTGGTTGACGATGGCACTGCCAAGTGAGCCAAGAGTGCGTCTGCCATACATATCTTAACTAAAGGAACAAGAATGCATCTGTCTCTAGTACAGCGTTGTCCCCAAATCACGCACCATAGGAAAATAAAGTAATTTTTAAAAATGATTTTCAAACAGTTTTCAATAAACCATTTTCAAACATCGTGCTTAATGTTATTTCCCTATGGTGCGTGACTTGTGCCCCTCACTGTACTATATAATACTCTACACTGTGCCAGAGTGCACCAGATAGATAGATCTTCTTACTCCGTAATCAAAATGTCAAAGAGGACATCGCGGCCCTTCCTCTTCACAACAGAATTGAGCAACTGAACTCCCTTTGCCATTCCGTCTATCATAATAACGAGTAAACCTATATGCACATAACCATTCTATTTAAATGCCATTAAATTACAAGACTTGTCTTACCAGACTGGTAGCTTAGCTTATATTCCCTTATAAGAAATTCAGATGCACAAGTCAGTTCATTTATTTATTTATCTCCTTTTCATTATTCCAACCCACAAAACTGATACGACACGACATCACACTCGGGAATGTTATTAAATTACCCTAGAAGGGTTATTATATTATTTGGGGGGAGGAGCCTAATTATTATTTAAAATAACAATTATTATCCTATGCAACTATGTATTTATTACTGCGTAGTGCAGTTTAACTAGTAAATTAGCAAAAGAAGTTGATTTTTATGACTCACCCAACCAGGAAACATAATCAGACATGCAATAGAGTACAAATAAGAAGGTATGTATGCATAGTGCATTTCAATACTACTGTAAGTAGACTGCAGTTCAGATTAAATGGAAATGTTTATGTTGATGGTAATGGAAATGTCAGATCTTGTCATGAACATCAAAAGATCATCAAAGTTGAACGTCAAAGTTGTTCTAGTCTCTGATCTCGTGAAAAATGAGTTTGGTTCGATTTGCTGCACCCCTGAATGCTAAATACCTCTATTTATGCTGTGCATGTAAACTCCCGTACTTTATGTCCTCACCATTTTATGACTCTTGTCTTTGCATAAAAATTAATGATGGCCATCTACACTTTTATAGAGACGATTCGATTACTCGGAACACAAAGCGACATTCAGTCCACGCAAAACTCCAATTGATTAATCACTTCATTCCCATACTTAATGTCTTATTAAATTACGATGCATTAAATTCTACTGCTGCAGTTCACCCAAGTTCAACACAAACACAAGGACAATGTCCTCCTGTCTTTCGATACACAAATAATTGCAACAGGACTACTTCATTCTATGCAAATTGCGCTTCCTTTCTTAATTTCAAGTCAACCTATATATCCTAGTATTTCTATTACTCCCAATTTCGTTTACAAGCGTTCTTTATGATATTAGTGACAGAATAATTAAATTTAGTAAATATTTACAGGTTATTAATTACCACACATTCAGGAAACGCCTCCTTTAATACTAATATTACTTCATTTGTACATTTAAAATGCCCTGCCCATACAAATATTCGGGTTTCCACAAATGGAAATCCCCATTTTTAAACAAGTATAATAAAATTACCATAATTATACTATTTTACCATAACAATCTTGGTACTTGGCATAAGAATATTAATTTTCAACAAGAAATATTACGTTTCACTCTTGGAATTTGTAGAAAATATGTGTAAAAAGTAATGACATACGGAAAATGAAATATTACTTATGGAAAAGTAAGTATGAGTGACGATTTTTTTGGAAAAAATAATGTTCTTGTGGTAAAATGACGAATTTTGTTGAAAAAATAATGTTCTTGTGGTAAAATGACGATTTTTGTTAGAAAAAAATAATGTTCTCGTGGCAAAATGACGATTTTCGTTTGGTACACTAGATTTTGTGTTTTTAAACCCACATTTTTGCAAAAGTTTCATATATATTCTACATATTTCATTGGTATTGTGTTAGCCCTTTGAGTTGTGGAGGTAGTTTAGAGTAACAGGTCTTATGATTAGTTGTTAGAGTTGTGTGATGTCAGTTGGTATTAGTTGGTATGTGATTTGAGGTGATTTGACTAGATGTTGTGGAGTTGGAGTATCTGTTGCATAGAAATTACAGTAAATAGGAATTTGGTTACTGCGTGGGTCAATCTTGTTCTTGGTATTTATGAGCAATGGAGTTTGACTAGAACATATGGAGTGGAGAATTGAGGAGACGTTAAAGCAGGGGCAGTTGGAGTAATAAAGTAGATTGAGTAGTCGAGTTCCTCAGTTAACTGGTTTAGATGAAATGAGGAGTGATTAGATTAGTTGAGCTGAGGATGAGGATTCCTATAAGGAATGTGGACAAGACAAGTGAGATGCACAAGCAGTTCCTTCGGTAGCAACTGTCGCTGAACAATCTCGATCCGGCTCTAATGCCGCAACTTCTGGTCGCTTCCGTCGAATCTCTGCTCTTCACAAGTCTCAACTTCCCCACGCAGACTCACTCATACCAACTACAAAACCACAACACTAACTTACAAACATAGATAGGCAAAATACTTTTACGTAGGAAAATAAGCTTATTTTCTAAATGGATTTGTATTATACATACTCTTGATTTTATTTTTCTCAAATTAAGACATGGTGATTTTAAATAAATGTACCTTTAGTGTAAGCCAAACGTTAAAATTAAGTACAAAGTATGTAATTTTTAATTAATTTAAGCACAGGATATATAATTTAAAGTTAAATGAAGCACAAACTATATGAATTTAAGGACATAATAAGTAATTTTAAGTAAAGTTATGCACAAAACGTGTAATTCTAAGTAAAGTTATACACAAAACGTGTAATTCTAAGTAAATTTGCGCAAAACTATATAATTTTAAGCAATTTAACCGCAAAATATGTAAAGTGTAAGTAAATTTAAGCATAAAATGTGCAATTATAAGTAAATTTGAGTAAAAATAAGTAATTTAAAGTAAATTTTAGCAAAAAGTATGCAATTTTTTTAGCAAATATAATTTCAAAATATGTAATTTTAGTATATTTAGGTACAAATTATGTAATTTTATGTCAATTTAAGTACAGAATATGTAATTTAAGTAAATTTATGCATAAAATATGTAGTTTAAGTAAATTTATGCATAAAATATGTAACTTTAAGTAAATTTGTGCACAAAATGTTATTTTAAGCAAATTTAAGTGCAAACTATGTAATTCTATGTAAATTTATGTACAAAATATGTAATTTTAAGTAAATTTACGTATAAAATATGTATTTTGAATGAATTTTATTTTTGTATTTTGATGGAATACAATATTTAATCTTTATATTTCATTTTGAGCACTTCTTACTTCGATTTATGAACTTTGCAAATACTCCAGTGAGTATTTCGCCCATCAATGTCTATCAGATATGGGTATGATTGTAGTATAGTGTTGTAGATTGTATACTGTGGTTGTTAGTGGACATGGCTACCTAAAGCTTGTTAAAGGATTGTGTGTCTTGTGTTTGGTATCCTCTTTGGAGTTGATGAATAAATAAAGCTATCTGGAGACTCATTCATCTTCTTCTATCTGAAGTCTCATAAATTTCGGCTTGCCTTTGAACTCTTCGTCCCAGCAAACCTCTCCCCAGGCTCTCTATCTACAAATATTATTCACTAATCAACTACATCTCAGACACACACTACTCCACTCACTACACCACACCAAAAGACTTCTCCACAAATAATGCGCATATAGCATCCCCATGTAATTTCACAACTACAGACATACATACACCACGTTCAATGTCATGTTCCTATAAAGCATTCCTCATAACTTCCATATACTATCCCACTTTTTTCAAACTTATTCACCGCAGACACTAATACTAACTATTTTCATTGCCATTCCATACATACTGCAACCAACCATCATTTATATCTAATATAATATAATAAACCAAATATATTGTTTACAATAATGTTTGCTATCAGAAGTACATACTTTTTCATAACTTCTATTACAAGTATGCACTTACTTTGTATTAGCAGTAGCTCTGGCCTTATCACCAGCTTTATTACCACACTATTTAAGTTACACTTCAATAATCATTACCACAACTAATTTTAAAAGTGTACATTTATCACTTATGCATCTTTAAGTTCGCATCTCTCATTTTAAGATACCATTTTATATATGTATAATGATAAAATGTCAATTTACGAAGCAAATTGTATTTTTGCAACCTTGAAAATTTGGAATAACCATAAAAAAATTATCTGTGCGATACAAAAATGTAATTCTGCACTTCCTACTTCATTTTCGCTTCAAAAATAGGATACCTTCTAACAAATACACCTACTTTATTATAATTAATGTATATTTTCATTTACAGAAATAAATATTTATACCTTCCAACAGCAACAATAATTAAAAATCCCAAAACAAGATTATTTAATGCAAATTTTGTAAAATTTATCCAATAATGTACCATTCTTGTTAAAATAATTTAAAATGAGGTAAATAACTTTTATTTGGGAAGCGTGTAGAGGAATTGGAAAAGATTTTGGAGAAACGGAGCTGGAAAGAAAAGAAATAAGTGGAAGTGACCATAGAAGAGAGCGAAGAGACAAAATAAAAGAGAGGAAGAGTTATGGGCGAAGTTGTTCTCCAGGAAGATTGTGGAGGCATTCTAGTTGAGTCGGCAGTGGACTGGAACTCCTTGTCGTCATGTCCAACACAGTCTCCCATCCTTTCCTGTCACACTATTTACTTTTCTTCACACTCTTCCCCACGCTCTCCCATTAATCCACCAACAGTCAACCAGAATAAGAACTTCACCCAAAGTCAACTCCTAATACAACAATTTACTCTTCTCTACAAACACCACCAATCCAATTCAAAATGAGTAAACACAAATTCCTTATAATACTGTCCTACCAGACTTTATAGTCCAAAAACACCGCAATTTCTATATTAAGTACCAGGGAATCATTTTACCAATTGAACATTATTTTAAACGCAATTATCACCAACATATTATAAATTAAATAAAAATAAACCATTTTTTAATATTAAGTAGGGCAAATTGGAAAACATTTACCTGCAATTTCTAATAAAAAATATATTTCATCCTTTCTTCTAATTTTCCTGTGGCATTAGAAAATTGATTTTTATTTTTTCTATTTTATTCTGCATTATAAAATCTAAAAATGTTATCTAACCTAAATTTTCGTTTTTTTAACTAAAATTTTGGTCTGGACTACCAGGGAATCATTTTATTTAACAATTGAGCATTTCTTTAAAAATTAATGCAATTTGCAACTAAGTGCTGCAATTTACATATAAATACCTATATCCATTTTTAACCAGAAAAAGTAAAAGACTGTTACTTGTAATAGCTAATAAAAATATATTTCATCCTTTCTTCTAATTATCCTGTGGCATTAGAAAATAGATTTTTATTTGTATTTTATTATAATCTGTATTATAAATTCCAAAAATGTAAATTTTCGATACTTAAACTAAAGGTTTGGTCTTATTCGATGTTTTAGTGTATTAGGAAGAGAAATACGGTGTTACACTATAAAATACATTTTGCAGTGATATTTAGAGGATATGTATCATTTGGTTGGCTACGCCCCAACTGTAAAGCTGGTAAGTTGAATGATTGTGAAGACAGGAGTGTCCAGACGGGTGTTTTATTATTATGTTGTGTTTCTTGTTTGGAGTAGCATTGAAGTGAAAGGAAAGAAGAATGGGAGTGGATGTTTTTTCTTGAAAATGTGCCTGAAGTGAGTTGAATTGAATGTGTTCCATAATAGATTTAGTTTGAGTTGCTGGATAAAGGAATGGAGCACCCTGTAGTTTAGTAATGTAAGCGGGGCCAGTTTGTGTGTGGTGCTGTGGAAAATTGACAGGCTGCGTAGCCCTGCTCTCCGCTCTACGAAATTCCAAATGAATGGCATCATTAACACTGACGTTTCACAACAATTCAAGAATTATTATTTCCTCTCTTTTATTCCGGCAAGGAGGACTAAAACGCATACGGCGCTCCCTATTATTTACTATTGCTAATAAGAACAACGCACTCAGTATGTTTCTGTATTAGGAATGCCCGGATATTGTAAAAAGAGTAATTTCGTTCAGCTGGCTCTTATGACCAAAAGTTTTTCCAGGAGTAGTATTCCAATAATAAAATGTTATCGCACGGATCGGCCAAGAAACTGGAACTTGGCATTTCTGCCGCAGAAGAAGAATCAAGAGTGTCCACCAAGGGTTTTGGGGTTTGTAATGGGTTTTTGCTATAAAAACCCACGGGTTTTTGGGTTTTTAATGGGTTTTTGCGATAAAAACCCATGGGTTTTCGGTTTTTTGGGTTTTTAATGGATTTTTACTAGAAAAGCCCATGAGATTTAGGGTTTTTAATAGGTTTCGCTCTAAAAACCCATGGAATTTTGGGTTTTTAAAGGGCTTTTGCTATAAAAACCCATGGAATATTGGGTTTTTAAAGGGCTTTTGCTATAAAAACCCATGGAATATTGGGTTTTTAAAGGGCTTTTGCTATAAAAACCCATTAAATTTTGGGTTTTAAAAAGTTTTTGCTATAAAAACCCATGGGATTTTGGGTTTTTACAGTTTTTAATGGGTTTTTGCCATAAAAACTCAAGGGTTTTTGGGTTTTTTAACAAAAACCCATACCGAAAACCCAAAAAACCCTTTGGTTTTTGGGTTTTTATTTAAAAACCCATGGGTTTTTGGGTTTTTGCTTAAAAAACCAGGAGTTTTTGCATCCTTGAGAAGAAGACTCTCATCTGCTGGAGCTGAGAATTCGTATTTGGTCAGTTTGTGCAGCTGAGAATAAGAGTTGGGATATTTGTAGAGTAAAAGTAAAGCAAACACTTAATATATTTTATATCTGTATACTTACTTACTTAGCCGGTTCGGAGTCACAGATCTTGAGCATTATATGGGAGAAGACGATATTGGTTAGCACTTAGGAGACGGAGGCACAGCTGAAAAGATCATTCACACACTATCGGCCTCGTGGTCAAATTGCCAATAAATAACCCATGAGCATCTTCCACTACATAGATTTTCTCGCAGTAAAAATGTCACGGCTGCCATCAGAACCCAACTCTCGGGCGATTTATTCCCCGCCCGCCATTACATTAGCCAAACCAACACAACACGGCCAAATCCCCAGAAATTCCCAATACTGCACTGCGGTCCTCACTTTCACAACTATTCCTCTATTAACTAGCATTATAATATCCGCAGATAATAGCACTCGTAGAAACCAAACCAGTTATCAGAATATTCTTCCAGATATTCTTTCTATTCTTCTCCAACAGAATTTCTCCGTCTTTTTATATATTATTGCTGCGCCCCAGAAAGGAAAAAGTACAGAAAGCATATTGGAATAATACTGATTTTTTCAAATTGTGTCATGCCATGCCAATCATCGTGATCGTGGTTTCTATGAAGAAATAGTTGGAAGGAGGTTATAGAGATGTGTTTGATAAAAGATTGGGTAAGGAAGGGAAGCGGAGTGCAATGCTATTGCTATGCAATAAATCCCTTTTAGTTGGTTCAGAAAGATACCTTCTGGAATGTGATGGGATATTCCCAGAGGGAAGTCGAGCCAAGTGGAGCAACTCAAGGAACATCGCACAACATAATATTTTACAGAATCGTCTGACGTTACATCCACTTTCTATTACAGCGAGGTTCATAAGTCACGCACCACAGCCACTTTGTGCTAGAAACTTTCTGACCAGCTTCTTAAACACTTGAAATGTTTAGCCGCTTATAAACATATGTATTAATAATCCTATGCTGCTTGACTTGAGAACCTCGCTGTATAGATTCTGTCAAGTTTTCACCATTTAGAGACGAAGAAAGGCAACAGGAGAAGTCCACGCAGTTCCCACAGTGGAATCCGTAGAATGCGAATGTCAAGTCAAGATTATCTATCTATCTCCGCAAATTCCTCGCTCTTTCCCTTTCACAGCAGCCGTGGAGAAAGCCAGGAAAAGTGAAGAACAGAACTCAACTCTCAAAATGAGACGTGGAGCCATTTAATCAAAGTTGCTGAGTCGAGTCTGCCTTTCTGCCTTCTGCGGACCAGACCAGACGCCTAGGAGCAAAGGCCAAACCAAATCCAAACCAACCTTTCATGTTCTACTTAAACCTACCATCCCGTAAGCACAACACTAAATGATACGTCCAACACACTAAATATACTCCCTACGCAAAACACCGTAAACATTAACATTAATACACAAGTAAGTAACAGTTACAAATCCAGTCTGTAGTTTACTTACTATTTAATATACCTTTACGCACACGTATTAATATTTCGGTGGAAAAACCTCGACATCCAGAAAACTGTATTGAAAATAGGAAATTAGGAAAAATAAAAGACATGAAAAAAGGAAATAGGTGGATGAAAAACTAATAATTTTGCAGTAGTAATTAGGAAATATGTAGAAATACTGTCAAAAAGATAAATAAAAATTGAAAAAATATGAGAAAAGAGGAAAATAAAGGAAAAAGATTGAAAATTTCAGGAAAGATAATGAATTTTTGGAAGGGAAAAGATTTTCCACCAACTTAAAATAATTTTAGAGAAGTTGCTTTAGGGAGTCTTTGGCGGCGATTGTTTAGGGCGCCAGGAGAGTCGAGTCCTTCTGTATATGTGCACTTATAAAATCAGAAATGAAATGAAATGATGGAAAATGATAGAGTTTAGAGTTTTGTAGTGTGCACTTACTTAATCTTCCCTTTGTGGTTATGTGCTGTAGTTCGTGGAAGTATTTGTAGAGCTTGGATGGTGGGGAAATACAGGAAAATGATATTGATGGATTAAATGGGAATGTAGTAGACATAATAGTGTTGATATTGGAACTACAGTGTTGGCCCGAAGTCACGCACCTTAAAGAAATATTATTATATACAATGTTTGAAATTTTTCTCAAACAGTTTGAGATGCATTTTGAAACATTTCTTATGTTATTTCCGTATGGTGCGTGACTTCGGGCCAACACTGTATATTTAGTGATGCGAAGGTCGTCAGATAATGTTTTGGGTAATGATATAGATGTAAAGTAAAAGAGTTGGATGAAAGTGGAGCAGACTGAGTTGGGAATAGTTGAGAAGGAGACAGGAATTGTGTGTAGTTGTAATGATATGTAATTAGTAGGGTTGTTGCTGTTTGTTCCTGAGAGATGATGACGGGAGGCAGTGGCCCATTTACTTACTCCAGCCAAATGATAGAGATTTCTGACTGTGCCCAGTCAGCCAGACAACTCTCCTTGTCATTAGTCTTCATCATTCACTTCCCTCCTCTAATCCCTCACTTATCCAAATCCAAGACGTACCATTTTACAATCACAATACTCTATGTCTTATGTCGGCTACACTATTTAGTCCTTCCACTACTACTGCCCAGTCAGAACACTTTACGCTTACCCACTCATTACTCAAATCACACTACCATTTAAGAACACCGTAACCATATGCTTCTCTTTCGCTGTAATGAATTGTAAAAGGTAAACCTATTTAATCATAAAACTGCTATTAACGGAAATAACGCTGTCATTTTGTATACTTTGTAATAACATTTGTAAAATAAGTACACCTTTCTAAGGTTCCGTCATAAAAACAGGTAGGCATCCATTGTTCTTAGAATTGTACAATTGTTAACCATAAAAATACGAAATCCAATTCATTTTATGATTTTTAAGTAACAAAATATATTTTTCAGTTCTGTTTTTCACATTTAGTTTGCAAGTTTGCATTTATTACATTTCCTTTCATTATTATTGCATTTCCTTTCATTTTTTTCATCTTCTTTTATTTCCTTTAATTTTCTTTATTTTTTGCAATTTTCTTTTATTTTCTTTCATATTTCTCTATTTCTTGTAATTTTCTTTAAATTTTTGCGATTTTCTTTAAATTTTTGCGATTTTCTTCCATTTTCTTTAATATTTTTCTATTCCCTTTAATTTTCTTTAGTTTTTACGATTTTCTTTCATTTTCTTTAATATTTTTTCATTTTCTAGTATAGGTAATTTCTTTTAATGTGCTTCCATTTTTGTTAATTTTCTTTAGTAGTTCAATTTTCCATTTACTTTAGTTGTAGTTTGTACAATTTTAGTTTGTAAATTGCAAGATTTGGGTGCCCAGATTAAAAATGAGGTTGTTTTTCGTCATAAAAGGATATGCATCTTGCTTAATATGTGTAAGTAGTAAGTAGCCGTGTATATCTTGCGCGTATTAAGTTTAGAGTATAATTCGGTGATTCTTTTGGTTATATTATGAGTTGGATAGAATGTATGTGAATGTCTAAAGATTGCATTATGCATAGAGCGATATGTGTAGGCCTTGGAGAGTTTGGAGGAGCAAATGAGAGAAGTAAATAAGTTGAAGTCTTGAAAGTAGTGCTTTGATGTATATGATTAAAGAGTGGAGATAGTAGTCTGTATAATAATAGGTATTAGTGTGGAAGTACTAGTATTAGGTATAGGCGAAGGTATTGCGAGATAATATAAGGAAAGGGCGAAGCGGAGAAATAAATTTCCGTCAACTAATCGGGCGCTGTCACGATAACATTTTCCAGGGCCGTTGGTTTGACAGCCGGTTCATCTAATGTAGCCTCATGATAAATGATACACTTTCGGGGAGCTGCTTTATAGCCACCTTCCTACACAGACTCCTTCCTCTCTGCAGCCAACTTCTACTTAACTAACTTAAAAGAAACAATACTAAACATATCAGCACGAGAACTCTACTTTTACATATTCGTCCTAATATATTACCAACCATACCAAACGCTCAAGGAGCAAAATCCTATTTTCCTGTATCATCGCCCTTTCCTCTTTCCACAAGCACATTACACCATCATTCACAAACTTGGAACTAGAAGGCAGCTTCAATTCTTACACAAGTCCTGTTCACAGTTTACATACACTTCTCTCAGGGAACAAAAATACCATGTTTTCCATTTTCAAAGAAAAAACATTAAAATACAAAAATTTTAATGAAATTTTAAGAAAAATGCAAAATTTCTTACATTTATTTTTAGGCAAACAAAATGTAATCATGTTGTTAAATAAAAAAAGGTAAATCCAATTCAGTTTTGGACCAATTTTTAATAAAATGGGAACAAAAATACCATGTTTTCTATTTCTAAAGAAAAAACACAGTAAAGTACAGAAATATTAACAAAATTTTAAGGAAAATGCAAGGTTTCTTCCATTTATTTTTCGATAAATAAAATGCACCCATTTTTTAAAACATAAAAAGATCCTTTTTGGACCACTTTTTATAAAAATGGGAGCAAAATACCAACGTCCGGGCTTTTTAAGAAAAATGTACTACAAAAAATAATGTTTTACCAAAATTTTAATGGAAATCAAATAAAAAACCTATTTTTTCCATTTATTTTTCCGTAAATAAATTGCACTTATTTTGTTAAGCATTATTAATTCTTTTTTGGACCATTTTCAAAAAAGCAGATATCGTTCTTTTTTAGTTTTGCAAAAATAAAAGACAAAATGTTGTGTTTTATTGGTTTTTTGTGTTCCTTGGTAGTATAGACATAGTATAAATATTAGAAGTCAATTGTTTGGTGTCCCCTCTTACAAAGACAGTTTTGTTGTTGACTTGAGTCCAGCGAATGCACTAGAAGTGCAACTAAGCCAAGTGAAGTGAGAACAGCATATTTTAATCTATTGCTTCTCATATTTTACTTTCGTGACTTTCCTTTGCTTAGCCAGCTTTCATCTTTCTATTACAGCCTTCGCTCCTTCCTTTCCCTTCTCACAAACTATTCTTCCTCGCTATTACACAACTGCCAGAAGACCAGTGTTGACAGACAATTTCTTTTCTACCAACCCAGGCCAGGATGCAAAAATTCTCCCTCATAAATCATGATTACCAGAAAGCACAAAGCACAACATTTCCTTGCACAACTTAGCTATACTTCTTCAGCACTCAAGAATTTATACAAATAAGGTTCACAGAATTATTTGACAGGCAGGTGCACTCTTGCAATCTATTTGCAAATAATACAATTAAGTATACGGACTAGTATAAACATTCGATTTTTACTATAAGAGTATAGGCTAAAAATCCTAGTAGTATACTTAAAGCGTATAAATTAAAAGAATTTGGCTGCAGGAAAAAAGTTGCTTACAATGGACACTAAAGAGAATACAGCAGTAATAAAATAATCAATCATCATCATAAAATAACCCCCAAAATGTTCAAAAATACATAAAATAAAGACTAATTATGTGCCATCGTCATTTTTTCCACATTTTATGAAATTTTAAGCTAAGCAGTCATAAATAAGCAGTTTTTTGTAATAAAACTGACTTTAGCGAAATAGAAAAATCAAAATTTTCAGTTATTTCTTTTTTCTTTTGGAAATAACATGCGAAACCATGAAAAACCTGCAATATATTAATTAAAAGGAATTATTGGCATTTGCAGAATTGCAGTAAACGGAAAATAAGATATGCTAAAGAAACAAGTTGATTTCTGACTGGAGTCTCGTGTTCCTGGTGTAGTAAATGTGTTCGGTTAGCTGGAGTGGCGGTTGTGGTGGATTTGGTGGAGAAGGATGAGATTTAATGAAGACTGGAAGAAAGGGAGTAGGTGAGAGTGATTGAAGTGAATTGGAAGAAGGTTAATGTTGGGTGGAAGAGAATCGGAGTCTGTGAAGTAATCTGCTCGATTATGCTGTGTCACGTGTTGGATTTCATTGTCTGTCTTGTAATGTCATGTCAAATGTCATGTCAAGTCGTGCATGTCAAAGTCAGACTCTCCACTCACCACTCAACTCAATTCCATCCACCTTTCCTACTTTCAGTCCAATAACCACTACTCTGCATATTCTCAAACACAAACCGAGAACAACTAACCAAACCAGACACATCCAACCTCAACTTTTAAAATGCCAAGCAATGCAATCACGCAACATACTCTTTCCTCCCTATTCAACATCAAGCATTTACAAAAACCACCACCACAAACCTTAATCAGAAGATTTATCTTTTTAATCCAAAACACTTTTTTTTTATTTGAAACCATACTACAATTAAGTTGAAATTAATTTCTAAATTATTAATTAATTACTAATTAATTTATCAATAACGCATCTGTTAAATTTCACCTATGTGGGGAGAGGATTTAATTCAACATTTAAGAATTTTATGCCATTTCTTATTTATTTTTCTACAAAAATCAAAGATATTTTCCATTTTGAAGTCATTATATTAAATCAAGTTTGTAATTAATTAATTAATTAAAGAAGCTTATCTTAAAATTATCCCATGTGGGGACGGAGTTTAATTCAATGCTAAAGAATTTTATACCATTTTTATTTATTTTTATACGAAAATCAAAAATATTTTTCTTTATTTGAAACCATAAAATTAGACCACAATTAATAAATGTCCTTGTTAAATTGCCATCTATGGGGAGAGGGGTTTAATTCAGTATTTAATACATTCTCCTGAAAAGTTTTGTTTGAAATAATAAACCCCCAGGGGTAATATTCCAATAAATGCAATTTTAAGGTATAATTTATAAATGTGACTGCATAGTGAACCAAGGTATATAAAATATTGCCATGTAATAATATAAAATCTACGTTGGGGTGGATTTTATAAACCCCGATGATTTAGTTACTACTGCTGGTTGTATCTTATCCTTCTTTTGTGTTTGTGCCTTTGATTTGATGATCAAGTTGATGGACGTGGATGTAGCTTTGAGTTTAGAGCATATCTGGGTGCCTTGGGTAGATTTGACTTGAAGTTGCGTTGGGGCGGGCGTCGTGACGTTTGGCTGGTTTTTGTCTGGAACGGGATTGTGTCTGTGTGCATGTGACTGCTGTCCTGTTGCAATTTCAATTTCAATTTGATTCCTGCCTGTTTAGTGATGTGATGCGATGTGAGGGATGTCAATGCCAACTCAACTCACTTCACTTCACTCAACAACCAAAGAAGCCAACTTTTTTCTTCTTCTGCCACGGTAGCTCAAACAGCCCAGCCAAAACAAAAACGACAAGACAAGAAATCCTTAACAAAGATGCGGGCAAAGCAACTTTCAGTTCCACTACCTTCGCCAGACTCCATTTACTTGCCAAGCTTGACAGTTTGTTGACGGCTGCCTTTCACTCCTACAGACAACCCTTCTTTCCCTACTATACCAGTCCATTCCATCACTTTTATACTACATCACTATACAATTCCCCATCAACTATTCTAATTACTATTCTGAAAAACTCTAGTACATACCAATTAGTTACTCCTTCTTAATCCAGGTCCTTACTAATGAACATTTTTATATTTTCTAAGAAAAATCTTAATTACAATTGCAAATCAACTGTTTTTTAATATTATATGTTATAATACACCTATTGTATATTATTCAGGTGCGGAAGCTACATATTAAAATGGAATATTAATCTGTCTGTCTTTCTGTGAGTCCCCATTACTCAAGAACTCTTGAAATATAGTTTCTATGGACTAAAATGTAAAATTTTAATTTTTGTACTAAAACTAAATTTTTGGACTAAAATTTTTGTAAAGACTCTTTACAAAAATGGGCCAATTTCTGACCTGCGGCCTTTAAAAGTTTCGAAAATGTAATAAAAATGCATTAAATAATGCGTTTTTTTCTTCTAATACTTTTGCAACTGTGCTATATGCGTTTAGAAAAGGTTTTTGTAGGTTTCTATGGCTTAAATGAGGATTCCCTTTAAAAAATATGTCAATTTCTGACCTGGAACCTACAAAAGTTTCGAAAATTTAATAAAAATGTATTAAATAAGCTTTTTTATCTACCTAATAGTTCGGCAACTGTGTTATATGCGTTTTGGAAAGAATTTTGCAGGTTTCTATGGCTTAAATGAGGATATCTTTACAAAAATGGGGCAATTTCTGACCTGGAACCTACAAAAGTTTCGAAAATTTAATAAAATGTATTAAATAAGCCTTTTTATCTACCTAATAGTTCGGCAACTGTGTTATATGCGTTTGGGAAAGGTTTTTGTAGGTTAGTTATTGGAAGTGGAGTTGAAGGATGTTGTTCATGTTAGGATTGACTTGGCGTGGTGTGATGAGTTGGGAAGTTGAGTTGGTTTTGTTGGGAATGCAAAGTGAAGGCTGCCACAAGAAGGGTTTGTATTTGTTATTTGAGTCTCTTGTGTTGTTCTATTTGTATTGTTTGCACTCTGGCTCTGCCTGCAGTCAAGTCAAGTCGAGAGTTTTGTCAAGTGGTTTGGCTTGGCTTTATTTTCCTTTGTTAGCTGCGTATATCCGTGTAACGTGTAAATAAATAGAGGAAGATGCATTGCAACGGAAAAGAAAGTCAATTCGATGGTTGGGGAGAGAGAAGACACGTTCGGAGGAATTGTCGGCTCTCTTCTCTTCTTTCCTTCCTCAGATAAAATAAATGAGTGCTTGTCAAACACTCCAACTGACTCCAAGTTACGTTAGGAGACTGTCATGTCGCTCTTCTTGTCTTTTCACTGTCACCACCTTCCCTCAACATTACTAACAACAACTACAAATACTCTACACCCACAATTCAATTCAAAACTACATTCCAAACTTTTCAGTTAACACTCTAAACTTAACCAACCGATACTTTACTACATGCACAAAAAATCAATCTCATTCCTTCAACAAATGAAACACAATTTTCATAATTTACATCTTAAATAAGTTACAATAAATAATATTATTACAGGAAAGCTAGTCTATAAGAATGACAGGACGCTCTGTCCGTCTGTCTGTGTGTAACCATTTAAGTAATTTTAAGAAACTTAATTAAGAAAGGGAAAATACTTGGATAATTAGAAATTACTTTGTCTAAAACAAAAAGGTAACAATAAATTAAGTGATTATTAAATACCGAAAGCTGTTTTATAGAAATGACCGGTCACTCTGTTTGTCCGTCTGTCTGTATGTATGTAACTATTTAAGTATGTAACTATTTAAGTATGTACTTAATTAAGAAATGTAAAATACTTAGATTATTAGGAACTGCATTATCTAAAATAAAAAGGGCATTTTTGGGAATATTGGTTGTAAATATTTATTATTGTGGAAAGTCGATTTTGTATTTTGGTGTAAAGGAAGAAAGCGGAGTTGTGTTTTGGTGTAGAGGAAGACTCCGAATCCGGTAGGCGTGTAAAGTTGGTGGCTAAGTGGCAGTTGAGAGATCCGACTTGCTTCTTCGTCCCTGTCAGACTATCTGACACTCTCATCACTTCCTTTCACTCAACCCAAACATCACTAACAACACAAACTGCACTCTCCACTTTGCCAATCTTCTCAATACACCCTGCCCCAGTTCCAAACAATATACAACCTCAATTATCCACCAGTCTCTTCTATTTCTCTTTCACCTACTTCATTTCTCCTATTACCAATTACATAGAAATTTACACAAAATCTCTAATTAGATTCATTCATCAATACATTAATTAGGTACATTCGTATAACTATAAGAATAATTAAAGAGCAAATACCCTCTTAATAGGTTTCCCCAAACAAAAATTAATAATTTATCACTTAAGTAAATAAAAAGTATTAATTTGTTAACCTAATATAAATAAACACACTTATTTACTGAATAATAATTTGAAATGATGCGACACAATTTAATCTAAATTAAGTTTTTGTAACATTTACTTCAAGTTTATACCACAGGCGACTTTTTTATGAATCTGTATGAAAATTGAGGTAAAATATGGTTACTGCTGAGTAATACTAATTAATGACGTTGGATTTACTGAAGAGGCCTATTTACAATTTTATTAGGTAAACTAATTATTTTTGTAGTGGTAACAGCATTTATTTGCTACAATTAAACACAAGTCTCTATTAAAGCCATTTACATTAAAATATTATGCTCTCTGCCGAAGATTTCTTTTCCAAAAGCATATCTATATTTCTATATTTCTAAATATCTAAATCAGGTGAATTAACGGTTTTTTGCTTTTATTTATGTAGGTTTATTGGTAATTAAAAAAACTAAATATTTCTTTAGCAATAAGCATGGCACAAGAAAAGTGTCGTATAGTGTCTCATGGGTAGAATATAGTATTAGAACGTAAATATAAAGCAATTTTAGTAGAAAAACAGGAAAACGAAGGTCAAAAAGTTAGAATTAGTATAGTTTGGTATTGTTATGTTTGATTTTTGTATGTTGGTGAAGGGAGTATGATTGAAGTGTTGGTGGAGATAGATGTATGTGACAGTTTTGATAAAATTAATGAATTATGACATATAAGGTTCGTGTAGTAATATTTGGGATTAGTGTGTATATTGTATTGTATATCGAGTGTAGATGTGTATGTTGATATTGTGTTGTGTTTGTGTTGTTATTGTGGTAGATATCTGTGATAATGATAAATAGAAGTGATTACTCAGGTAAACATGAAAGGAATGAGTGATTATGATTGTGAATTCTCATCTCGTCGTCTCATCCATCAAACTGAAGGGATTCTTTTGTGTTTTTCCTCGCTACCTTACACTGCACAGTATTATTAGGACACAGCTACATTTTATTACTACATTACACTGTGGAAAACACATTTTTCATCTCTAGTATCTCTGTAATTTACAATAATAGCATAATAGCCATATACATATACACGAGTTATGGGCAGATGGGGATATTAGTATTTTATGTGCATCCAAAGACTTGGACTCTTTGTTTGTGTCATATTTCATGCAGCAAAGGCTCAAGATTTATTGACAAGTGTCCGTAATGGACGACAAACCTTTCCTCCCATAACTCCATATTATACATTCGAAATCCCTTCCCTCACGTTTCCTATATAACCTACATACTTCTCATTTTTCTCTTTTTTTACCTTATATGCCATATACAGCGAGTCTCTCAAATACTATACTAAATTTCGTGAAAGATGTTTGTAGAAGGTGAAGTAAAGGTAAGGAAGGTAGTTAAACTGCTGCTCTAATGCTTCATATTAATTATATTGATTGATGATGGTCAAAAGAAAATAATTAGCCGTTGGCATGCTATACAATTCACTACGTGAGTTCCATCATTCCCAACTGACGAACCCGACCAACACACAAAACCATTAGTCATTAGTCATTACATTAGTCATTATCAACTCAAACCAAACCACTGTCCTTTTAATGCTCTCTACCTTAAGAGCTATGCCGACATCACGTCACACACAATTCCAACATACTAAGTATTATCCAATTCTATACACTATCTGTATATGTCACTTTTCTAAACAGCTATATTTCAAATTTATTCACGTTGTTCATGGCCTTCCCTTCACATAATAGTGAAGTATATAGTATTATTGTATGCAGTTCTTATAATTCACTATATTTTCATAATTCACATATATAATTCACATGTACAATTCGAAAAATTTATATAATTTCCTTTCACAATTCGCATATTTAGTATATTTCATGCATACAATTCGCAAAATTTATATAATTTGCATATACCATTCACCTACTTCACTTAATTCATATATATAATTCGCAAAATTTATATAATTTACATACACAAGTTACATATTTCATATAATTCATGTATACGATTTGTAAAATTTATATTTACGTACACACTACACGCTTTTCATATCATTTAAATATATATAATTCTTATCTTTCATATAATTTACATATACAATTCACATATTTCATATAATTTACATATACAATTTCCGTATTTCGTTTAATTTACATGTACAATTCACATATTTCATATAATTTACATATACAATTCCCGTATTTCGTGTAATTCATGCGTATAATTCAGATATTTCCTATAATTTCTATATACAATTACCAGATTATATATAATTCACAGTATATCGAATTGAAATATACAATTTTTCCATAGGAATTCTTAACAATTTCTAAAAAGTGTGTCAAGAGTAAGAAATATGTTTTCGGATGGATAATATAAGGCTAAAATGAAAAGAATATATAGTGAATGAAAGGTGTTGGTTAGTGAGTTGGTATATGTGTATTAGGAGTGTATTTTCGGTGGATTTCGGTAGTAGTTCTCCTGTTTGAGAGTGGGGTGGGCTGGTTTGTGAATTTGAAGGAAGTTTGTATTTTGTGTGTCTGGAGTGTAGGAGGGAGGCCGACAGGTCCTTTGTAAATGTATAATCACGCTCTGTCAAGTTCTCTGAAAGGAGCTTGACCCCCCGTCAAGTCGAGATTAAACTTCTTTCTCCTCGAATAGCAGGAGTTCTAATGGAAATGTAATCGATGGTCCCGGCACTCACTAACGACTCCCTTCTACTCCCGACCAGACCAGACACCGACACAAATACACCTTTACACACAACAGAATTACGCAACTCCCTGTCATGTCAATCCAAAATGCATTTATTTATATGCATTTACTTTTCAAATCCCTTTACACTTTAAATTCTATTAACTCCTCCTTATAGTTACCAATATCTTAGGATTTCCAATTTCTCAACTACAATAATGCATTACCCAAAAAAGTAACATTTACTATTAAGTGCAAAGAAACAGACAACCTACAATTATTACCTTCACGTAATGCAATAATATTCCTTGCTCTTTCCCAGTCTCTTCAAATAATCATCACGAAAATTCAAAAGAATTGTCTGCTCCACGTGAAACTCTAATAATCAATTGAAAATCAAAAAAATCTTCTCTGCTCTTTTACTTTTCATCTAGAAAACTAGAAACTCTTTTATTTATTTTACATAAAACAAAAATCCTAAAATAATTGCTAAAACTCTTATACAATGTAAAAACCAATTATGCACCAATAATAAGATTGACACCATGGGAGAACTTATTCAAAGAAAATAATTACCTAGTAAATTATTAAATAGGTCTAATGTTAGCTTTTGAGATCTATTAAGTACGTAAATTAAAAAATATTAAATTGATATTTAAATTTTTTAAATTATTCAACATATTTATTACTTAAAAAAATAATAAAGTATCATAAACTGGATGGACTGGGAAGGTTTCTCTGAATATAGGAAATGAGGACCAAAAAATTAAAATAAGAAGAGAAAGCATTTAAAGGTAGAATTTACAATGTATTTGTGTTTTTGTTTTGCTACGGGTGAATCTTGTGCTCTAGAAAGCTTCCGAGAGATATTTAGTGCTAATCCTAGCTGTCAAGATGAACAAAAGGTGGCTAATAATAATAGTAATAATTCTTTTGGGAGGTCATTGTGTATTAGACAGGGTTCAGTGTTGGATTTGAGTAAGAGTAGCCTGAGCACAAGTATTTATGACTGGTTAGGTTATTATTGTGAAAAGGCAGGTAAGCCTATGGAATCCGAGAAACATCTAAAGTGGGGTCTCCATTGATTCCTAATGCTCACGATCTTATTTCACATCTGAATAGTGTAAAGAGCAGAACTTAAATAATTCCTCTTTGAGTTGTAACAAATAATACTTCGTTCCCAATAGTAATTCTTTAGGAATAATGAAAGGAATAACTGTACGGGAGCATTTTCGTACAGAGGGACGACAATGGAAGTGACTACGAGTTTGCTTTGGTTTATAATCTGACATGGTTAATAAATTTATCTGTTGTGTTGTATATTTCTCGGTATTTCCTATACAGGTATTATTGAATGGAGAGAAACAGAGCGAACTTACTTAGGTAGCTAACAATTAGATATTATTTGAGTGCGGGACACATTCTAGTGACACGCATTGACAATGGTCCCAAATAATAATAAATAGGGGACTGGAAACATAAAGTTGAAAGCCTTGAAGGTAGAATGAATGCCTGACAGGACAGGGTACTTATTAATGTAACGCAATTCCATTGAATACTGAAAGTGTCAACTCTAGCAGAATTAACAATGTGGATAATTCACAGTGACAAAGGTAAACACGGCCGACATGGAGGTTTTCCATTCCGAAACACAAATCTTACATCTCCGGTGACACAGACCTATAAAGTAACTTTTCAAACTATGCACCCAGAGATCCTAACCATTAAATTCTCTTATAATAAACCTTAGATTTCAAAAATAAAGACCCTGTATAGGAAAAGAAGGTTTTAAAAGTGCGTAGAGGATATGAATCTTTATTTATGTTATGAGTGTTGTGTGAAATAAAGTGCGTACAGCTGAATAGACTGGAAATAAAGTAAAACGTCATGGTCATAAAGAGATGTGACAGATAATGCGGAGTAATGGCGGACAAGCCACAGGACATGAAAGGCAGAGATAAATGCTTTCAATTTCGGCAGCTTATTTATTCCATTGAGATTTGAGTAGTTGCTCTTTCCTGGACACAGCTCAAATGAAACCATACAAAATGATTTGGCTGCAATAACGAGTGGAGCGTAATAAATTTATACGGGAATCTTGCTTTCTTGAGGAAAGTGTGAGGGAGAGAGTGCAAGTGTTTGTATTGGAGCGGCAGGACGCCTTTCTTCACCCAAATGAAATATGAAATCCATTCTGTCGAGATCCATCCATGTGTTCCGCTCTTTTATGTTATTCTTCTATTTCCAATTTTATTTATTTTATGACAGTTCTTGCTTTCTTTCCATTTCAGGTCCACCCAAACTGTCCAGGGTCACAGAATTCATTTTTCTTCTTAAGCAAAAATATTCTGGAACAATATTCTCATGTTCTGGAACAATATTCTCAACTAGAGTTAGTATTTTTGAGATACCCTGTATGTAGGGTGAGGGGAATTGGCTGAGCCGTTTGTTTCGTAGTGTGTGCCATATATTTTATAATATTGAGCAATAAATTACATCTGGCTGTGTATAGATGTCTAAGTGTAATTCATCCCCGTAGCATGTCAGACCTTTAGCAAAGAGAACCAGGCAATCCAACTGCTACCGTCAAATCAACTCGAATCCCTAACTTACCAAACGATACTATTTTCTTCTCAACTTGCCCTTGCATTGCATAACGCATAACTTCACAACACTAATATTGTGTTAGCTCTGAGGAGCAGTGCGCCCTTGCATTATTGCATTTCCCATAGTTTCTTCACTTTCCTCTCTGTCTTCACAAAAGTTACTGAATTGGTTGACATAAAGCCAAATGGCATGACAGAGCGGGAGAAAGAACGGAATACTTTACCTAACACGCCCACCCACTAAATGAAAGTTACCTAAAGAAAGTTACATTATTATAGCACTCCAATTCAATTCTAGGATATTTAGTACTCAAAATATAATAAATAAGTGTATATTTCTATTTTATTCCGTTCTGGAAATAATACGTTTACTAGAATCAGTATTTTATCTTATAATAATATTTTCAGTTTAATTGTACATGAACCTGTAAACTGTTAAATTTTTAATAGTTACGGTTTGTTTAAATGTTATTTTAGGTATTAGTGGTTTTTTAATTGAAGATAAATAATTCAATTCATTTTTTAAAGATTATTTCTTGGTAAAATTTAATATTTTTAAAATTTTTAGTTACACGAGCTAAATAAATTAAAGCCGTAAAATTTCATTGTATATTATTGCATTATTTTATTATACTACTATATATGTAGATAAGGCATTTTCGTATTTGCATTGGAAATTCTTTTTTGACAATTTTCTTAATTTCATGAGAAGATTATACCATTAAAATTCTTTTTATAAAATTTTGTCCAAAAATGCATAATTTCTGTTGCATTTTTAGACAATTGTGCTTTTAAAAATGAAAAAAAGGACTAAATATGCGGTTTGGACTAAGTTTATGTGAATATGAGTTCAATGATTTAAAAAATGAATATCCGATGTTTAGTATTTTGTATTGGTGGTGGTGGAGTGGAGAGTGAGTGGAAGGAAGAGGCGGAGGCGAAATAGAGTGAAGTAATGTGAAAACAACGTCAGTGTGTCCCAAAGTCATTAATAACATTTGCCTTTTTCTTTATGTTATGGATGTTAGAGCCGTGCAATAGGGTCAATTTTCAAAACCCAACCCAACCCGGTCTAAATATTTTTAACCCAACCCGACCCGTAACCCGATTTATGCGGCCAATTACGAACCCGACCCGACCCGAACCCGATATCAATTAGCCCAACCCAACCCGAACCCGAATTATTTAAAGAAATCCAACCCGATTTTTAAGGACAGCAAATTAATGAGTTTTAAATAAATACGAATTGCATTTAATTCCCAATAAAAGATAGTTATTTTTGGTTTTTAGCTAGAAAATGAACATCGGAAACGAATATATTTCAATTATTACATATTTTATTACAGTGTGAGTGTAATACTACGTATTTAACGTATTTATAATAGGATTAATTTCAACCCGAGCCAAATGAAACTGAACCCAACCCAACCCGAACTTTTTCAAACGCAACCCAACCCGACCCGACCCGATTGATAATCTCAATATTTTGACCCGACCCGACCCGAAACCCGATCGGGTCGGGTCGGGTTACGGGTTCGGGTCGGGTTGCACGGCTCTAATGGATGTTATGGTTTTGTGTGCCGGGAGAACGCTAATTTTTCATAAATCAATGTATAGGAGGCCATGAGTGTCACCCGCACTCCTCGCTACTACTTTTACACTTTACACAACTCATCTACTTTGTCATTCCCATTCTCAATGTCACTGTTCCCATTCTACACTAAATCCCACCGCTACTTCTCCAATACCATTTTTGTCAAAGTAACTACGCATCAATTTCTAATTGAATATTCTTCCCAGTTCCTCACAAAAATCCATTTCACTAATAAAACAGTAAAATTTGAAAAATTACAGACATTTAAAACCCATTTTTCCTGATTTGCCTAATTTGTTATATTTTTAGACGCCAAAAATAGAATATTTAAATATTAAATTAAATCTATAAAATAATATACAGATATCTTCAGTCGCTATTTGAGCTTATTAAGTAAATAATGGTTACTGTAAAGTAATCGTATGTGAAAATGGAAATATTTTATTGTTACTTGATTGTACAGGGAGTCTTAAAATAATAATTATAATATTGACTATTCGTTTGTATTATTTCCAACATTTTAACCCATTTTTCCTGATTTGCATAATTTGTTATATTTTTAGACGCCAAAAACAGAATATTTTAATTTTAATTTAAATCTATAAAATAATATACAGATATCTTCAGTCGCTATTTGAGCTTAATAAATAAATAAATGTTACTGTAAAGTAATAGTAATACTATATGATTATGTGAATATTTTATGTCTGGTTGTACAGGGAGTCTTAAAATAATAATTGTATTGAATATTCGTTTGTATTTTCTGGTTTAGTGTATTTGGATGTTGAATTGTGGATAGAATAAGGGTCTAGAGTGAGAAATGTTGTAAGAAGTGGCTAGTTATAATATATGTGTGAAGATATAGTGCGTTAAATAGGTAGGTGGGTCGTTAATGTGAATAGAGGATAGAATTGCATTGGATGTGTGTTGTCTTGTAGGGAGTAATTTATTAGGGAGTAAATATCTGTGAGGGAGCCATATAAAATGAAATAGAGTTCATTAATCACCCGCACTAATGATCAGGTAGAGATGTTTTTACTTGCTCTACTCATTGAGTTATGACTTCACTCTTCCCATTAACATTACCCTATCAATAACTTATGTACCAACCAACTACAATACACAATGCACACTTTAAGACTTACAACACACCTATAGTATACTCTGGACAGTCCAAATGTCCATTCTCTACCTATGTCTACTATTCTTAAACGTCCAGAACTGATTCTAAGGGTTTCTAAATAGCTTCTATTCAATTAACCATAAAAATAATCAGTTTTCCACATGAAAATCATTATTTTTCCTCATTTTATCATGAAAATCATCATTTTTCCTGTATTTTATCATGAAAATCATCATTTTTCCACATTTTATCATGAAAATCATCATTTTTCCACATTTTATCATGAAAATCATCATTTTTCCACATTTTATCATGAAAATCATCATTTTTCCACATTTTATCATGAAAATCATCATTTTTCCACACTTTATCATGAAAATCATCATTTTCCGCACTATTCATTACTTTTTATACGTAATTATAGTTTCTCCTCCAGCATCAGTAATAAAAATGCTTAAAAAACTAATTAGGCAGTATAAATTGTGGAAAAATGACATTTGTTGCTGCAAAATAAAACAATTATGGTAAACTGAGTATTTTTAATAGTGGAAACCTGATAATAATTGTGGTCCAATAAATTAGTCACCCTTGCAATAGTTTCTGTAGTTAAATTCCCGAAAGTGAGTGATATCTTTTAAGAATAATATAATGTTTTACGTCTTTGGTTCAGCTACTGCTATGCTATTAGTTTATTTGTAGTGATAAATATTGATGTTTTGTTGTCTTGTAGGATTAGTTAATGTAATGTGTGAATGTGTACCGGATTAATGGTTTGAGAGACCAGTAGTTGAGAATATCGAGGTGCGGATGTTCTATAATGGAGGTGCACACCTGTATTTATGAGATTCTGTGTATCTGTACTGTAATAACTAAACTAAATCAGTCACTCTGTCACTGGTCTTCGCAGTTCTACGTTAAGGAGCCTAGCCCATTTATTTATTCACTTTGTTTTATGGAGTTGACTGAAAAGAAGAACAATTTACATTTACATGGGACAGTGACTAGAGTATATCTTGTCGTAGTTTATGTACTGCAATAAGAAGTCTAGCCGAAGAATGGTTTGAATCTTGTTGGGCAATTTATTTCTTTTATAAAGTGTCACTTGTAAGATTATGGGATAGAGGGTTGGCGAAGAAGAAGGAAAAAAGACGGCGATAATGTTAACTAGTCTGTGTGTATTTTATGGAGGTGTACTAGTAACTGGATTTGGTCAAGTAGAGAGACAATGGTGGAAAACAAGAAGCTGAATGATCTGTAGAACAATGTAATGGGAGAGCTAATGCATTGTAATGTAATCTCGTTTTGTATTTCTTCTGTTTGAGTTGCAGCGATTGAATGATCTGTTGTTTTGCTTTGTGGTGTGATTTGTGAGTTATCTCTGGACATGACAAGACAAACCACGCTCGTAAATTACAGGCAGAATAGACAATCCCAGTTCGCTTCATTTGCATAAATTGCAATTATTGGCACCTGACAGCATTTCGCTCCTCGTTTCACTCACACAGTCCAAGAAAAGAGTATAAAGGAGATAAAACCATTTTATGGCTCTCAGATTTATTCCTCACGTCGCAATTCTTAATTTTACACCGAGGTCCTCAAGTCACGCACCATAGGGAAGTGGTCTTAAAGTTTTTTTCATGCTTCTAATCCATATTTGTATGAGCGGGAAAGCAATTCAAGTACTTTAGAAGTTTGTACTTATTATGCTGCGTGATTTTTGAACCTTGCTGTATTATAAGAAATTGCAATTAAACTCTGTCCATATTATGAAGGCTTGGTCTTCAGAGTTATGTGGACACTTACCAGAATGGAGAAATGAACCTATGTGATTATTACTTGTAATAAATATTAAATAGGTTTGTTTTACGATCTGCATGACATACGTCACATACGTTTCAAAAGTGGACCCAAGAGGTAATAACTCTGGAGCAGAATAGCTAATGTCAATGCAACTTGCAATAAATAAGTTAGCGTTATGATTATTATTAAAATTAATGAAAACATTAACTGTGCACCTCTATGCTAATGCAATGTAAATGCACAGGAGTTAAAATGTTCAATGTATTCATTATGTTTTCCATTGTGAATTTGATTGTTCTTGTCTAATGATATGATAAGCATGTCTTTTATTTATGTGTGTTTACCTGCTGTAATTCAATGTGGTTAGTTAGCAGTTCACAGTTTGCTTATCTTACGTGTGTGCATCAAATTGAATTAATTAGGAGGAGGAGATCTCTGTTCATCTTGCTACTGTTCGAGATTCCAGCCTCTCGGCTACTTCTCTTTACTCACCTTACCTTACACATGTTGCAGTTCTAGTCAACATCATAACAGATCCACAACCTGATAACTCTCTTGACCCCAGTTGTCCTTTGCCATTACAAAACGTGTTCTCTCACACAACGAATATTAACCACATGCTAAAGCTACTATATAACAACGTTATTTCTGTCTGTCTGTCTCTCTGTGAGTCTCTATAACTCAAGAACGCTTATTTTGAAGATTTAGTGTTGCGAAAGTAACAATATTGAAATGGGATCTGTTTATCTGTCTGTCTGTCAGTTTCCATATCTCAAGATCGCTTTGAAATTTTACGTTTAAACTTTCCTTGGGTCTTTTTTAGGAACTAAGTGTAGGGTCCCTTTGAAAAATGGGTGATTTATAAACAAAGATATCCAAATAAACAACGAAAAATCTCAAAATTTATATAAAATTCATTGCACATTCACTGTTTTTTGTTTTTATGTTTTGCTTCCGCTACTTTTTTATCCCCCTTTTGCTAAATGTAGGCTCCCGTTAAAAAGTGGGTCACTTTTAAGCAATAATATCCAAATAAATAGCGAAAAGCCTCAAATTTAAAATAAAATTCATTGAAAATTAGTTGTGGTTGATATTTCTTTGTTTTATTTCCGCTACTTTGTTATATCTGTTTTGCATGGGTATTTATTGCATGTGCATATTCTGTGTTTGACGTGACATGGTCTGTGTTGGCCTCGATTTGGACCCTTAATTAAAAAGTAATTGGCCAAGAAATAATTTGAGTATATCTATTTGGAATAGATGGTTAACGTAATGTAAAGGATAATTATTATGTTGGAGTAATTTCGTAGATTCGATTGCTGATTGATTGATTACAGGCAATTACTGTTTGCCAATTATTGCCGATAGGATTGATGTTTGATTGGCATTAGGTGCCTTTGCAGATCTGCGCTCGCTCAGCACAATGTCTCAACCCTTTTTTAAATTACCTTGTTTCGCCTTCAGTTAGTACCTTTCCAATGTACTTTACTTTGTTTGCCTCACCTTTTAATTGTCAGTTTTCTTCTTTATTGTGACATGACATGTCAGGACAGCTTCCATTTGCGAATTCACGTCTCAAGTGCGCATCTGTGTCCATACACATAGCAATAAAGGAATTCACGTAGCCAAACCACAAAAACTAAATAACTCAGACTCCACATTAACATACTTTCAACTTTTAATGACTCTACTACTCAATCCTAATAATCTTTACATTACAAACACATTGCCGTCTTTTAATATGCAGTTAAGCTCTTTACTGCTTATATTCACACACATGTACGACCTCACTTTTATTTATCACTCGAAACTTATCACCTCATTCCAATTCCACACTACATACTACAATCACGCAGT